>CM045732.1:10740474-10815474 GCA_024760905.1 Plotosus lineatus
GGATGCTTCGATAGCGGCCTTAAGCTCATCCACAGTGTTGGGTCTAGTGTCTCTCAACTTTCTCTTCACAATATCCCACAGATTCTCTATGGGGTTCAGGTCAGGAGAGTTGGCAGGCCAATTGAGTACAGTAATACCATGGTCAGTAAACATTTAGCAGTGGTTTTGGCACTGTGAGCAGGTGCCAGGTCATGCTGAAAAATGAAAAATCTCCACAAAGCTTTTCAGCAGATGGAAGCATGAAGTGCTCCAAAATCTCCTGATAGCGAGCTGCATTGACCCCGCCCTTGATAAAACGCAGTGGACCAACACCAGCAGCTGACATGGCACCCCAGACCATCACTGACTGTGGCGACTTGACACTGGACTTCAGGCATTTTGGCATTTCCTTCTCCCCAGTCTTCCTCCAGACTCTGGCACCTTGATTTCCGAATGACACGCAAAATTTGCTTTCATCCGAAAAAAGTACTTTGGACCACTGAGCAACAATGCAGTGCAGCTTCTCTGGTTCAAAAGTGGCTTGACCTGGGGAATGTGGCACCTGTAGCCCATTTCCTGCACACGCCTGTGCACGGTGGCTCTGGATGTTTCTACTCCAGTCTCAGTCCACTGCTTTCACAGGTCCCCCAAGGTCTGGAATCGGCCCTTCTCCACAGTCTTCCTCTTCTGGTTGTGCAGTGTTTTCTGCCACACTTTTTCCCTTCCCACAGACGTCCCACTGAGGTGGCTTGATACAGCACTCTGGGAACAGCCTATTCGCTCAGAGATTTCTTTCTGTGTCTTACCCTCTTGCTTGAGGGTGTCAATGATGGCCTTCTGGACAGCAGTCAGGTCGGCAGTCTTACCCATGATTGAGGTTTTGAGTAATGAACCAGGCTGGGAGTTTTTAAAAGCCTCAGGAATCTTTTGCAGGTGTTTAGAGTTAATTGGTTGATTCAGATGATTAGGTTAATAGCTCGTTTAGACTACCTGAACATGATATGCTAATTTTTTGAGATAGGAGTTTTGGGTTTTCATGAGCTGTATGCCAAAATCATCAGTATTAAAACAATAAAAGACCTGAAATATTTCAGTTAGGGTGCAATGAATCTATAATATATGAAAGTTTAATTTTTATCAGTACATTACAGAAAATAATGAACTATCACAATATGCTAATTTTTTGAGAAGGACCTGTACATACACAGTGCTGTACAAATGTTTTTGCCCCCTTACTAATTTTTTTACTTTTTTGCACCTTTGTCACACTTCACTTTTTCAGATCATCAAACAAATTTAAACATTACACAAAAGTAATGCAAGTATTCAAAAAATGCAGTTTTCCTGTTGATTTTATTTGTTAATAGAAAAATCCTATCCAAACCTAAATGAACTTCTGTGAAAAAGTAATTGCCCCTTTTTCAAAAGGGAAAACTGGGTTCAATTTCATGGCCACACCCAGCCCGGATTGCTGCCAGATATTTCCAATCAGGAGATCCCTAACATAAAACCAATGGTTTTAATGAGGGGGGGCAGTGACAATCTTGTGGGGACTCAAACCTTTAGGATCGGCGCCTTAACCACTAGACCACCACTGGCCTCCTGGCATCATACCGCCCCACTATTTGAGAATCACTGTCCGAACCACAACAACACCACATTTATGCCATTTGTCAGATAGTTGTAAATTTATCATTCATTTTTTTTTTTTTTGTCTGACTGGGTATTTGAAAGCTAAGGGCCGTGCTCAAGGGCCCAACAGTGGAAGCTTGGTGATTCTAAGACTTGAATCATTGACCTTTTTGATAAGAAACTCGCATCCTTAACCACTGGGCTACCACTATTTACATATAATAATACCCTCGATATGTGTCGGGAGAGCTTTCCAGGGTGTACCCCGCCTTCACCCGAGTCGGCTGAGCTGGGCGCCAGCCTCCCCACCACCTTAATTAGTATTCATCCGTTCAGAAAATTAACAAATAAACGATATTTGTAGGGATGATAACTTTAAAAACAATATTTTGCATAAAATATTAGAAGTTAAATAAATAATACTGTACCTCCAAATATTGCAAGTTGAAAGTCAGTGTATGGGAAATACTATAATTAAAAAAAAAATTTTTTTTGAACACATTTTCAAGTTGAACGTGTCATTTCATCTCATCACATCACATCACATCCTTTCCAAATGTTCTTGCACCGCAGTTCTGCCAAAACAAGTCCAGTAGTAGTCACACATTGCAGTGACAAGTAACAGGAAACGATTTATAGCATCACGAGCGCGATGCATTCAGGGATTCGTCCGAAATGGTTGTATCATCCCTACGAAGTGCACCAAACTTAATAGGGGGTTTGCTATCTTTGTAGTGCGCTCTATATTAAATCGGCGTCCATTTGAGCTTTATGTGGACTCGATGGTGGTTTTGTACCTTCAGGGCGCACGAGGGTTGAGATAGTTTACCCGAGCGCGCGGTGACATTCGACCGCGTGAGTCACCTTCGCGTGCTGCTCGGTGCTGCATGCTGGGTGCTTGAGCGCGCGCGCTGTTTACCTCACTTCTCCTTCTCAACTGGTTTGCTTCGGTTTCGGGTCGGACTTGGACAGTCGACGTTTCTGAACCGTTTGTTTTGACGACGCGCTGTCCAAAAAAAAAAAAAAAAAACCCAAACAACAACAACAAAAAAACAAACAAACAAACAAAACAACCCCCCCCCCACCCCAAAAAAAAAAAAAAAAAAAAAAAAAAACACGCTGGCCATGCCGAGCTGGAGAAGAAATCTGACTTTTTGTTTGCAGAAGACACATGACGAAGGTAAGACCTGAATATTTTGAAGCCTGTCCGCAGCATGTGCTGTGTTTTGCGGCTGCGGGAATCTCGGTGGCCGGTTGCTCGTGAGTCTTGTGCAGCTTTTGCGCACGTGCGCAAGCCTGGGTTCCCTGATGCTGATGCTGGTAATTGGAGGGGGATGGAGGAGTGTGTGTGTGTGTGTGTGGTGGGGGGGGGTTGATGAAAATATTGTTGTATTTGTGTTTAGTCTGTGCAAGGAAAATAAACGAATGCAATTTTATGCTGCTAGTGATTTGATGGATGTGAATCTCTCCACAGAGGCAGGCTGAAGTGCTGCCTCCATCGATCAGGGCAACCCACGTG
This sequence comes from Plotosus lineatus, assembly GCA_024760905.1. Taxonomy (NCBI): domain Eukaryota; kingdom Metazoa; phylum Chordata; class Actinopteri; order Siluriformes; family Plotosidae; genus Plotosus; species Plotosus lineatus. The sequence goes on from CM045732.1 coordinate 10,743,605, forward strand.
ATCCACATCATTTGCTCAGTCTGATTGTCCTGAGTTAGAACTAAAACTTTTCTGGTACTGTAAATCAGACTTGACTTGACTTGACACTGGAGACCAGAGTGGTATCTCGAATTCATTCTATTAATTCTCTAAACCCAAGATTATTCCTAATCCGGGGTCATGGGGAGTCTGGCACTCATCTCTGCCGACTCTAGGCGAGGGCGTGGTACATCCAGAACCAACACATATACAATTATTCATACTTGCACTGACACCTGGGTGGAGGGGGAGGGTGTGTGTTTGAAACAGACAATTAATCTACTGTGCATGGTTTTTTTGTTGTTGTTTTTTTTTGGGCTGTGGGAGGAAACTGGAGTACCCGGAGGAATACCACACAAGCATGGGGAGAACATGCAAACTCCATACAGAAACACCTGACTGGGAATCAAACCCAGGACCTTCTTGCTGTGTGGTGGACATGCTAACCACAGCGCCACTGTGCCACCAGGTATCTCAAATTGTAGACTTAATTGCATAGCCTTCATTACTCCGAATATAAAGTGTGTGTATATATAACCACTTATATACCACTTGGTACTCTGGTTTTCTCCTAGAGTCCAAAGATATAGGTAAGGTAAGTCTGTTGGGTTTTTACACCCAAGCCTCATGGCTCATCAGGCCGGTGCTTATCCCCGGTTTCCATAGCGTGAAGCGACCAGGAGTTCAACTCCCCCTGGATGGGACGCTAGTCCATCGCAGGTTACCTTCCCAGTAAATTTTACTGGTACCCATTTATACTGCTGGGTGAACAGAGGCACACTTGTGGTTGAGACCTTTCCCAGGGGTCTTAGCACAGTGAGGGTCTCGGTGGGATTTGAACTCACAACCTCCTGATCATGAGCACAGCACCCTAACCACTACGCCACTGGCCCCACCATGTAACATGCAACAACATAAAGACCCAGAAAATCTCCAAACAGTTCAGCAGTGACACTGTCGTGTAGTGGGTAGCACGTCCGCCTCACAGCAAAGGGGTATGGGTTTGAGTCCCCGGCTCAGCAAGGATATTTGTTTGTAGTTAGCATGGTTTTCCCATGTTTGCGCGAGTTACCACTTGGTACTCCGGTTTTCTCCTCGAGTCCAAAGATATCGGCATGTCTCAAATTGGGTGGGTGTGAGTTGGCCTCAAATTGGGTGGGTGTGAGTTAGCTTTGTGAATACCTGATAGAAATATCAAGTACACTAGATGATCAAAATTTAAAATGAAAGTGGACACCTGACCTTGTGCTTGTTGAACATCATATCCCAGGTTTGCTTTTTTTTTTTTTGCTCTTGTAAAAACTGGACGGCTTTCCTCTAGGTTTTGGATCATGACTTGAAGGGATCTGTCCCCATTTATCCACATGTGCATCCAGTGATGCTGGAGCTTGTTTGGGCGCCTTGGTTCCAGTGGAAAACAGATATGATGATGCAGCCTCCTTTAATTGTGTGATTCCAGGTTTGTGGTAAAATGTGGAGAAGGCCATCATATGGGTGTGATGGTCAGATGGACATAACCTTTTGGTTGTATAGTGTTGGAGTTTAATTGTTCCCTGAGATATATCCAAAGAAAGTTTGCAGATGGCAGGAATGTTAGCGGTGGATTACACATTCAGTAGGCATTCGCAAACAAAATGTTGTTGTTATTGAATACACAGATACGCTCTGAACTGGGGACCGTAGCGCTCTGAATCGACAATGCTCCACACTGTGCCGCTATGCTTATTCTAATTTATTCACGATTATTTATGGCATGACCAAAATATATCAGCTGGTAATTGTCATGTCTATAAATAATGTGATATGCTGTATTTTGGTACCGATACCTTGGTCCCGATTTGATTTGGATTGTAATTCTGTAAGTATCTTGTGTCTCGATACACATTCTTATTCAACTGGAGATTGTCTGGGCTCAGCCATTGAAATAAGACCAGGAGATTGGGATAAAGCCGCTAAAAGTTTATTGCATAGGAGATACATTACAAAAAGAAAGGGTGGAGTCCAGTGGATAATGCACTGAAATAATTACGTCCTAAATGAATGTAGAAGTCCTAAACGTTAAAAAAACGTATGAGGTGTATGCCTACTTTTTTTCCTTCCTGTATTTATAACTGTAAAGTTGAAAGTCATTACGTGTGTAAATTTGGAGTGGATATACAGTATATACTGAAAGTGTTCTTTTCCTTCCAGCTGTTCCCTTCAGGGGTTGCCACGGCGAATCATCTGTCTCCATCTCACCCCATCCTCTGCATCTTCTTCTCTTACTCCAACTACCTTCATGTCCTCCTTCACCACATCCATAAATCTCCTCTTTGGGCTTCCTCTAGGCCTAGACGTACCTACGTAGTACGCTGACGTAATGACACTGCGTCTATTGTTTACAAATGACAGACTGAACGTGCTCCTCCTTCTTCCCAGTTCACCGCGTGTTACCCTTGTGTTAAGACGTCGTCTCTGTGATCTTTGTGTTTACACTGTTTTGCGGACTTTTGTAACCCTAAGCAAATATGGCTGGTCAGAAGCGTAAGCCTACTAGTGATGGTGGTAATCAGAAAAAACTGCAAGCCATCTCGTTAGAAATGAAGATGGCTATTATCAAGAAAATTGATGCTGGTGGAAAACATGTGAATGTTGCACGTTTCTTCCAAATGGCTCCGTTGACCATCGGAACCATTTACAAGCAGAAAGATCGCATCATAGAGAATGTTAAAGGTTATATTTGATACTGTATTTGATATTTGATGAGTGAATTCGATTAAAATTTATCTATTTGAAATTATTGTTTATTATTTGATATATTTGGTATTATTTTACCATGTTATGTTTATAATAATTGATTTTAGGGGTGTTTTATGAGATACGGTAATGGTATTTATGGATGTATAGTACAGTATGAACGTCATATGTCACTGGAACATACAGTAACAACTTACGTTTTTTTTTTTTTTTTTTCACCTTACGTTCGGCTGTCCAGAACCGAACTAAAATGTAAGTTGGGGAGCGTCTGTATGTTCACTATCCCTCCTCTGTACATGTCCAAACCATCTCAATCTAGCCTCTCTGACTTTGTCTCCCAAACATCTTACATGTGCTGTCCCTCTGAAGTACTCGTTCCTGATCCTATCCATCCTCGTTACTCCCAAAGAGAACCTCAACATTTTCATCTCTGCTACCTCCAGCTCTGCCTCCTGTCTTTTACTCGGTGCCACTGTTTCTAACCCATACAACATCGCTGGCGTCAACACCGTCTTGTACACTTTTCCTTTCGTTCCTCCCAATACCGTCCTATCACACCGGACACGGTTCTCCAACCGTTCTAACCTGTCTGCGCATGCTGCTTCACCTCTTGGATATATATATATATATATATATATATATATATATATACATACTGAAAGTATTTAAAATAAATCGTCACTCACTCTACAACATATTTATGATATTTTTGTAGTTTTCTCACAATAGACATGGTAAGTCAATAACAATTATTTATTCATTCATTTTCTGAAATGCTTAATCCTAATTAAGGTTGCGGGGAGGCTGGCACCCATCTCAGCCAACTTTGGGTGAGGGCAGACCCTAGACAGCTCACCAGGCCATCGCAGGGCAGAAACATGCTGACTTCTATGCAGCTGCTCTTGACAAAAGGCAGCAATGGTTCTTTTACACGCCTCTCACCACAGACAGTGAGAGACATGGCTGGTCTTTGATAACCTAGTTAGTTGCAATGGGGGGGGGCAAATCACTGACAATGGGGCTTGAACCCATAACCTTAGGATGAGTAGTCCAGCACATTTAACATTGGACAACCAGACCACCACTGCTCTCAATAACAATCACATTTAAATTCTCAATGCAGTTCATAAACATATGAGAGAAATCCTTTTGAAAACATAATTCTGCTTTCAGACAGAAGAAAAATAAAAATCCTGTTTCCATATTTAGTAAATCTGTACAATTTCATGAGAAATGCATGGAGAAAATTAATTTGTTAATAGGCTTTTTGAAGAGTCGAAAGAAAATAATTTCCTTTTTGGCAATGTTTATTATTGCAACATAAGGATGGGGATTATATTAATTGCACATGTGCAGTAAATTAACCTTTTTTTTTTGATGTGATATATACACTAAGAAAGAACTTATTTTCTCCACCCTGAAAACTCACAGCTCAGCGAGCTGCTGTTTGTGCTTGAGGATTAAGTTGGGTGCAATGTTAAGTATCAAAAGTCTTGAGATAACAAACAGGTCACAAGCTGGTGAACACTTCATTCATTCGTTTTCTGAACCGCTTAATCCTAATTACGGTCGCGGGGAGGCTGATGCCCATCTCAGCCGACTCTGGCTGAGGACAGAGTACACCCTGGACAGCTCGCCAGGCCATCGCAGGGCAGAAACGCACTGCTGGCTATGCAGTCTGCTCTTTACGAAAGTCAGCAATGGTTCTTTTTACACGAACCTCACACCGCAGACAGTGAGAGACATGGCCGGCCTTTGATAACCCAGTTAGTGCACTGGGGGGCGAACACTTCAGTTCTCCTTATTTTTCGTGTCTCGTTATTAAGCATGGCAGCTTTTTACTTAAAGCAGTTCTTTATCAGCTGGTTAATTCATGTCCAATACAGCGCAGCAGAAAGCCAGAATTCTGTCATCTTTTCTTCCACTTATAACAAACAGGTGTCATTCCTACTGAATATCAAGCTTTCTCTGGGAATTTAAAATGTCTATCATTGTGTAAAGGTAATAACTTCCCAAACTTTTCAGTTAAGTTCATTTTCTGTAACCACTTAATCCTAATTAGGGTTGCGGGGAGGCTGGTGGCCATCTCCGCCGACTCTGGGTGAGGGGAGAGGACACCCTGGACAGCTCGCCAGGCCGTCCCAAGGTGTAAACACGCTGACGGCTTTGTAGCTCCTCTTGTCAAAAGTGAGCGATGGTTCTTTCACATGAACCTCTCACCATAGACAGTGAGAGACATGGCCGGCCTTTGATAACCCAGGTAGCTGTACTGGGTGGGGACAGCAGTGACAACCTTGTGAAGAGTGGGACTCGAACCCCCAACCTTAGGATTAGCGATCCAGCACCTTTACCACCAGGCCACCACTGCCCGTTTTCCCAAACTGCTTTATCCTTTATTAGGGTTGCCAGGAGGCTAGAGTCCATCCCAGCCCACTCCGGGCAAAGGTGTGGTACACCGTGAACAGCCAGACCATTCTGGGGGAAATTAAAGTACTGTATTTGTCTTTTTACAAAATATCAGAGAATATTCTCTGTAATGGAAACTCTCCTCATAAAAATATGGTTCCTTTTTATAGTTAGCGATTAAAAGAGAATAAGTTAGTTGAAACTTCTTAAAACTATAAACTTTTGTAAGTTTGAGTACACGGGGCTTTTCAGTGCAAAAATGAGTTCATTATTAGCAAAGATTAATTGTACAATATAATGATATGAAATAAGGTGTACATAAAAAATGACCTCAACTGGGGTTGACCTCATGATGGATAAACAGTACAGCTAATACTGTAGATGATATATTTAATGGTTTTGCTCATTTCTTTACATTGGAAAACAGTTATTTTAAAGATGATAAATTGTAGATATAACAATATCAAGTAAAGTAACTTTTTTATATTTTGACTAACTTTTTTTTCTTGTCGATAAATGTGGAAATCTTTAGTTTGAAGCTATAAAACTCGCTCCTTTAAGATCAATCGATTCTATGTGTAATGTTGAAAGAAATAGAATTTCTGATGTAATATTTAAGACGTGGGGCTGGGCTCTCTGAAAAGGACAGTTGATATTCATTTCCAAAATTGTCCAGGATAAACTGTTAATTTCCTTATTCCTGCTTTCGGAAAGGGGCAACCTTTATACTGAGAGCAGAAACACTGCAAGGTAATACTGTATGTGTAAATATCAGCTTTATTGGGGAAAATTACAATTCAAGGACATGGTGGCATAGTGGCGAGCACATCTGCCTCAAAGCAGGCAGGTTGTGGGTTCGAGATTCGAGTGCCGGGACCAGGCAGTTCTGCGTGGAATTTGCATATTTTCCTCGTGTTGATTGGCTGTTCCAGATTTCCTATAGGTATAAGTGCTAGTGTGAATGATTGTGTGTGTGTGTCTGTCTTCCTTTCGGCTTTTTCCCTTTTACTCAGGAGTCGCCACAGCGAATCATCTGATTTGCACGTTTGATTTGGCAGAGGTTTTTACGTCGGCTGCCCTTCCTGTCACAACCCTTTTTAGCAAGGAACAGAAACACGCTGACGACTTTGCAGCCTAATCTTTACGAAAGTCAGCAATGGTTCTTTTACATGCCTCTCACCATAGACAGTGAGAGACATGGCCCGCCTTTGATAACCCAGTTAGCCGCACTGGAGGGGGGGGGGGGGGAGGGGGGGGGGCAGTGACAACCTTGTGGAGAGTGGGACTCGAACCCCCAACCTTTGGATCAGTGATCCAGTGCCCTATACCACTAGACCACCACTGCCCCGTGTGTGTGTGTGTGTGTGTGTGTGTGTGTGTGTGTGTGTGTGGCCCTGAAATAGTCAGGTGAACTGTTCAGGGTGCATCACGCTTTCCTAACCAATGTTGGCTGAAATAGGCTCCAGCATCCCTGTAACCATAATATGATCAAGCAGTTCGGTAAATGTGCGAGTGATATTACAAGTATTCATAAAGGGGAAAAACCGGATGACCTCAGTTTGAAGTGGAGGGGGTAGCATTAGTCCAGCTGATATGACTCGCACACCCACGCAAAACATGCTGCACTCTTGTGAAAAAGGGATTAAAAAACAATTTTTAACATAGGTTCATTTCAACTTAATTTTATCAATAAGCCTGAGATTGGAGTTTGCCTGGAGCAGATCATCTCTTCTGATTATAGTTGTTCTGCACAATTAACCACACAGTTATAGGATCTCTACAACCTACCAAGGTTTTTTTTTTTTCAGGCATTTCATATCCAACCAACAAACTATTAATACTACTGATAACCTCAATTTTATGTAATGTGCATTCTTTTTGTGTGTTTTTTATTTTATTTTAATTTTTTATCTGTATCACACATAGACTACACCTGCAATACTAATGCTGCCCTGTTATGTGTACACTTACTGAATTCTTGAGATACAGCAGGTAGGTGCACCTTCCAGATGTAACGCATGAATTAAATTTTTGTGCGTACAACACTTGGTGACATACACTGAAATGATTTTAGCATTCTCATTTTTAATGTTCGAAGTACAACTTTTAGATACATTTCAGAGTGATATGTTGTAATTATTTCAAGTCTGAGGTTGAGAAGAGATTACAGGGATCCCTCGCTACCTCGCGCTTCAATTCATACGGCTTCAGTGCATCGCATTCTTTTATTTTTAAATATTCATCGAATTAAAAAATAAGGAAATTAAGGAAGAATATTGGGAAAAGTTAAGGAAAATGCCACAAAACAAGGCCAATTATGCAAAAAAAAAAAAAAAAAAAAAAAAAAAACCTAAACAAACAGAAAACAACCCAACACCTCCCATCAAAACGATTTACATTTTTATGTGAGGTGCGCATATGAGTGTGTGCACGCGCATCTGCGTGCGTGTGCGCACGTCTGTATGTGTGTGTATTTATATTTTATTTACACTAGGCCCTTGATATTCGCAGGGGTTCGGTTCCGAGCCCTCCCGCGAATGAAGATAATCCGCGAGTTCTGTACCCGGAAGTAAAACCCCCATGTATCATATTCCATGCACGAATTAGCAACAGGAAATAAAATACTATATATCTATTACATGCGCTAAAATATGCTTCTTAAACACATTCTATAGACAGTCTTACTCATTAGTACAGTATTAATGTAGTAAAATGTAGTAATGATCAAGAAAAACTTTTTAATTTTGTACTGTGATTTTTAATTTTGTACTGCAGAGTTATAATCTTACAATGATCATGGCACCGGGAATCACTTTCACAGGGAATCACACACTTGTGTGCGCGTGCGTGCGTTGACCATGTCTTCTTAGCAGAGTTATGATCTTACAAATGTTTATGGAAGGTTAAAAGCCTGAACCATAAATTACAGTTGCACACAAACATGAACACGGTTCACACACAAACGTGAACAAAGTTGGAACGACAGCGTCATCCCTTCCTAGCCAATGGGAGGCCAGCTGGGCGGGATGTTGAGAGATAGCCAATGGGAGGGAGCTGGGTCCTAGCCAATGGGAGGCCAGCAGGGCAGGATGTTGGGAGCCACCAATGAGAGAGCAACTCGCACATTGTTTGAATGGCGTGTTTGGTGCTTTTCGTAAAAAGAGGTGGTTTCGTATACAGAGGACAAAAATTTAGGAAAATGTTTTTCGTATACTGGATTTTTCGTATTCAGGGGTTTTTGTAAGATGGGGGCCGACTGTACTTCTATTTTCGATGACGTAGTTCTGAAGCATACTCATGCATTTATGTTTAGTTTGTGGAAATGTATGATTTGGTTAAATGTGTGACTAAAAGTGAAATACTAGTGTCACTTGAAAAGCCTGTTGCTGGTGTTGCTGTGCATTCCATTTGTTCATCACATAGGCGCTAATTACCATTATTCTATATATAGAAGGCTGTAGAATTGCATACATGCCATTTGGTAATGGGTTGTGTCCTGCTCAGTCCAGTCTTAACAAGCGCTGTCTACATCTCACACATATAAAAGACCTGAAAAGGTGCTTTGATGGTTACAGATACGCCTTGTTCGGTTGAATGTTTTTGGGACCTATTATTTTGCAGAACCTAGACTTGCTTTGTGTAAATGGTTATGCAATTGTTTAGCTCCAGGTTAATCAATATGTCGCTGGTACCTGAACATTTTGTTCTTTTAATTAAAAATCTCTGTTTGCATTGATGCTCAAGAAACATTTCTACATGTGGTTTCTACAGGTGTGGATCTTGTACAGGTAAGCTTAGAATCTAGTGAGAAGTATTTCTGCTAATGGGCATGCATTCCTGATCAAAGTACCACAGCCTGAGCCGTATCGCATCCCTTTACGATTGAAGTTTACCCATCTTGGAATGGGTACTGGGGGGTTGGAAGAATGGACAATGGAAGCAATGATAAATATGCAACAATTATAGTACAACTGATTGGCTGTTATTTATCACTGACTCGCATGATGATGAGTAGTAATTAGAACTTGGAAATAAAACCAATTTCATTGAGATTTCAGTGAATGTGCAGATTCTTTGTAGTGCTGGCAGCCTGCCTAGAATTCATTCTTGCCTCACACTTATTCGGTCTCTAAAATCTCATGCAACTATCAGTAGTAGCATAGCAAGCATATTTCAGTATCTCTATAGGTCTGTAGATTGTCTTGTTACCGAGTCATCTACCAAGAATTGGGATGTATTAGGCATAAAGTAAATAATCAGCAATCAAAATTGTTGCATTGGAAGGAGGAAAAATGTGGGCAGAATTAAGTAGACATTAGCATGCAGCCAATCAGATATACATGCATGTGTTAAGCTATTCAGTTTCAAAAGCACATCTTTAAGACATTGTTCTAACAATTGAAAATGTTATGAGCATGTGGTTACAGACCAATCCACTGCTCTGTGGTTTCTGCACCATTTAGAATTTCACATCCATTTCAGAAATAGATGAAGTCTTGTATTTGCATAATCTTAAAATCCCATCTGTGTGGAAGCCCCTAATAAACCTTCAGCAATAAACATCAGGAGCAGATGTGCTCGATCAGACACCACATATCCTGTCTCAGATGAGAACATGACACACAGCAGGCTAAGAGGTCAGTGATATATGGCATTACTCTCTTCAAGAGATTCATTGGCTATTTAAATTGTCGATAATATAAGCCTTGGTTCAGAATGCACACACACACACACACACACACACACACACACACACACACACACGCACACACCAATACCCGCTTCTACTTTCCTCTCCAGTTGCACTTAATTTTCTGTTTAGAATAATAATCACAGAACACCTAAAAGCACCCTGGAGGATACTGATGACTGCAGAGTGACTCCGGAATTTGTACAGCCCCGTAATGAAGACATGACATGCATTATCATATGAATACAAAAAGGGCCCTTAATCCAAAGAGGAATTGAATTCTTTCTAAGCCTGCCTCAGTAGACAAGCTACTGAAAAAATAAGCCTGTCCCAAAAACCGTCAGTTTCAAATTACTGCCAGAATGTTTCAAGTGAAGTGCAAAGCAAGCCTTCCAAACTCTCCTGTCATACACGATCATATCCTTATTTGCATCATCTGGTGTTTTTACTTATATTTTTAAAGTTGCAGACTGCTAAAATATGTTTGATAGTTTGCATTAGCCTGTGTGAAAAGGTCTTTGTTTTCCTCTCGTAAATGTGTGAAATAGCAAGCACAGAACGAGAATCCATCAGTTTATACAAGGCAAGTCAATGGCAATAATAACAGTATACAAATATTAATCTAGCAGATCATATATAAGTTCTGATTTTAACTTTTGAATAAAATAAAACTAGCCACATCTAGAACTCTCATGTGAAAAAAAAAAAAAAAAAAATTTTTTTCCACAATAAAAATGAGAAAAATCCAACCTTTAATTCAAGGGCATTTACTCAGTGGGGGGAAAATCCCACATTAAGAAATAGTTCTTTTATATCAAATCATGTGTGGCACAGTTATTAGAACCCCTGATGTTAATGCTTTGTACTACTCCCTTTTGCCAACAAAATAACACTAATCTTCTCTTATAATGTTTCACAAGATGGGAAAAATACAGAAAGAGGGATCTTCGACCATTCCTGTATGCACAGTCTCTCTAAATCATCCAGAAACCTGGATCCTCTCCTCTGCACGCTCCTCTTCAGCTCACTCCACAGGGTTTCATTGGGGGTTGAGGTCTGGGGAGCGAGAAGACCATGGGAGGAACTTGATTCTGTGTCCACATGTTTAGGGTCATTATCTTGCTGAAAGACCCAGTGATGACCCGTCTTCAACTCTTGGGCAGAGGCCACCAGATTTTGATTTAAAATAACCTGGTATTTAAAGCATTCATGTTGTCATGCACCCTAACAAGGTTCCCAGTGCTTTTGAAAGAGAAACAGGCCCACAGCATCACCGATCCTCCCCTGTACTTCACAGTGGACATGAGGTGCTTTTCGGCATACTCATCTTTTGTGTTCTGTCAGACTCATTTAGAGTGTTTGTTGTCAAAAGCTCTATCTTGGTTTCATCTGATCAAAGTACACGATCCCAGTTGAAGTCCAAGTACGTACCGCTTAGTAAATTCCAGACGTTTGCGTTTATGATTGTGAGTGAGAAGTTTTTTCTGTGCATACCTCCCAAACAACTTGTTGGAATGAAATTGCACCTGATGGTTGTTTTGGAGACTTTGTGACCACAAGATGCTCTCATATGTTGCAATTCTTTAACAGTGAGCTTTGGACAACTTTTTATTTTTCCTACCATTCCCCTCAGTGTGTGGTGGCACAACAAATTCATGTCCTCGTGCAGGCTTGTTTACTACTGTTCCAGTTGTTTTAAACCTCTTACTGATTCTTATGACTGTAGATATGGGCAGGTGCAGGCGTAGGACAGTTTTCTTGTAGCCATTGCCTGTCTTGTGAAAGTCGACACACATCTGCCTTACTTGAATGGTTGTGTTCCTTTGTCGTTCCCATGTTTGAGTGGATAAGAGAAATGGCCTCCGTGTCACATAATATTTATACCCCAGGGAAACAAGAAGCTGTTGGATTACTAATTAAATGTTCCTAGAATCATCAACTTTGTAAACTATTGTAGAAATGACAAACACTTTAATTAAATATATTTCCTAGGAATTGTTAGGGGTGCCAGTGATTGTGAAACAGGGGATTTTATGAAAAAAAAATTTATTTCTTAGTCAGAGATTCCCCCCTCCTTACTATTCACTTGAGTTGAAAGTTACATTTTTCTAATATTTTCAATGTGAAAGTATGCTTCTGCAATAAACATTGAAATTTATTTTAAGACTTTTAACACACCAATAATTGTGGAGGGCAGTGTATGTGTGTGAGACCAAAGAGCATACAAGCTCTAGTATGGACTAGAATATGATGTATCTACGAGCATCTAGGCAAGGTTTTCTCAGTCTGTTTCAAGTTGAAATGTTTGGTTTGATTTCAGTGGGATAGTAGTGAAACCCTGAATAGAAATAAGAAGCAAACCAAGCATGCAGTGTAACTGTGAAGTAAAGCTTTAATTAATAATTAACAATTAGTCGCCACATCCATTATGCCTTTAGGCACAGAATCGTTAGTATAATATATACAGTGATGTGCAAAGGTTTTTGCCCCTGACCAATTTCTGTCATTTTTTGCACGTGTGTCACTGTCATCTGTTTCAGCTCAAGGAAACCTAAATACAAAGATAAAATACAAGTAAACACAAAATGCAGTTTTCAGTGTCAATTGCATTTATTAAGGGGAAAAAACATCTGAACCTACAAGAGCCCGTGTGAATAAGTAATTGCCTTATGCTGTAGCTGGTCAAACCACCTTTTGCCGTAATAACTGCAGTCAAACATTTGCAATAAGAAGTGATGAGTCTTTCGCGTCGCTCTGATGGGATTTTGGCCCACTCTTCTCTGCAGAATTGTTTAAGATCAACCAGATTGAATGGTTTTCAGGTATGAACAACCTTTTTAAGGTCATTGACAGAGCATCTCAATAGGACTCAGATTGGGACTTTGACTAGGCCACTCCCAAAGCCTCATTTTGTTCTTTTTTTTTTTTAGCCATTCAGAAGTGGACTTGCTGGTATGTTTTGGATCATTGTCTTGCTGCAGACCCCAGGTATGCTTTAGCTTGAGGTCTTGAACTGATGGACGAACATTGTTTGCCAGGATTTCTTGGTAGCGAGCAGAATTCATGGTTCCATCAATCGTGACAAGTCGCCCAGGTCCTGAAGCAGCAAAGCAGGCCCAGATCATCACACTTCCACCACCATGTTTCACTGTTGGCACAATGTTCTTTTTCTCCAAATGCAGTGTTTCTTTTGCCCCAGTTGTCACGGGATGCATTTCTCCCAAAAAGTTTGATAATGTGAAACAAAAATTTCTTCCTAGAGGGGGCGTAAGTAATGGAGTAATGGAGACGCACTGGTATAGAAACATAAGCAAAAAGGACACTCAGAAAAGCTGTCTCACACTGTCTTTTTAAACTCTCTTAAACTGAGTGTATATCGAAACATAAAGAAATTTAGGCTGAGCCAATTCCCACCTGCCAAGTATGTCTTCCTGTTAATCAGCCGCCACCAGTCAGGGAGTTCCTTCCTTTGAGACACTTGATACTTGCTTGCTGCACGTCCGGGCAAGGGAGACTGCTTCCTGTGATCGCTCTTAGATGTCATAGGTGTCATAGAGGTCTTTTGAATCGCACTTCGTCTGGACCTTCACCCAGGACCTGTTTGCCTTGGGTGACCCTACCAGGGGCATTATGCCCCCGACAACATAACTCCTAGGATCATTAGGTCATGAAACCCTCCACCACGATAAGGTGGCGATTCAGCGGCCGGGGGAGTCATCAGTCCCCATTAATGGTGAAAATGAGGGATCCCTATACAGTATATGTTGTTTTGTATTGTATGCATGTGTGTTTCGTAAGATATTTTTATTTATTTTTTGGTCAATCTTCTATTTGGCTAAACAATGTTAAAGCAATATGACTCACAAGCTTCTTCACCGTCTGGTATAGTCAGGTAAATCCTGAGTGATGACAGTCCACATATTTAGCCTATAGTATATTTTATCTTATTAAGCACATATTTATTTTGCATTGACGCACACTTTTTAAACAATGTCTGGTGTTAACCCATAATGCATCGTCTGTGCACGTGTATGTCTAGGAGATGTTTTGTTCTGGCTTGCTTTTTCGAAATGTCACTGATGTGATTAGATTACTCACTGCAGCAGAAGAATTAAATACATCTCATTTTCCACTCTCCATCTAGCCTGTATTATCTATTGCAATAAACAACACATGTTATTATGTTTTGCTCCATTCAGCTTCATTTAAGTAATTATCAGCTCTTGAAGGTCAGGGATCTCTGCTGTAGTTACGACAGTGACCATTGTTGAATTAGATTTCAAAAATGCTTACCTTTTTTTTGGATACAAGTGGCAAAGGCTGGCCTGCTGTTGCTAATATTCCAGTGTCTCCAGACACATGTCAGATTCTGTATTCAGGTTTATTGGGTAACTCTTGACTTGGAGCCATTTGCTTGGATACATTTTGTGGTTCAGTGATTCAGTCTTCCCAGACCTACATTAGCAGTGGCCCGTGAATGTACTGTGAAGAGTTTGCTAAAGGGCAGCTCTTCCTTGACTCCGTGTAGTGTAGTACTGAATACAGCATGATTAGACAGAGTGCAGAGGCTCAACTAATCAGAGATCCACACTACTTAACTATATTTCGCTCAGGGCCATGACCAATATTAACAGTGCCTTCTCACCTTTATACTTGCTGGCCGAGTCTAAAATCACAAGCACTCCTAGAAATTGCTTTTGGAAGCAAAGTATAGATCATCTTTAAAAAAGGATTCATCCATAATTCCTAATACACCGTACACTCGGGTTATTAAAATGTGCTACGGCTCAGTTGGAAGCAGTCTGAGACCGAGTTTTTAAACCTGTACTCATTTTTCTCACGCTGGCTTGGAACGGTTGTTTTGATTCCAGACCTGCTGTGTTTACGCCGACCTAAACCGAATGCACCAAGTGGGCAACAACACACTAGGGTTCAATTTGATAAAGTTTTTTAGAAAGTGCAGAAATTTTTTGAAACTGTTATATAGAAGCAACATATCATGTAAAACGTATGTGTAACCGTAGGGGAGAGTAACCATGGGGCAGCTGTAGCTTAAATGCTTAGAGAAGCAGCTTTGAGACTGAAAGATCACTGGTTCGAATTCCCGACCCAGCAGGAAAAATATGTGGCGGTGGGAGAGTGAGCTGCATCTTCCCTTCCTGCACATTCATGGCTAACATGCCCTTGAGCAAGGCACTTAACCGCTAACTGCTCCCCATGCATCCCAAACTGTGTAGCCCATTGCTCAGAGTGTGTGTGCTAACTTTGAATGGGTTAAATGCGGAGGTAATATTTTCCCTTGTGGGATTAATACAGTACAGCAATATAAACAATAGGTGTGTAAACAGCAGGCATATTATGAGGCATATTTTATTATTTTGAATTATAAAGCAATGACGGTGGTACCTCACTTTACGAAAGTCTCACCAAACGAAAAATTCAGGCTACGAAAAGCATTTTACTAAAATTTTTGTCTCGATACGAAACAAGTTCACGTTACAAAAGTGCCATCTCAAAAATTCAAACACGCTATTCAAACATTCAAACAATGCGCGAGTTGCTTTCCCATTGGTTGTCTCCCACCACCGCGCCCCGCTGGCCTCCCATTGGCTAGGAGGGAGCTGAATCTCCATAATACAGTACTGTACCCGTAATGCTTTTCGTGTGCCTTCGACCCATTGTTCGACACACACATGAAGGAGAGTTGTACTGTTGCTTTGTGAGTTTCGTGAGTTTTTTGAGTGTGCTTATTGCAGCGTTATTTTTCGTTATTAATCATGAGCCCCAAGAAAGTGATTCCCGGTGAGACTGAAAAGAAGAAGCGGGCTCCGTTATCAATAAAAGTAAAACATGAGATGATAAAAAAATATGAAAGTGGGATTCGGTTGAGTGAAATCGCAAAGGAGTATGGCCGAAACCCCTCTACAATCGGGACGAGATTGAAGCAGAAGGAGGCCTTAAAAGCGGAGATACAGTAACGGAGGCGATTATTTCGGAAAAAGCAACCGATATATTTAAGGACCTCGTGAAGGAGTGTGGGGGTGAGGGTTCTTCAGACCAGCAGCCCCTGGACTTTAAAGCGTCGCATGGGTGGTTTGAGAGTTTTTAAAAAGGTAAATCTTTTTTTTTTTTTTTTACTTTTTAACACACATTTCATACAAAATTAGTGTACTTTTTAAAATTTTTAAATGGTTTATGGGGTACTACCTTGGAACGAATCATGCATTTTACATGTAAAATGTGGTTCAACTTACGAAAAATGCAGGTTACGAAAAAGGCGCTGTAGCGGATTAATTTCATAAGGTGAGGTACCACTGTACAGTATTTGATATTTAAATATATGATTAGCATTAATTATTCATTTCCTGAACTGCTTAATCCTACTTGGGTCACAGGGACTAAGTATCTGAGGATGGAGCACAAACTGAACAGGTTGTCAGTCTTTCACAGGACTAACATCGACACAAACAATTTAATGTAACCAGTCTTTGGACTGTAGGAGGAAACCAAAGTACCCAGAAGAAACCCATGCAAACACAGGAGGAACATACAAGGGCACTTGGCTGAGATTTGAACCCACAACATGCTACCTTAGAAACCTTATATTCTTAATTTCCTTTCGGCTTTTTCCCTTTTCCAGGGGTTGCCACAGCGAATTGTCTGATTCACACATAGGTTTTTAGGTCGGATGCCTTTCCTGACCAAACCCTTTAGCAAAGCGCAGAAACACGCTGACGGCTTTGCAGCTACTCTTTACGAATGTCAGCAATGGTTCTTTTACATGAACCTCTCACCATAGACAGTGAGAGACATGGCTGGCCTTTGATAACCCAGTTAGCTGCACTGGGGAAAACCTTGTGGATAGTAGGACTCGAACCCCCAACCTTAGGATCAGCGATCCAGCGCCGTTTACCACCAGGCCGCCACTGCCCCTGCTTAGTAACCTTACATTGTTATTTAATATTTTTCTTGTGCTTGTATTAATGCAACTAACTCGCTCTCTATTATTGTGTCATTTATTATTATTTTTTTTTTGCAAACAAAAGCTTTCATTACTCATGTGATCTGTCTAATTCACGGGTCGGCAACCTTTGCCATTCAAAGAGCCATTTGGACCCGTTTTCCACATTAAAGTAAACACTGGGAGCCACAAATCCTTTTTTGACATTTAAAATCAAATAGCATTGCATATAATGTTTTTTCCCTTTGTCCTTCATGTTCATATAAAACAACGTGTTGCATTGATTGAAACGACTGCAGAGACAATTAAATTACAATTCTGCTCCCAAAAAAACATTAAGATTAAAAAAAAAAATCGCCAGCCTTCCCGCGACCCTAATTAGGATTAAGTGGTTCAGAAAATGAATGAATGTGTTCGAGTCCTTCTTGTATTTTTGTAAAGGAAAAAGAATATCTATCCCACGAAGCGAGGGACGGGGTGTAGCCAGATGTGTTAACGGGTTGGGTAGTCTACCTCACCATCCCTTTGTGGGATTTTCTTTTTCTTTATTCGTTATATTAATGTTGTTTTGTCATAGTTTTAATTTACAAAAACGACAGCAACACAGAAAAGTATACGAAGACTTATTTTAAGAAGGAGCCTGCTCAACATTCTTTTAAATAATATTAATGCTTAATGCTGCACTGACTGACCCATTCTCAGAGTGGAGACTGAACCACCCCCAGTCTTTTATTTTGTCACTGGGAGGACAGTTATTTAATTCGGTGATTGATGTGTATAAACAAACCTCAGTTATTTAATTCGGTGATTGATGTGTATAAACAAACCTCACCGTCTCTTACTTCAGTTGTGATTTCCGTTCCCGGATTACAAACCCCAGCGTAAGAAAAAATCTCACGCTCGCCGCGCTGCTGCTTGCCATGAGCTCTTTTAGGGCTCTTTTATATTTATTTGGTGTGGGCGGGGTTATTTTGTGTGTGTGTACTTGTGTTGTTGTGGAGACACACACAAAATCACCCCGCCCACACCAAATAAATATCCGCCCACACCCATGATTATTAATTTTCATCTATGTAATTTTCAACCCTGAAAGAGCATTTTTGGAAGGGTACCCACATCATTCAGGTGAAAGCTGGTTTAACTCTCTAACCCCTGGAAGCCCAAAGTGCTTCCGATGTGAGTAAATTAGCACGTTGTGGTGCACCCGTCAGCCACCATAAAATACAACATTATTTTGAAAAGCCACGGAGCCGCACCAGAGAGGTGAAAGAGCCGCGGGTCGCCGACCTCTGGTCTAATTGATTAGCTCAAGAGTAAAACTGTATCTCTATTCATGATGTGATTTGTGAAGAATGTGGACAAGGGCAACACTTTACTACTTAAAATAAAGCACAGAATGATTGGAGACGTCTGAATAATTGGACTGGTAATCTGATCAGAATTCTATTTTGTGTAGTACGGACACTCCCCAACTTAGGAACAAGTTGCGTTCCGGTTGGCAGTTCGTTAGATGAATTTGTTCATAAGTCTTACAGGGCGTTCTTTAGAGGGGACCATATGTTTAAACCTTGTATAAGTAACCTATACGAGTTTGTACCACATACAATCTCTCTCTCTCTCTCTCTCTCTCTCTCGCTCTCTCTCTCTCTTTGCATCATCGTCTTATTTCATTCTATTGAATTTATTACTTATTGCTACAAGGTGCAAACCTAAATGCACCATAAATTATCAAGCTAACTGTGATGTCAGGAACTTTCAGTCGGACCCATAATGCAGGAGACAGAGTAGGATGAACTCGGAGAGACTTTATTGTGACAGGGGAGGCACTTGAGCAAGGGGGAAACGTCATTGCTAGTGACGAGGAGAAACACGAAAACTTTAAATACGGGGAACTACGGAGCAGGAACTGGTTGAGCGCGGAGCTGAAACCAGGAGTCAGAGAGATCACAGAAAACCAGGGACGTGAAGAGGGACAATCTTGTAGCACTGGGATGAGCGTGCTGCTCGTCTTTATATCACGGTAGATTAGTGAGTAGGCTCAGGTATGCGCATAGCGTTCCACCCCGCGTGTGTCAGCCACGCCCCTCTGCCGGAGCCTAATCGAATATTAAGTGTACCTCTGGATAATGTTTAATCATATTTCATACTTATGTTTATGATATATCTTTCTATAGATTTTATTCAATTTCTATTTCTACTTGTTCTTCAATTTCATTTCGCTTCCACTTTCACTTTTGATCTCAGACAGCTCTGTTCGTATGTCCAGGTGTTCGTAAAACAAATGTTTGTAAGTAGGGTAGCGTCTGTACTGAAATCCAGAACTGAATTTTTAATGCTGTATGTGTCAGTGTAATACCTGAGAATTTAGTTGCTTTATTTATTTCTTCAAATAGTAATAAAAACCTGGCAGGGAGAATTGATAGGGTGTATGTACCATGACTTGAAAGTGCCTCTTCGTGCCTCAGCACTACGCACTCTGTATTCCTAGGTGTGAAAGATAAGAAGCAGAAGTGTCAGTGCTTTTGACATCTTTGTTCTACAGCTTAATATACTCTTTGTTAATATTCCTCTGGTCATGCTCATCTGTCTCCTAAGCTGCGGAACTGAAACACCGTCCGCAGCAACACATCACCAACTCCTGTGACAGAAGTTGTCATGGAGAGGCAATAACTGGCTCCAGAAATGAATTTATGGACAGGAACAGATAATGTCTTTTTTTTCACCCTCTGTCTCTATCTCTCTCTCTTTTTTTCTTTTGGTGGGGCTGGTGACATAGTGGTTAGGGTGCTGGGCTCATGATCAGGTGGTTATCGGTTCGAATCCCAGTTCGACCCCTACTGTGCTAAGACCCCTGGGCCAGGTCTTAACCACAAGTATGCCTCTTTCCACCCAGCAGTATAAACAGGTACCAGTAAAAATACTGGGGAAGGTACTCTGTGTCCAATTAAGGAGGAGTTGAACTCCTGGTAGCTTCACGCTACGGAAACCAGGAATAAGCACCGGCCTGATGAGCCACTAGGCCTGGTGTAAAAAGCCCAATAGATTTACCTTACCTCTCTTGCTTTTTGGACAAAGAACCATAACATTAGTGATTATTGCCTTACATATGTTCCTTCTTCATGATACGTAT
The DNA here is from genome assembly GCA_024760905.1 of Plotosus lineatus. Taxonomy (NCBI): domain Eukaryota; kingdom Metazoa; phylum Chordata; class Actinopteri; order Siluriformes; family Plotosidae; genus Plotosus; species Plotosus lineatus. The sequence goes on from CM045732.1 coordinate 10,763,546, forward strand.
AGCTTTCTAAGTGAAATCATGAAGAAGGAACATATGTAAGGCAATAATCCTATGCTGTAAGCTCTAAAAACTTTTCCGTATACTTAACAGTTATTCACAGAATGCAAGGTGGGTGCGGTTGAAATGGTCCCACAGATGGCACATCACAAGGACTATTTAATTTATGCTACCCACCAAGCCTGAGGCGACGAATTATTTTAGTATACATTTTACTGCAGTACTTAGGAACATGAACTAGCAAATAGCAAACTTTTATCAAAATCTCAATCACCCCCCCCCCCATTTTCTCCCTAATTTTAGTTCTATCAAATTCCCTATCCTATCACACGACCACCACCAACCAGCGAGAGGCAAGAGCAAGCACATACTCCTGTGACATGCAATGCAAGCTACCCGCCTCTTTTCAAACTGTGGCACATGTGCATTTGGGGGTGGTCCAACACACTCGGACGGAAAGCACTATATGCCCCCCCCCTCATTCAAATGAGCTCACAGACGCCCGCGATTGATTGGCGAGCTTTGTGAGTGACAGGGGAGTGAATGTATGCCATCCTTCTCTTTTTTGAAAGCTCAGCCAATTAGCTCCCATCGACTCCCGGCAATGGACGACTGTGGTATTAAACAGGATTTGAACTTGTGATCTCCGGGTTAATTAATTGTTCATTTTTGTGTACTTTAAGTTAGTTTATTTAGGTGATGTCCCTGTGTATCATCTGCCTCCATCTCACCCTATCCTCTGCATCTTCTTCTCTTACACCAACTGCCTTCATGTCTTCCTTCACCACATCCATGAATCATCTCTTTGGTCTTCCTCTGGGCCTTCTGCCTGGTAGTTCCAACCTCAGCATCCTACTACAATATACTCACTATCCCTCCTCTGTACATGTCCAAACCATCTCAATCTAGCCTCTCTGTCTTTGTCTCCAAAACATCTAACATGTGCTGTCCCTCTGATGTGCTCATTCCTGATCCTAGCACATAAAGGCAAAATAAAATATCATGTTTATGGTCTATTTTTTCCATTTTTACAGAATGACGGTGATGATGCCGGTCACCAATGAGGTTTGTTGTTTGAGTGTGCACTTTGGATAATGTCTTTTAATCCCCATATAGTGTACGAATTAAATTGTGCCATTCCCAGGTCGTCGTCATCTTTTCCTTTCGGCTGTTCCCTTCAGGGGTCGCCACAGCAAATCATCCGCCTCCATCTCACCCTGTCCTCTGCATCTTCTTGTCTTCCTTCACCACATCCATAAATCTCTTCTTTGGTCTTCCTCTCGGCCTTCTGCCTGGTGGTTCCAACCTCAGCATCCTACTGCCAAATATACTCACTATCCCTCCTCTGTACATGTCCAAACCATCTCAATCTAGCCTCTCTGACTTTGTCTCCAAAACATCTTACATGGGCTGTCCCTCTGATATACTAATTTCTGATCCTATCCAGTGCCATTCCCAGGTAATTTATAATAATACTGGTTATCCTGTCTTGTGTCAGTAAACTTTACAGGTTGGTGTAGCATGTATTTTTTTCGAGAATTCGTGTGATTGGATAAGAAGTGCTAGTGATGCAACAAGTCATGATTATATAGACACATCTTTGATGGGGTACATGTATCACAGCATGACATTTGGGTCTCAAACTTCAGTCTAAGACCTTTCTGTGTGGAGTTTGCATGTTCTCCCTGTGTTCGCATGGATTTCCTTTGGGCACTCAGATGTCCTCCTACAGTTTAAAGATATGCACATGAATCTCATTGTGATTGGCTGTCTGTGTTATCCCTGTAGTTACCGGTGTCCTGTTCAGGGTGTATCCTATCTCTTTTAAGAAGTCAACTGGGAGTGGCTCTCGCTTTCCCTGTGACTCAGATGGATGATTTGGGTAGATCAGGCATGTAAGGATAGATATGTCGTACTTAAACAGTGCATTATAAATATGGTTTGGACCATAACACAGTATCAGTAATAAACTCAACCTCATTTTAATAAGAGTTAGAGAAAGGCCCATTGTATAATAGCAGAAAAGTTTTTGTTTAGATAAACTATTTAAAAAAAAATTTGTTTGCTCTCATTTAGCAGTGGAACTACTATGTTTATTACTTATTAAGGCAATGTTCTTGTCCACCAAGGCTAACCTAATAGACATCCAGCTTCAGCAAATGGTCATTTCAATCAGATTGGTCAGCCAATGACCTTAAAGCCTGAGGTCGGAGAGCAGAGCTATGAAATCTTGAATGTTCATTATGGAGACTGAAGTCAAGAAGGCCAACAAGAAGTGAACACAGTCTGAGGGTACAAGAGCGTATAATTAGATCTAGAATGAAGAGCCTAAACCTAATAAGATGTTACATTGCCTCATTGCCTGAGCAAACTGAGCAGTTTATTGTATTTCTAAAAGTAGTTGGGTGCTGCCACATTTTTTGCCCATCAGAAACCATCTGTTTCTGTTGCTCCCTATTCCCCCCCATATCCAAAAGTATATAATGAACTAATGGAAACACAAAGGTTTGCAAAATACAAGATACAATTTTTTTTTTAGATGTAACACTGGGTGACACTCTGCGATGGCATGGCTAGCTGTCCAAGGTGTACTCTGCCGTTGCCCAGAGTTGGCGGAAATATGCGTCAGCCTCCCCATGACCATAACTGTGATTAAGTGATTCAGAAAAAGAACGAGGATAAACATTGTGTGACATGGCGGAGCACTAGTTAGCACTGTTACTTCACAGGAAGAAGGTTCTGGGTTTAACCTCATGGCTGACTTGGGTGTTTTTGTTTGCATGCTCATTCTGTGCTGCAACCGTTTCCTTCTGGTACGTCAGTGTTCTACTACAGTCCATACTTATACACTTTAGGTCAACTGGTTATTTTATGGTGAACATAGGTGTAAATGTGTGATTGGTTGTTTAGCTCTGTGTTAACACTGTTACAGATTGGCGACCTTTTCAGGGGGTGTGCTCAGCCTCTGCTCTAAAGTCATCTGGTGTTGGTTATAGATTTCCCTAGGATGCTGATGGATGAGCAGAATAGATAATGAAACAGGCATTGGCGAAAATCACAATAAGACGCCTATAACGTTAAAACAAATTTTTCATTCACACCTTGATCTACTGTAATATATTCCAAATTCCAAACCCTTGTCCATTCAAAAAAATCTATATATATCTGTTTTTTTTAAACATTTTAAAATTTTTAATATTATTTTTTAAGAGTAGCCAGTGTGGCCCAATCTAATCTCACTGATATAATGCTGCGAGGTCGTTCAAATAGAGAAAATGGTACATGTTAAAATCCAGAGCAGGAACAATTTTCTGAAGGTACTTTGAACCTAATTAATTTTCTGTGATCTGACAAGCAGCATACACAGCAGTTTTAAAACTAGAGTAATAATAAAGAGATCCTTAAACTTACAAATTAATAATCTTGCCTGAGGCTGCACAATACATATACTGTATTGTTCATTAATCCCAAGACGACAGTCGGAAAATAAGTCTTGTTTTCATAAAAATGTTTTATCACCTAAATAAATCCCCCAATCCTTAAGTCCTTAATTATTTTTTTCTTGAGGATGTGTTTATGTAATGTAGATTTTATTATCAGTTAATCTCAATTTAATTCAGTCACATGAAAATTTTCTTAACATATAGAACAGGGTATCACAGGGTAGACTTTCCTGATGTTAATATCTTCTTGCAGTTATGAACCATACCTGGATTCTCTGATTTCCTTGTACAGGGACCCCCCCCCCCACTTTCCGTGGTTAATGGGGACCAAGACCCCCCCCTCATGATTGCCGATTTCCGCGAAGCAGGCTCGACCCTCCTTGACTGACATATACGTACATGTGTATGTGTATATAATATCAATAAATACATATTCAATACTATAAATACTTATAATAACAATTAAATATTCAAAAATAATGCATAAGATGTAAATAAAATATAAATACACACATACAGACACGCACACACGGATGTGCGTGCACCTCACATAAAAATGTAAGTAGTTTTGTTGGGGGGTTTTGGGTTGTTTTTTGTTTTTGTTTGTTTTGTTTTGTTTGTTTTTTTTTGGTTGTTGCATAATTGGCCTTGTTTTGTGGCATTTTCATTAACTTTCCCCCTGTTTTTCCTTCATTTCCTTATTTATTTTTTTTTTTTGATGAATACTTTTGAAAAACCCGTGATGCACTGGAGCCACAGAAACTGAAGCATGAAGTAGTGAGGGATCACTGTATTCAGGGTTCTGTCAGAATCGAATAGGAAACTCGGAAAATCACAAACGGTCCAACAGGCCTCTTTGCTTCATGAAGCCTATTCACTCTATTGTCTGCTTTCCTACTGAGTACTTTTTCTCCCCAAGTTTGTTCAGACCAGAGTGACATACTTCAAAATTTATGGCCTGCCATATTTTTGATTTTTGATATGCTGTATTAATCCTATAAGGGAAATCAGTTCCTTGACATTTAATCCATCCAAAGTGAGCACACACACACACACACACACACACACACACACACACACTCACACACACACGTAAACAGTGAGCACACAGACACTTGGAGCAGTGTGCTGCCTCACACACTGGGATGCCTGGGGAGCAGTTGGGGATTAGATGCCTTGCTCAAGGGCACTTCAGACATTTATGTGGTGGAAGGGAAGGTGCTGCTCACTCCCTCAGCACCATACATTTTCCCTGCTGGTTTGGGAATTGAACCAATGACCTTTCAGTCCCAAACCCGCTTGTCTAACCATTAGGCTACGGCTGCCCCCCCCCCCTTTTTTTTTTATTGTGCAGAGCATAATCATTTAAAAAACATCCATGAAATTGCAGGCACACCCCATACATATTTCATATTACATTTCATACATATATTTAGTATTTCTTCTTTCCTGAGTGTTAATGCCTTCTGTCACCCAGTGATATATTGTGATCAGAATTACCATAATATCTTTCAAGCAAAGATTTAGGTTCCTAGAATAACCTTTTGCAGTAAAAAACCCCCAAAAACAAAATAGTGTTTTTCATTATAGTATGAAATTGAGCTCGAGTTTACCTTAATATGAAGTGAAGTGATGTGTCACAGTGGATGGCGGTGATAAAATTTCTTTCACCAATAAAATTACGAATGGCTACCAGTGACAAGTGCATTTCATTCATCCTGGGAACACCTGACCTGTTTGATCTCGGAAGCCAAACAGGATCAGACTTGATTTGGATTGGCGGCTGCCTGGGAATACAGTACCCGGTTCCATGGAGGGATACCGTTACCAATTCTGTAAAAATATCTGCTAAGGAAACTAAGCTAATAGTCACCAAGAGTCAGACAACACAAAAACACATAAAAAAAAATCTATTAATTTTCTGAACCGCTTGATCCTATTTTGAGTCACAAGGCAACTGGTGCCTATCTCAGCCGACTCTGGGAAAAGGGTTCCTCACACAAAAAGGACAAAAACTAGTGATAATCATATAGGAATGCAAAAGAAATCACTGCTATTTAAATCCAGGGTTGTGAACCTTGCTTAAAATACCAACAGTGGCACTCCTGAGATGTGAACCCTGAACTATCCAGTCACTGAGACTGAGCTTGAAGCTGCATTCATAATGTCTCGTCAGTAATAATCTGAAAGTTATCATCACATCATTTTTGTACTTCAACACATTTGGCATCTGTGATGTCCTGGGAGATGTCCTGCCCTCGTCCGGAGTTGGCGGAGATGGGAGCAATGGTCCATGCGACCCTGATTAGGAATAAGCGGTTAAGAAAATGAATGGATGAATAACACATTTGTCATATATAGTGAAAAAAAAAAAAAATCAGAAGACTCAATATAAGTGTATTGTAGATAAGCACGTAAAGCTCATCAGTAACTTTACTCACTCTTTTGCAGTTCTAGGCTTTAGCTATTAGTACTGTTCTGCTACAGTAAACATCAAACATTCATATAACATTAGCATAACATAATTGTTATTCTGACAGAAAGTTAATGCCGATCGTTCACTACCACCACACAGGATGCTTTGCTAGCTGCAGATGTGTGAATGGTTTAGAGTGCTCCATCTGTAGGGCTATAAGGGAACAGCATTGATTGAACACCTGAAATTCAAAATAAATTAAAACGTTTTTTTAACCAGTGTGGCAAGACATGGGTCACCGCACAAAGGTATCAGGATACATATCCAAATGAATTTTCACCATCTCTGTCGAGTAGCTTGTGAACAAGCTAGCCTGTTGACCTTAGTGCTAACGCTAATGCTAATAATTACCGTCTCAAAACAGGGATTAGTGTGGTCAATTGTATAGATTTGACCCGTTTTTTTTCTGAGTAAATTAACTGACTTAAAGCAAAAATGGTTGTAAACTCATCTTAAAGTAGTGGAAGGGCACTTTGTTTACAGTATTTACAGCTATGTTGATTTGAAGTCACTGCAGCTTGTTAACGGAGGAAGGAACTCTAGTAGTTGAAAAGGTTAAATGGGCATTTTTACTGTTTTTACTTGTTGTATCAGGGAATTACAAGTCAGTTCAATGACGCCCATTAATATTTAATAATCAGTAAAAGTTAAGCCACTTGTCAACATCTGTATATTTTTTGAATGTGCATCATGTAGAGTAAATAAATGGAAAGCCCATAGTACAACTTAAAAGTTGGTGCAGTGGTAGCCTGGTGGTAAAAGGCGCTGGATCGCTGATCCTATGGTTGGGGGTTCGAGTCCCAATCTCTCCACAAGGCTGGCAATTTCCCCCCACAGTGCAGCTAACTGGGTTATCAAAGGCCGGCTATGTCTCCCACTGTCTATGGTGAGAGGTTCTTGTAAAAGAACCATTTGCTGACTTTTGCAAAGAGGAGTTACATAGCCGTCAGCGTGTATCTGCCCCTTGCAAAAGGTTGTGTCAGGAAGGGCATCTGACATAAAAACCCATGAAAAATCAAACATGCGAATCAGATGATTCGCTGTGATGACCCCTGAAAAAAAGGGAAAAAGCCGAACGGAAAAGAAGATAGTACAACTTAAAAGATGATCATAAATCTGCAGATATTTCACAATTGTTAATATTTTTGGAGGTTGATGTTGATGACTATCAGTGACTATAATTCACCATTTGCTTAAAATAACTTCATTAATTTATTTGAATTATCAAAAGCTGGCTAGCTTGTTTCTGCTCTGTGATGGCCTGGCGAGCTATCCTGGGTGTACATTGACCTCATTCAGAGTCGGCTGAGATGGACGCCAGCCTCTCTGCGACCCAAATCAGGATTAAAGGGTTCATAAAATGAATGAATGAATGAATGGATAATCCTTCAACATTGATGTATCCAGCTTGCATAAATTATTGACATGTGGCTAAAAATAAATTTGAATTGAGAATCAGTAGAGATGATGATGTTCAAACTCTGTGGGTGGTGTTCATGATGCTCTGCAACACGGAAGTGTGACTTGAAATATGAGTCATTTTTAAGCCAATTAAACCTTTTGAGAAATGATTCCTAATCATGAACTAACTTTCTTCAGTAAAAATACACATTAGCTCAACTAATACTTTTTTATCCCCTGGAGTGTTGCTCTCAGTTTTTCCATATCTTCAGTTGTCTAATGCCTTGTGATCAAGATGACACAAGCTTTTTGTCCAGCCAAGGGATATATATCAAAGCATTATTAAGAGGATGTCTGAATACTTTTATTTTATTGAAATGTGAATGAGCAGTGTATGTGCCACTGTATTCCTTTATGTTGTTTTATAAAGTTGAATGAAATGTGCAAACTTTTTTCCCCCTTCTAGTCACTTTAAATACAATATTGTGAACTATGATAAATACGACATGTTTTATTAGTGGGCAGTGTGGGCCGGTGGTAGGGTGCTGGATTATTGATCTCAAGGTTGGGGGGTTCAGACCCCACTGTCAAGGGGTTGTTATTGCTGACGACCCTAATTAGGAATAAGCGGTTCAGAATATTAATGTTTTATTGGTATCCTGCTAGTATGGATAGATGATTATACAGTATATATGTTGTATATACAAAACGTATACAGGGATCCCTTGCTACTTCGAGCTTCAATTTATGCGGCTTCAGTGCATCGTGTTTTTTAATAAATTTTCATGGAATTAAAAAAATAAGGAAATTAAGGAAGAATGGGGGAGAAAGTTAGGGAAAATGCCACAAAAACAAGGCCAATTATGCAAAAAAATCCCCAAAAACCAAAACAAACAAAAAACAACCCAAAACCTCCAATCAAAACTACTTCCATTTTTGTGAGGTACACATATGAGTGCGTGCATGCGCATCTGCGTGCGTGCACATGCATGCGCATCTGTGTGTGTGTGTACAGTATTTATATTTTATTTACATCTTATGCATTATTTTTTAATGTTTAATTGTTATTCTAAGCATTTATACCAGGGGTTGGGAACCTTTTTGACTATGAGAGCCAAAAAAAAGTCATATTTTAAAATCTAATCCTCTGATATATATATATATACTAAATTGAAAAAGACCAAAAATTTGAGAGTATAATAAGACTCATGGTCAATATGGCACAACTCACACGCTACAGTGTTTATGTGACAGGAGGCACGTCCGAAATTTTGGTACTCAACTGGTCTTGCGGTTTGAAGTTTTTCCATGTCTGTCTATTTGTGTTTGCTTGCCAGCTGTGCTTGGCTTTGTCGAAATGAGCCGATCAAAAACGAGGGAACTTTACCTCTTTACCCAAAAACAACACGCGCAGTCTGTGGCTGTTGTTATAATCCCATAAAATTAGTTTGAAGGTATCAGACCCGCCCGCAAACTGGTGTACGGAAAGGATTGGCTCTCTGCTGCACGCCACAGTGACGTGGCATTGAAAATAGACATAAAGATTTTAATGCGTGAGATTTGTTCATCTGTTTTTGTTTTATTTGATGGCTTTTTTGTATTTTTCCTTAAATGACAATGAAATGATGTATTCGTTATTCTATTAAGATAGGCCACCTGATTTATCTGAGAGCCAGATACAGTCATCAAAGGAGCCACATCTGGATCGCGAGCCATAGGTTCCCAACCCCTGTTTTATAGCATTGAACGTGTATTTAGTGATTTTAAATATACGTATATGTATACGTATTTGTCAATCGGTGGGATTCTACTTCGTGGAATTCTGTGGTCGCGGGGGATCTCGGTCCCAATTAACCGCGGAAAGTGAGTGATCCCTGTATTAACAATCCTCAGTAAACCACATGTTCTGCTTATAAGTTTCAAAAAATATAACGACAATATAGATAATTACACTACTATGAAATTACACCCACTCTTATCATTTTCTGTTGGTTCTTCCTAATGGTGGCTTTGGCAAAATTGTTTTGCTTACTCCAGAAATTGTGTCTGGACCACTTTTTAGTTCTTCCAGAATAAAAAAGTCCAGCTTTTTCTAAGACATCAAACAAATACTTCTTTATTCTATCCTTGGTCCCCCATGAAAGCTATTTGACTATTGCATGAAAGCTTTGCCTGCCTGTCTATTGTCATGGAGCCTCACAGGCAATTTGAGTTCCACAGAGACCAATAAATCCCAGATGGTCGAAGGTCTTCACAGTAGGCCACCTCAATCAATTTAGTAAAGACTTTAGATGCTGCAGTCCAAGCCTACTGGAATGCCTTTTAAAGAATCCAATATCATCTTTCATTGTAGCATTCGAGCATTGTAGTTGAGGCCAATCAATGCTAAATTATTTTAGCTAGCATCACAATAAGTGACAGTGAAATGCAACATACATACGATTAGCTTAAAAACCCCAGAAAGATTTGGGAGAATGAAATTGATATTTTTGTTGGTCACAAGCTTTTGTCATGCAAATTAGATGTTTGGTTAAAATTGCCTTTTTTTTTTTTTTTTTTTTAATTCAATAGACCTCTTCATTCTTGCTGTTCCGCTTCTCTGCTGTTTCATATTCATATCAGTGATACAAGAAAAATAAAATTATGTAAATGTCTTATTTAATTGACCATATATTTGAGCATAAGGAAGCTTTTTGTAGCTTGAAATGTGTGTACGTATATCAATTAGCCATAATAATAATATTAATAATAATAATAATAATAATAAGTGATGCTGGGCCCCCCCAAACACACACACACACACACACACACACGCACACACACAGGTTGGGGGCACCCAGAGAGCAGTTGGGGGTTAGGTGCCTTGCTCAAGGGCATTTCTGCCATTTATGTGGAGGAAGGGGAGGCTGCTGTACACCCCCCCCCCCCCCCCCCCCATCGCCGCACATTTTTCCTGCAGGTTCAGGAATCAAACCAACAATCTATCAATCCCAAACCTGCTTCTCTAACCAATAGGCTTCAGTTGTCCCAGTGTCATATGTTTGCACATAATGTGCAGAATAATTGCTAACTTCACCCATTCATTCTGCGCATCACAGGGCAACACGCACAGCCATTAACACTCACATCCGCAGCCATTTAGCCTAATATGCATGTTTGTAGAGTGTAGGAAGAAGCCCGGAGCACTTGAAGGAAATACACTAAAGCAAATGAAAAACATGCAAATTCTACACAGAAACACCTGAGGCCAGTAATCAAACCCAGGCCCTCTTGCTGTGAGGCATGCTGCCCGTGACTAAACCCAATCCTTGATCATTACAAAATCCTGAATAAATGAATGCAAGTTTGAAAAACCTGTAAATTTGCATGCCATGCACTCATCCACTTTATATTAATAATTTATGTATTAGTAAACGGATGCTGTATGGCCCTTGTTGCGCCACCTGGGACACAGGGATCATTTTGGGTCATGTTGTGTCTGTTATCCTCCAGATTTGTTCTCCCTAGTCATCGTGTGTCTGTTCTCATCACACTTTTATTATTTCTGCTACTTCTCTTGAATATTTTACTCAAATTCAGTAAAAGGCATTTTCCAAAATGCCTTTTTCCACACAAATAATTTATTTGTCATCAGTTTTTCTTTATCAATCTGTAGGCAACATGTGCCTTTGTGTACATATTTGAACTTCATTGGGTATTATATTTTATACAACATACTAACTCTTCCCTGCAACACTGGGGGAACAGCAGTAACGACCCATTGATAGTGACACTTGAACCCCCAACCTTTCATTCAGTACTTTCTCACAACTGTTTTTAAAGTGAGCACTCTATGTACAATATTGCCTCCAAAAATTGGTAATTCCACAAGTGGACCACAAGTGTAAACTAGTATTTATTGCAAGATTGTATGGATATTTTGTTACGTATGGAATTTAGAATATGAATATTGCCCCGTGAAACCAGCAAAACATGACAAACTACGACACACAATATATACAATTTAATAATATCAACAAAATAAGACAGAATAATAACTTATAGTTTCAACCTCAACAAAATACAGATTGAACAAGGGTCACAAAATAAAGATCGTCACCAAGCAGCTGCAGTATGGTAAATTTAGAGACGGCGTGCACGCACCAGTGGTCAAAGGCTTGCAATCCCGCGTATTGAAAGAAAGAAATGATGAAAATCACCGCGTTGGCTGTGGATGAACGTGGATGATGGACTTGGGTCTTGAACGACGAAACTTGTATGAAGCGCGTTGGGTGATCCGCCTTAGATGATTCTCCTTAGATGATCCGCACGAGCCGGCTGGCAGCGGGTCCTTAAATAAATTCCCTAAAGTTTGGGAAGTTCCATTCTGGAATATTCTAAATCACCTGACCCATCACCAGGGAGCATGCGCAACTATGTCCATCTCGAAGTTTCCCTAGTATGCTGGAAAGTTCCAGACCCAATTAGACTACACAGGCAAAACATCAGTGACCCAAAAACAGCGGAGTAATACCATGCGCCACCATTTACAGCACACTAACTAAATACAATTACACACAACGTTTATACATTCATTATGTCTATATTTACATTTATACATCTATTTACACACCCATAACAACCTGTATATGTATCTACAGTAGGCCCTCGACATTCGCGGGGGTTCGGTTCCGAGCCCTCCTGTGAATCGAGATAATCCGCGAGTTCTGTACCCGGAGGTAAAACCCCATGTATTTGCATTCCTGTAGATCCCTCTGTGCTGCAATCTGAGCATAAAACTCGTCCATCTTGTTTCGCAGGGACTGAACATTTTCAAGCAGTGTGGCCGGGAGTGCTAACCAAGCGCCGAAGAATCTGAGAACTCCGCCTGGGCTTATTGCTAGCCGGGGTGCAGTTAGCATTGAGCTCCCATAGCATCTCACGATACAAGTTGTTGCGTGCTTAGTTGCCCGAAGCTGAAGCTGCTCATAGCTGTAGTAAAGTCAACCGGTCGTAGATGAGCACAGTGCAAAACATGAACAAATAAAACGAACAAAGAAACAATTTGCCTCTGAGAACTCCGCGACGTCGCCCTCTGGGCAGTGCCATCTTGGAGACGTCACTCCAACTTCAATGTAAAAGGACATGAAGAGTACTGTAATAAAGTTTATCCTTTGGGTATCGTTTGTTAAACATGCTACAGAACATAAAATCTCACGCATAAACATGAACTTGGGTACTGTACTGGAATAATAATTGAAAAAGATTTTAATACAACAGTTCAGAGAAAACCGTCGTTTCTCAGGAGAAAGTCTTATTTCTTCAGAAGAGACATCCAGCGTTTTCTATCGCTTAGCCGGAGAAGACGCATAGCATTTGAGTGGTATCACAGAGCTTAACTGGTAACTAAAACACACACAAAAAAGAGGCTTATTTTAAAACTTGTGTGCGAATGAGGAAAAGGGGGCAGGACATCAGCTGAACCAATCAGGAGAAAGGACGACAGCCATTGGCTGAATTTGAATCACGTGCAGGTTGCTCGGCAGTCAGCCAATACTCAAACCATGGGTGCAAAACCGCGAATAGTCAAGGGCATACTGTGTGTGTGTGTGTGTGTGTGTGTGTGTGTGTGTGTGTGTGTGTGTATGTATATATATATATATATATATATATATAGCATGATTTTAACAATATAACTGTTTTAAATTTGCTTAACGTGGTATACTGTCTGACTCTCTATATTCAAAAGTCATGTTTGAGCAAAGCTTTAGGAACGGTTATCTGTGTGCACTGCCAGCTGTGCCATCATGCATGGCTGGCGCTCGATGCTTTGGACAGGCCGTGTCCATGTTTATTCAGGCCACTGACACTCACAGACGCGTGTTAATCTAAAAGACTCTGTTCCACTACTCTTCATCATCACCTTTCCACCGGTTCCCCAGATCCAGTGACAGACTGCCTGAGAGAGTGTCTTGCTGTCAGCTACGTGAGCAATTTCCACTGGAGATGCCTATAATTGTTTTTTCATAATGCACAAATTATTCTGTGTGAGCTACATCTAAGACCTAAAGGTGTTTTCTATTAATGAAAGTCATTGTTTGGTTTTATGTTTCTGTTTTTTTAATTAGGGCTAAATGATAATGTGATATTAACTACTTTTTTAATTGGTCAGTGCTGCTTGCGATGATGAAAACTGATGTAATTTTCTGCATCATTTAACATCATTATAGAGTTTACTTAATATTGTTTCTGCAATAAAAACTATTAACTTTATTTAGGAGCATTAAGTAATAGATTCTTATCTGTTATCGTTAATTCATTGAGTTATTTGTTGGACTGTTTTATTGTATTACGGTTGTGGGAAAGCTGGAGCCTATCTTGGCCAACTCCGGGCAAAGGCAGGGTACACTCTCAATAGTTTGCCAGTCCATCGCAGGGCTGACATACACAGCCATTCACATTCACACTGAAGGGCAACTTTGGAACAACAAAATAGCCTAATGTGCATGTCTTTGGACTGTGGGAGGAAACTGGAATACCAAGGAAGCACTCGGAGAACATATAAGTTCCAACAAAGACATCCTCTCCAAACCCAGGCCTCAAACTCGGGACAATTCTTGCTGTGAAGTAGACTTGCTCATTGCCACCATGTCACACTGTCAATTATCAGTGTAAATTAAATAAGGTGTAAATCAAGAAAGAGCGTTTTTATGATTAATGAAATAAAAGTCTAAAAAAAAAAAAGAAACATATTAGTATTTATAGCAAGGAAGCACTGAGACAGAGTAATGCAAGAAGCAAAGAGATGAAGTTGCACATACGATTTCAACCAGCTTCTGTTGTGAGAGGCCTGTATAAGAACCATTGCTGACTTTCATCAAGAGTCAGTATGTTTCTGAGCTGTAATGGCCTGGTGAGCTGTCCAGGTTGCACTCTCCAATCACCCAGAGTTGGCTGAGCTGGTTCAGAATACGAATGAATGAATTTCAAGCCAGCATGGTTTACTCCTGAATAATGAGTGAATTATATTCTGTATATTGTATATATGTATGGTATTGTGAGCTTAGCTGGTTTTGGGAGAAAAGGGGATTTGATCTTTCCTGATAGTATATAAACTTATTAGTGGTTTGATAGCTGCTATACAGACTGGTTCCAATTATGCAGCACCTTCGGGACAAAGCAGGTGCCGGGAAATCAATTTTTCCCGATGTATCAGGACCTTCCCACAAATACATGTAAATTAAATGAAAATTAATTCTAAAGAAAAAAGAATAAAAGAAATTGTGTACAATATTACTTACCAAAAACAGCAGAAGACCAAAAAAACCAAGACTCTATACAATAATTTCAGTAATAAATTTTAAAAATATTAATGTCAAAATAAAAAGATGCCACAACACAAAATAACACCGGCTGATTCACACAAACAACACACATACAAACATAAACAAGCGCCAGTTTTGTTGTTATCTTTTGGCTGGCTATGGAGCGCACCCGGCACTTTTTTCTGGTGCTGTTATATCAAGTAGGGGGCCATTATTGTTCTTAATTTTTAAAAAGAGCCGTTAAATAAGACCTGCTGATGTGTCAGATGCCAGATAATTGGAACTAACCTGTATTAAATATGTATATTGAAATTTAGGGTATCAATGAAAAATTGTCAGGATGATACTATCAGCCACAATATGAGCTAATTGCTGATAAACCAATTTATAACAGTAGATAAATAACACTTGTATAAGAAACAAAGACAGATGTTTTTAGTGTAGGCTTAATTAACGACATTCTGGTGTGTACATAGTTAAAGATAAAAAAAAAAAAAAAAAGCTATTTTCAGATCATTACATTTCAAATCACCCTGAAATGTTCATTTTGAGTGTATGCTAGATGGTCTGTTTGGCTTCCTCCTCCAATTTATGATCCTTTGGCTTTCTGTGCCAATTCTGCCCTGATTCCTCATCTTTCGACAACTGAAAGCTTCATATTCGGGACACTGCAAAGCAGGCTGGGATGGGTAGAGCATCATGGCTGGCAATGGGGCAAAGCTAACTAATCAAAAAGCTACATAGACAGACATAGTTGTCAAAGCTCATAATGAGACATTTCCCCTTTTTATGGTGTTTCTGCTGGTATTCTTTCTCAATACCAGTCGCTGAAACCAAACGTGTATTCTCAGTAATGTATGGTGATAATGTCAGATTTGTTTCCAGGAATCTGGTGATTCTTTTGCTCTTTGTTCCAATTTTTCTACTCTTGACTAACTCACTATCAAAATGCCAGCCTGATATCTGTTCATTAGCTCAAAAGAAAGCAATTGAGAGAACTCACAAAACACAGAGGTGTTGTATGTGTCTACGGGCTTGTATTTTTAATTAAGTACTGTATGTCTAATTTTTCTTCAGTCTGACATTTCCAAGGAAAATGTGACTTCTTTCTTAACCAGAGAATTGCATTTGTATTTTATCAAGCTGTTTGTGTGAAGATACAGAGAAATCTCGTTACTTCGCTCTTAAATTTATGCAGCTTCAGTGCATCGTGGTTTAAAAAAAAAAAATTAATTGAATTAAAAAATAAGGAAATTAAGGAAGAATAGGGGAAAAAGTTAAGGAAAATGCCACAAAAACAAGGCCAATTATGCAAAAAAAAAAACAACCAAACAAAAAAAACACCTAAACAAACAAAAAACAACCCAAAACCTCCAATCAAAACTACTTACATTTTTGAGTGTGCATTTGAGTGTGTGCACGCACGCGCGTGTCTGTATGGGTATGTATTTATATTTTATTTACATCTTATACATTATTTTTTAATGTTTCATTGTTATTATAAGCATTTATAGCATTGGATATGTATTTATTGATATTATATAAACACGTGTATGTGGAATTTGGTGGTTGCGGGGAATCTCAGCCCCTATTAACCGCAGAAAGTGAGGGATCCCTGTATATAAGTAATGAAGGTAAAAAATATTCCAGATCAGGAGAGAGGCAATATAGTTAATATAACATGATGTAATTTTATAATGCAAATTTAAAAGCTAAACGGAGAGACATTGATCCGTACAAATCGAATTTGATATTTTTCAGACACAAATAAATGGCTACAGCCATACAATTGAATATTGGTTCAACAGCCCTAACCCTAACCCAGCTGTACTAAGTAGGGTGTCCAACTGATTTAAGAGCTGGCCCCAGATAAACAGCAGAAATGGTGTAGTATCTCGAATAGTACTTCTTCTTGGAATCTATGTCTAAAAAAAACCTTTTTCACAAGCAGATTTCACTCTGTAGTTCAGTAACACTAAACTATTTTCATACCTTGAGGTGTTAATGAAATGTCACGGATCTTCATGGAAAACTTGAAATGTGCTAATTTTCTTCCTGACGAACTTGTGCTGGAACAGCTGCTTTAGTGTGCTTGGAGGAACGATTCAGAATGGACCCGACAGTTTCTATCCTACATATATGTACCTTTCAGAAACTCTCATGTCCTGATTAATTAAGGAGTTTGTGTGAATAAAAATACAGATGATCCTAAAAACTTGATCTGAAGACCTGAAAAAGGTACAATCTGAATTACTAGGAATTTTATAATGGAAATATTATAAAATTGTGATATTTTAATACTGTTTTTATATTTTGTAATCACAAAATACAGGGCTTTTAAATAAATAGATTAATTTAGTATGTCATGTACAACGTGTGCAGGATAGTGGTGTATTGGTTAGCATGTATGCCTTGCTTCAAGAAGGTCCGAGGTTTTTGTATGGTCTATCCGTGCTTAGGGTGGTTTTCTAAGGATACTCCGGATTCCTCCCATAGTCCAAAATCATGCACGGTAGGATAACTGGCTGTTCCAAATTTCCCTTAGATGTGATTGCCAATGGTTGTGTGTGTTGCCTTGTGATGATCTGCAAAGCTATTTAGGGTGTAACCTGTCTGCAGCAGATGTTGGCTGTGATCGGTATCAGTCTGTGATTTGGCAAATGAGTGAGTGTACAAAGGAATATGACTGTTGAGCGATTTTCATTTAAGTTTGGGTAAAATGTTTTGTGTGATCATGACTACTTTGTGTGCAGTATGAAAATTGGCTGTTCCAAATTGCCGTTAGCTGTGAGTGTGTGTGTTGCTTTGAGAATGCTGGCATCAAGTTCATTCGAATGAAGCACTCGAGTTCAGCTAAGTGATGCATACTAAAATGCATTGCGACATTTTTCTGTCACAGGTTATAAAGTGCATCTATCAATATCTGATTTTTTTTTTTTTTTTTTAATTAAATGAAGGCAAGCCAGGCAGTTACAGGTCAAAACATTTGGAAGGGCTTTTTATGTCATCAGGGGGCATGGTGCATAGCGGGTAGCACTCTTGCAGTCACAGCAAATATGTCCTGGGTTTGAGCCCTGTGGTCAACAAGGATGTTTCTGTGTGGACTTTGCATGTTTTCTTTGTGCTTGCATGGGTTTCCTCCAGGTGCTCCAGGTTCCAGCCACAGTCCAAAGACATAGACATTATGTCAGATTGGCTTCTCTAAATTTCCCATAATTATAATTGTCAGGGTGAATGAATCTGTGTCTCAGTGGGCTTGTAACCCACTCAGGTAAAAACATGCATTGCATCAGAAATCACGTAAATGCAAAAAGGCCTAATACACCCAAGGGTGTGAAGTGGCAATCTAGATGGATTTATATTACCAGATAAAATTCAAATTATTGGTATGTTAAATTAAAATCCAAATGAGAACATAATCAGCTCAAAAAAGTACGTAAAAAACATGATAAATGCCAAAACCGTATTTTATAAGACCTGTCTGTGTTTCTTTGGTTTTGACTTGACACTCTGTCATTCATTTATTAATTTATTCATACATTTTCTATGTTACCTATTTATTGTGGGTTTGTGGGTGAGATGGAGCAAATTCCAACTGACAGCCAAGGAGAAGCAAAGTTCAAACTGTGTAGGTCAGACAGACACGGAAACAAACAGCCATTTGAAATGAAATTCACATCTGAAAGCAGTTCTGAGTCGCCGGCTTACCAGATCTTTCCATGTCTTTGTACTGTTGGAGGCAAACAGAGAACTGGGAGGAAACCTTAACATTCACTGCTGAATCGGCAACATCCACATAGATGAGCTCGAATCAAGTGCCAGGTTTGAACCTAGAACCTGCTCGCTGTATCTTGACGGTGATAAACACCACACCCCCATGACGCTATCTACTAATTATACTACACAATATTTTTATCTTTTTTTTTTTTTTTTTTTTGCTGTATTGCTTTATACTGAATTATTTCATCAGAATTCAACATTTCGGAAAGATTACGAAGCATGGTGCAGATAGTTTTGTCTCTAAAATTGAACATCTATTTTATTTCCAGGATAATGTAAATACATGTAATGCTTCAAGCTCTTCAGAAGCTCGTGTATCTGTCGTCGCAATTCATTGCCCACAAATACTGATTTGGATCACTGACTTGAATCTTATAAGTCTAGCTTATTTGCATATGCGTAATGCAGATGTTGGTCCTAAAGGCCAGCCCAGCCCAAGGTGGAGGACGTGGTGAGGCTTTACTGCTGCTGCATTCTAAAATTGATTGTATTTGGCACACGTCTAAATAGTAAATGCTTGTGGTTTCATGATTTAAATCTATGGTTAGATGCACTAATGAAAATTACTTCATGCAGTTTTTAATTAGTTTATTTATAGTAGTAATTCATGGCAATGATGTGATGGTCAGATGTGTTCTTTTTCCAGTTACATGACATGGATAATAATTTATGATCAGATTGTTCTATTCATTCATTCATTTAGCAATAATGTATGCAGTGTATATGGGTGACAACAGAGATGGTCCATGGTGCAGCAGTATAATTATGTTGTAAATTGGATTGACCATAAACATTGTATAAAGCTTAATCATGCAGGATGCTCCAAAACATCCTGATAATTAAGAACAGGCTTCCTCAACCTTGTTATTGGAATCAAGGGGAATGCCAAACATGGAGACATAGGAGTTGGAACATTGCTTTCAGACATTTATATCCATGTGTGGGCAGAACAATGGTGTGGTGACTAGCACGTCTAGCTAACGGGCAGAAGGTACTGGGTTTGAGATCAAGGCTCAGTGAGAGTGGTATTTGCATGGTCTCCTCAGGCTTGCGTGGATTTCCTCAGGAAAACTCCAGGCAACGAAAAAGGCTCTGGAACGGACTAATTTCGTAAGTAGAGGGCCGACTGTACCTTACACTTTTTGGGTCATGTATACTAGTATTATGCCTTCAGTAATTACATAGATTGATTACATTGCTTGATGATGGAGCTGTATACCAAGTTTAATTCTTAGTTTATGTGAACATGGCGTAATATTGAGATATAACTGAGCTCTAGCGTGCAGAACAACAACTTCTTCATCCCCAAAAAAATCCTCGACACTGTAATCTGAATAAATTGGTTTGCATAAACATGATATAGTGAGTTATTTTTGCATTGTTTTACAAATTATGCTTAGACATGATGTGACGGTTAGAAATGGAATTGTGAATTAATTGACGAATTAATTCACCATTCCATTCCTAACTGTCACATCGAGCCCTGGGTTTTTGCACGGTTTGTTTAAAACTAAGAAGTGGAGAAGCCAAACAGAATGCACTGGTGCACATAATTTGTGCTGACATTTCCATGTTCTAACTGTTGTTGATTAAATAGTATTTAATTGGCAGTGAACAAACGCACCCCCGTGTATTGTGATTGGGGAATGAATGCTAAACAAACATACACTACTGTATACCACTCCAGCACCAATATTAGTGTCAGTGTTAACAGCAAACTATTCCAAACTCTATTCCAACACTATAATGATATAGAAATCAGTATACACACACCATAACTACTGCAATGTCTGTCCTTGGATATTACTAATCTAAGTATTTTACAGATGTAAATCTTCATTGAAATACACAGTATTCTTTTAAAAATACCACAAAATTCATTCATACCTGTACATCCATCTATTATCTGTTCGCCTTATTTGACAGTTTTGCAGGAGACGCTAGAGACAATCTCCGCTAACTTCAGATAAGAGACACCTTGTCACCACCTAACATGTAAATCTTAAATGGCATTTGTTGTTTTCTCAATCTCTTGGATGATTGCTTCAGATGACCTTATCTCCTCCACAATAGATGACTCTACTATCTGTGCAATAATCTCCACCATTTCATTGCTATTCTACTTTATGTGAATGGCAATTATATCTTTTATTCACCTGAGAAAATAAAGTAATATAACATTTTCTAATTCTGATGATAGGTTATGCTTGCAGAATTAACGAGCTACACATTGGAATCTTCAGTTGAGAGGGTATACAGGGATCCCTCACTTTCCGCGGTTAATTGGGACCAAGATCCCCACGCGACCACTGAATTCCACAAAGTATGCTCACGCAACCCCCCCACCCACTGATGTACATGTATATGTGTATATAATATCAATAAATACATATTCAATGTTATAAATGCTTATAATAACAATTAAACATTAAAAAATAATGCATGAGATGTAAATAAAATATAAATATACACACATACAGACACGTGTGCATGCACACAGATGGGCACCTCACAAAAATGTAACTAGTTTTGATGGGAGGTTTTGGGATGGTTTTTTGTTTTGTTTGTTTAGGGGTTTTTTTTCTTCCACAATTGGCTTTGCTTTGTGGCATTTTCCTTAACTTTTCCCCCTATTCTTACTTAAGTTTCTTATTTTTTAATTTGATGAATATTTAAAAAAAAAAAATAATTGCGATACACTGAAGCCTGAGAAGTTGCAAGGGATTCCTGTGTGTGTGTGTGTGTGTGTGTGTGTGTGTGTGTGTATATATATATATATATATATATATATATATATATATATATATATATATATTTTTTTTTTTTTAATATATATTTTATATATGATATATATATGATATAGGGGGCAGTGGTGGTCTAGTGGAAGGGGCGCAGGATCGCTGACCCTAAGGTTGGGGGTTCAAGTCCCCACAAGGTTGTCACTGTACCCTCAGTGCAGCTTTATCAAAGGCGATACCAGACCAGACTCCAGTGCAGGGTTATCAAAGGCGGGCCATGTCTCTCACTGTCTATGGTGAGAGGTTCATTTAAAAGAACCATTGCTGACTTTCGTAAAGAGTAGGCTGCAAAGCAGTCAGTGTGTTTCTGTCCCTTGCTAAAAGGGTTGTGACAGGAAGGGCATCCAATGTAAAAACCCATGCCAAATTAAATGTGCGAATCAGATGATTCGCTGTGGTGACTCTCGAACAGGAAAAAGCCGAAAAGATGTATGTGTGTGTGTGTATGTATATATATATATATATATATATATATATATATATATATAGTAGAAATAAAAGGACAGGACAAAGACTTTCTATTGAAACTTCATTTTCACTACAGATACAGTCTGAAGTGAAAATGAAGTTACAATAGAAAGTCTTTGTCCTGTCCTTTTATTTCTGCTTATATTTGCTCTACGAAAAAGTATTGAGCACTCTCTTAAGGAAGGATCTACTCAGAAAATTCTTTCTCTCTCTCTCTCTCTCTCTCTCTATATATATATATATATATATATATATATATATATATATATATATATATATATATATATATATATAATATTATATAATTAATTCATATTAATCTCTCACAGATGTTATCCTTTATCCTTTATTCCATCGCAGCTCTACCCAAAATAAAAGCAATATGAAAATTAAATGGCAGCGCACTTGTGAATGGGGTCAGTGGTGCAGTTCTTAGGGTGCTCGGCTCATGATCAGGAGGCTGTGTGCTTGAATCCCAGTTAGACCCCCACTGTGCTAAGACCCCTGGGCAAGGTCTTAATCACAAGTGTGCACCTAGCAGTACAAATGGCTACCAGTAAAAATAATCCTGGGAAGGTAACCTGCGATGGACTAGCGTCCCATCCAGGAGGAGTTGAACTCGTGCTCGCTTCACGCTACGGAAACCGGGGACAAGCACCAAGCCTGATGAGCCACTTGGCTCGGGTGTAAAAAGCCAAACTGACTTTTAGCTTTTACTTGTGAATGGTCTGTTTTCTGCTCGGTAAGGTGTGATTCAGCCCTTTTAATACTTTCTCCTCTTGTAATCACTTTTAAAAAGCTTTTTTTTTTTTTTTTCCTCAGAAAGGCAGTACAGTAGTTCCATTTATAATTCATGCATTTAAATACTGGAAGCATGCTACCGTTTCGATTTTAAATATTATGTCATTTATTAGGTTATTTGAAAAATCACCTAATGTGAGTCTGAAAAGGTTTTTGCGATATTGGAGTTTTTATTTATATAATTTATTTATATACGCTAGACAGATTAATAAAATCTCGCAAAGCCTGAAGAGAAAACTACAATTGAGTTTAGAGGCAAAATGACAGTGATTATGTGCCATTTGTTGGTGTTTAACCTTTATCTGTATGCACTTTATCTGTGTTTGGGGCCGGTGGTGTAGTGGTTAGCGTGCTGTGCTCATGATCGGGAGGTTGTGAGTTTGAATCCCACTGAGACCCTCACCGTGCTAAGACCCCTGGGCAAGGTCTTAACCACAAGTATGCCTCTGTTCACCCTGTAGTATAAATGGGTACCAGTAAAAATATCCTGGGAAAGTAACCTGTGATGGACAAGCGTCCCATCCAGGTGGAGTTGAACTCCTAGTTGCTTCACGCTACGGAAACCGGGGATAAGCACCGGCCTGATGAACCACTATGGCTCACGTGTAAAAACCCAACAGACTTACCTACGTTATCCGTGTCAGGGTAAAATGATTGCTTGTTCAAATCAACAATTACAATGGGATATATATGGATATATATATATATATATATATATATAAATAACCATACAATTTCACTTGTCCTGCAAAGTGTGTTTCCTAGATTATTCCTGAAAGTGCAAATAACCAAGAGTAATTTGAAAATTAACTTTAAACTTCATATTTAGTTTTTACCATCTCAACAGATATTACTCAAATGTACATTGATCAGCCATAAGATTAACACTACCTGACTGGTCTGTAGCCAGACATCCCCATGTATAAAACAAGCATCAATTCACTGTGCATTTTGACACTTATCACAGACCCCAGCCTATAGATAGGTTCCAGCCTGTCCGTCACATGAGTATAATTGAGCAGTTCAGAAAAATGAATGAATAAATGATACTTATAAGACTGAATAAACATTATATTCGTCTAATGTTATCTTTCCTATTCAGCCCTCAAGTGACAACAGTATTATACTGTCTGCTGCCGAGCGAGTGTTTTAATCGAGTTGTCTGTAATGATTTCCAAGAAGATAAATTCATTGGGTTAAAATGACTCTGCATAAACCTTTACAATGAAACACTCAAATAAAATGAGCTGACCAATGAGCACTACAGGGACACAGTATGAATTTTGTGACAGTTTCTTTGTCTGGCTTCAATGAATGCTGCTGATAACTGTTTAAAAAGTTCTGATTTAAAAGAAAAAAAAAAAATCTGGTAATCAGCATGACCTGATTGAGCAAGACTGTGATGATGATGATGATGATGAAGGCTATGTTCAGAGATGATGAGCACACAGACACTAACCGAGACTGGCAGATGGACATGAATAAAAATGGCTTATACTCATCATGGGCCATTTTCTAGAAAAAAACCCCCAACAACAACAAAAAAAAACCCAAAATCACTGTACTACACTTTGGAGTCTGATCTAATTAGTTTTAGCATAATAATCCTGGTATACTTATAAAAAGTGTTTCAAGTTTTAAATACATGCTCTTTGGTGTGTCTGTATTGGACTTGGGCACTGGTTGTATTGGGCACTGGTTGGATAATGCTGAGTGTAACATTGATGCCAGAAACAGCATCACGAACTACTCCAAATACAGCACATGACTGCTGAAGATTAAAACAGCCCAGAAGCATTTCTAAGACTTTTTAGCTGTCTATCTTGAGGCCATTTTTCACTTTTGACTGAATTCCATCGTAACTAACGCAATGTGGGAAGTGTTATGTGGGAAGTATTGCTACTACAGCCAGAAAGTCTATTTTTGGGTATGTAAAAACAAAACAATGAATTATACATCAACATGTAGATTGGAGACCCCTGGATTCAATGTTAACAACAGTACTGTAAATATATAGCTGAAGCTCAGTTCTTTTCCACTCATTGGGGGAATTAGTCTGCAATGCATGCTAGGCAATGTTTTAATTAATTTATCCAGTAAAATAATAAATTGATTTGTACCCCACAGAAGGCGGGCAGTGGTGGCCTAGTGGTATAGGGTGCTGGATCACTGATCCTAAGATTGGGGGTTTGAGTCCCACTCTGCACAAGGTTGTCACTGCCCCCCCCCCCCTCCCCCCAGTGCCGATAACTGGGTTATCATAGGCCGGCCATGTCTCTCACTATCTATGGTGTGAGGTTAGACAAGAGTAGCTGCAAAGGCGTCAGTGTGTTTCCGTCCTGGGATGGACTGGGATGGACTGGGATGGGCTGGGATGGGCACCAGCCTCCTCGCGACCCTAATTAGGATTAAGCGGTTACAGAAAATGAACTGAACCCAAAGAAGGCATAATCAGACATTATATTGGACATTTATATACAGTGATCCCTCGCTTCATGCTTCAGTTTCTGCAGCTTCAGTGAATCGCAGGTTTTTTCAAAAATATTCAGCGAAAAATAAAAACATAAGGAAATTAAGGAAAAATAGGGGAAAAGTTAAGGAAATGCTACAAAACAAGGCCAATTATGCAAAAAAAAAAAAAAACCCAAACAAACAAAAACAAAAAACAACCCAACAACACTACTTACATATTTATGTGAGGTGCGCGTCTGTATGTGTCTATTTATATTTATTTACAGCTTATGCATTATTTTTGAATATATAATTGATATTATAAACACTTATAGCATTGAATATGTATTTATTGATATTATATACACATATACATGTATGTATACATCAGTCGGAGGGGGTCGATGCTACTTTGCGGAAATCGGTTGTAGCGGGGGAAGGGGGGTGTTGGGGGAGGGTGTTGGTGTCTCGGTCCCCATTAATCGCGGAAAGTGAGTGATCCCTGTATATATATTTATGTAGTGTGAATTTCATGTTTTGTCCTTTTTTTTTTTTTTTTTTTTTTTTTTTTAAATATACGAGAAATTATTTTGTCCACATTTAACCCATTCAAAGTGAGCACACACACACACACACACTTGGAGCAATGGGCTGCCACACACACACACACACACACATTGGGGGCACTCGGAGAGCAATTTGGGGTTAGGTGCCTTGCTCAAGGCCATTTCAGCCATTTTTTTAGTGATGGTGGTAGAAATGTTATGGTTTGAAGTAACTTTTCTACTTCAGGTGGTGGACAACTTGAAGTTTTTCATTCAATTTTGATATAAGACAGATTCAAAAAGTGTTTAAATGTAATTGATGTCATCTGTTGAAAAGTTTAATTTGAACCAGAGGTTGACCTTTCAACAGGCGGCACGGTGGCGTAGTGGTTACCATGTCCGCCTCACAGCAAGAAGGCATGGGTTCGATTCCAGGCCTGGACGTTTCAGTGTGGAGTTTGCATGTTCTCCCCGTGCTTGTGTTTGTTTCTGCCGGGTACTCCGGTTTCCTCCCACAGTCCAAAAACATGCATAGTAGGCTAATTGGCTGTTCCAAATCGCCCGTAGGTGTGAGTGAGTCTGTATATGGCCTGGTGAACCATACGGTAGATCATTGTAGATCGCACAGCCATGACAATCCCTGTATGAGCATCATTCAAGCTTAAGGGATCGGCGTCCAATCCTCGTGATTGGATGTAGACGTAGATGACTTTTCAACAGGATGAGGAGCCTAAGCACATGATCAAATTCACCAAAAAATGCCTCAGAAAAGAAAGGGAGTTGTGGAATTGAATCGGAGGCATTGATGGGCACGGGTCAGACATGAAATTTAGTTGGCTGCAATCTGGAACCTCACCACTAGATGCTGCTAGATACTGCTAAATCTTACACACTGTACCTTTAAACAGCATGTTTGCTCAATTTTCATGGGATGTATATGCAGTTTTTGTCATGACGATATATCATAGTTATTATATTTGTAGTGCATAATGGGAATGATTGAAAAACCTCCTAGTTTTATTTTGTGTGCTTTGTATAAACTCGGTGGTACTAGTTGTAGTTTACAGACGACAAAACTGCAAGTGAGACATTTTCAGAAGATATAAAACAGCAGTACTGTTATTGTTTTGTGTATGTCTGAGTGTAGTTCATGCTGAATGCTGACCTGAAGCGAGTTGTCACTATCTTGCTTGTTCCAGAGGACACTGAGTAATTTCGACATGTGACCATGGTTAAGCTGCTGAGGCAGGAAGCTCAGCAAGAAGCTGAAACGCTTTGGTACAGATTTTGCTGAGAAGCAGCTTCTCTTCTCATTATCTCCATTACATATTTCCTTTTGCCATGGGCCATTCAGTGCATAAAAATGTGTCATTATTCTCATATTGACCATCTGCTGTGTAATCATGTGAAGCATTGTTCGCTAAACGAAGAGCATTTAGGGTGAAAGTGAAAAGCCAGTCAGTTCTTACGAGAAATACCAAAATGCATTGAAGAAGTAAAAACATTAATGTTATCTTAATCATAAGCTTGCTACAAACATTAAAAGACAACTATTTCAGACCAAAGCAGTCGTAACTGGATGATTTGGAATTACAGCAGTTTAACTGGCATATGGAATATGGACTTGCTGGGATATCGCCCTAATCAGCTTCTTCTTGATCTCCCTGATAATGAGCAGTTAGCCAGATGATCAAACCAGTGGTGGATTTCTAGTTCAGAAATACTTGGTTACTGTGCAGGGTAAAGTGTTTAAAAACCCCCCCCCAGCACCACCACCACCACCCAATCTCTTGCTTATTTCACATTGTCTTTAATAATGTGGCAAATTTCCAACTCTGCATTCAATAGCTTTGCTCCTGAGCTGTCCATATGGTCCACTGATCCAAAAATAAACAAACAAAACTCGGCAGCGTTAGCAAGCATTCATTCATTTCCTGAACAGCTGAAAACTAATTAGGGGCGTGGAAAGTCTGGCGCCCATATCAGCTGACTCTGGGCGTGAGCAAAGTACACCCTGGACAGCTTGCCAGGCAATCACAAGGCAGAAACACGCTGACAGCTATGCAGCGACTGTTGATGAAAGTCAGCAATGTATTTTTATTTTTTTTTACAGTGTCTCACCACGGACAGTGAGAGACATGGCCGGCCTTTGATTACCCAGTTAGCTGCAATGAGTTGACAGCAGTGGCAACCCATTGATAGTGGAGCTTCAACCCCCAGCCTTGGAATCAATAATCCAGCCCCCTTTCACCAGACCACTACTGCCCCTGCTGGTAAACAATAATCTAAAATTGTTTATACTAAAACCACAATTCTTCCAAATCTTTGCTGAATTATAGTGAGTGCATATAAGTGAAAAGGGGACTACTGTACTTAGGTGCTACTTTATTTTAAAGTTGTTGCCTACCATCAGTTAAATTAGTGTAATATTTATGTGATTTTAGATACATCTTGGAGTCATGGTTAACAAATCTGCCGTACAGCAAGAAGATCCAGGGTTCAAGCCTGGGGCCGTGGTATTTCTGTGTGGAGTTTGCATGTTATCCTTGTGACAGTCTCACAAGCACATTAAGCTAATTAGCTGTACCAAATTGCCCCTCGGTATGAGTGTGAATGGCTGTGTGGTGTGGTGAGCTGTTCAGGGTGTACCCTTACTTTGTCCAGTCTTGGCTGAAATGGCCTCCAGTAAAGGAAAAAAAAAATGGTAATAGTTCATCAGTTCATTTTCTGTAACCACTTAATAATAATTATTATCGTCGTATATATTGTCGTGGGGAAGCTGGCACCCATCCCAGCTGACTCCGGGTGAGGGCAGAGTACACCCTGGACAGCTCGCCAGGCCATCGCAAGGTGGAAACACACTGACAGCTTTGCAGCTACTCTTGTCAAAAGTCAGCAATGGTTCTTTTACATGAACCTCACACCATTGGGAGACATGGTCGGCCTTCTTTGATATCCCAGTTATCTGCACTGGGGACGGACGGACAGTGACAACCTTGTGGAGAGTGGGGCTCGAACCCCCAATCTTAGGATCAGCGATCCAGCGCCCTATACCACTCGGCCACTACTGCCCTACAGTAATAGTTAAATCAAAAATTTTAATCAGCTAAAATCATAATCACCAAGTTATAATGGTTGCACAAGTTTTTTTTTGTTTTTTTTTTATTATCCTTTTTATAAAGTTCAAATGTAGGTACTGTATGTTTCTTAGCTGTGTGCTTTGAAAAAAAAAACAAAAAACAGCTCTAGTCATGTGACCATGTCGAATTGCACCACTCCTGTGTGTAAACATATACAACAAGCAAGAAGTAGTATAGCTTTGAACTTGATTTTACAAAGCATGACAATTGCAGCCTGAAAACAGGTGGGAACTGACCTCCAGCTTCGCTCTTATAATCTTTTCCCACCAACACAGTGTCGGTGCTGGTGCAGTAAATTTCTCGGCTCTCGAGTGCCACGGTAGCAAAGTCACAACAGAGTGAGAACTCGCAAGTTAGGTCTGGTTTAGTGAATGCAGAGCCGGTAAGCTGAGCTCTCTGGGATGAAGGGCTAGTATATGCTCTCGCATATTAAAGCCTTAAAAAGTCAATGAACGTAGCGGTGGCACATCCACCTCACAGTAAGAAGGTCCTGGGTTCAAAGTCTGAGGCTCGGTCAAGGAGTAGAGTTTGCATGTTCTTCTTGTTCTTGCATGGGTTTCTTATTTGTATCTTGACATGCGAGGAGTTTTATGCAATACTGTATGACCTTTTCAAATTTTCGTAAAATGTAACTGATGTAGAGCCTGAAATCTATCAAACTGCAAAGTAAAAGGATTTAGCACATCTGTCAGAGCAAATATTAAAACCCACTCAGAATTTTAATAACAGGTGCAATATAGCTGAGAGATGCAGAAAACAACATCCATTCCTTTTTTTTTTTTTATTATGATTTATTTGTCTCTCTGAATCGTTCCTCATGCTTGCACTTCACTTCGGATTAGTGCAAGTTGCTTAGACTGGCTGTGTGAAATATTGTCTGCGCTGGTCCACTAATACCTCGATGCCTGCAGCTCGTTTCGGAGTGCTTCCTTCTGCAGTGTATGTGTTTTAAATGGCTAACGGCTTATCACGCTCACACACTGCAGGCCGCCAAGTGCATTGAATTGTTCCTTCCGGATTAAGCTCAGAATTTTCGCAGCAGTATGTTGATGGTATTTTTGCATGGTGCCATCATTTTTATTATTGCCAACAGCAACCTTTTTGCCACCATGCAGGTTAAGGGAAGTTGTGCTTTAGTTTCGTACTTGTACATTAATGGATGTATGTTTTTTAAACTCTAAATACCGCTTTGGATCTGTTTAATACTATCGCGATTGCTTAGTCTCTTACACTTTCTGACATTATCATTTTATATAATTGAAGCCAATTTTGTTCTAAATGCAGTGCACCTAAAGGTTTTCAGTGCACCTTCATGACATTTCATATATATATATTTTTTTAAATTCACAAACACAACTTTACAATTATTTAAAGGTTGAATTTTATTTGGATAAATTATGTATCTGGCCTGAGATGGCTTGGTGAGCTGTCCAGGATGTCCTCTGCCATTGCCCAAAATCGGCTGAGATGGGCGGCAGCCTCATCGTGACCCTAATTAGCATTCAGAGGTTCAGAAAATGAATGAACAAATTATGCTGCACGCGTCTATTCATCCGTTCATTTTTTAAGTCGCTTAATCCTAATTAGGGTCGCGGGGAACGCACAGTATATCTCATCTCATCTCATCTTCTTCCGCTTAGTCCGGGGTCGGGTCGCGGGGGCAGCAACCTTAGCAAAGAGGTCCAGACATCCCTCTCCCGAGCCACTTCCTCCAACTCTCCCGGGGGGACACCGAGGCGGTCCCAGACAAGCCGAGAGACATAGTCCCTCCAGCGTGTTCTAGGTCGACCCCGGGGTCTCTTCCCGGTTGGACATGCCCGAAACACCACACCAGGGAGGCGTCCGGGGGGCATTCTAATCAGATGCCCGAGCCACCTCAACTGGCCCCTCTCAATGCGGAGGAGCAGCGGATCTCGCACAGTATATGAATATTAAATTGCATTCCAATGTCAAAAGGTTGAAATAATAATAATACAGTAATCAAGGACGAGGTGGATACTGTATTGCTAAATTGTCCTCTCAATTATGACGTCTTTTGAAACTCATTTATACTTCTAGTACGGTATACGTGACTCAAGAATTTATGCAAGCTAAAATTTTAAGGTTTGCTTTTAGTTTTTTAAAGCATTACAACGAATCTTTTGGAATTGAAAGTTTACAAAATGTTATTTTTTTTAACCTTGAAAAATGTGAAGGCTTGCTTTGTACTTTTTAAAGATGGCATTTTGGATTGCACTACAGAGATCCCTCACTTTCCGCGCTTAATGGGGACTGAGACCCCTCCGCGACCGCCGATTTCCACGAAGTAGGATTGACCCCCCCTTCCTGACTGACATATACGTACATGTATATGTGTATACAGTCATCCCTTGAATATCGCGGTCAATGTAGACCAGACATGGCCGCGATATTCGAAAAACCGCGAAGTAGGAACGCCCCTCTCATTTCTACCATGTTGTCTCATTTTTATATGTTTTCGCGTCTATACAATATCAAGACGTGCATATTAAACGTTATACAGTTATATGCATATATAAATACTGTAATGTATTAATATTTAAATAGAATTTATATAAATACTTTAAGTACTGTATTCAGCTCTGTCAATAGCTCTTCTCCGCGGTGCAGGACGTTCACAAACACTATAAGATCACAAAATCACAAAAAATCCCGCGGGAATGTGCGAGGCAACAGCGTCACGCGTCTAAGCCAATCAGCTTGCGAGATTGAGTTGAGTAGGCGGTCCCTGCCTGAACTGGGGAGGAGGGGCACTTCAGTCTGTTGTTTGTAAACAATGGACGCAGCCTGCCTTGGGTCCCTGCCTTCCGCTTGCTTACATGCGAGTTTCGGTGTGAATTTTGGATTTTTTAGAAATGTATTTTTTTTTTTTATTATAATACCGCAATGTACGAAGACCGCGATGCTCAAATCGCGAAGTGGCAAGGGATGACTGTATATAAATAAATACATATTCAACACTATAAATGCTTATAATAACAATTAAATACTAAAAAATAATGCATAATATATAAATAAAATATAAATACACACACAGATGCACTTTACACACACAAATGCGCACTTTATATAAAAATGTAAGTAAGGTTTGTTGGGGGGTGGGGGGTGGGGGTTATTTTTGTTTGTTTGGGTTTTTTTTTTGCTTAAATTAGCCTAATGGTCATATCTTTGGAATGTTGGAGGAAACCAGAACACCTGAATGAAAGCCAGTTAAACTACTTCTTCTTCTTCTTTTACTTTCGGCTGCTCCCTTCAGGGGTCGCCACAGCAAATCATCCGCCTCCATCTCACCCTGTCTGCATCTTCTTTTCTGACTCCAACGACCTTCATGTCTTCCTTCACCACATCCATAAATCTCTTCTTTGGTCTTCCTCAAGGCCTTCTACCTGGTAGTTCCAACCTCAGCATCCTACTGCTAATATACTCACTATCCCTCCTCTGTACATGTCCAAACCATCTCAATCTAGCCTCTCTGACTTTGTCTCCAAAACATCTTATATGGGCTTATGAAAGCCAGTTAAACACGAGGAGAATATGCAAATTCCACACAGAAACATTCGGTTCAATTCAGACACGAAACAAATCCAGACTATGAGATTACTAATACTTGTCCTTATGTCATTCATTCATTAATTTTCTGAACCGCACGATCCTCCTCTTTTTGAATGGCGGCAACGCTCCTTTTACATGCCTTTCACCACGGACAATGAGAGACATGGATGACCTTTGATAAGCCAGGTAGTCGCACTGGGGGACAGCAGTGGCAACCCATTGATAGTGGGGCTTGAAGCTTCGACCTTCGGGTCCGGAAGCCAGCACCCTACCATCAGGCCACCACGACCCGCGGTGCCACTATACCATATTCAATAAAAGTACGTATATGTATTGTATACCATTTGACTATTTCTTCACAAATACTATATACCTGTAGCTATGGAAAATATTTAAATATTACTTTTTATAATGACCACCATACCATAGTTTATATATTCCAGTCACTGATAGTCCTCACAGTTAAGTATGTCATTGAAATGCAGTATTCATATTTGTGAGTTGGTACTAATTGTAATACAGTACAAAGATTTCTTCTGATTTTCTTTCTGATTGCGGACCTATGCATATTCATTAGTTATCTTTTTTGAGATGATTGATACTCTGTTAATTAGTTTTCTTTTTCAGTGTTCCATTTTAATCAGACTGAAAGAGTAATGGGCAGAGAGGAGTCCTGTCGCAACTGCGTGGACATAATAATTATGACAGTACACATTTAGTAGAGCCGAATGCGTTTTGTTTTTACAGCGACAACCTACTTTTTCTGGAAAGTCTTAAAACTTAGCAGAACATAGCAGCTCACATGGACAACATGTGGTCTCTTTATTTCTATACCAGTCCATACTAATTTAAACCAACGTACTGTACATTTTAACTTGTCTAGAAAAAATGCTTATTTTAATTACATGTTATTTTGGAATTATTGTCCCATGAGGTGGGAATAGTTCTGTTAGACCTGGTGGTTGATCACAGCCAGAGCTTATCGCAGTTTCTGTATGGTGATGCTGGTCCATCCTATATTACTTTTCTAGGATCTTTACTGGTACCCATTTCTACTGATGGGTGGACAGCGGCACACTTGTGATTAAGATCTTGACCAGGGGTCTTAGCATGATGGGAGAAGAAAAGGGATTCAAACCCTTAAGCTCTTGATCATGAGCCCTTTTTTACTCTTGATATTTAACAGAGTGATTATCAGGGAAAAAAATCAAAAAAAAAAAAATATATATATATATATATATATATACACACACACACACACACAGGGATCCCTCGCTACTTCACACTTCAATTCATGCGACTTCAATTGCATTTTTTTTTTTTTTTAAATATGTATATTGATTGAATTAAAAAATAAGGAAATTAAGGAAGAATAGGGGAAAAAGTTAAGGAAAATGCCACAAGAACAAGGCTAATTATGCAAAAAAAAAAAAAAAAAAAACCCTAAACCAACAAAAAACAACTGAAAATCTCCCATCAAAACTGGTTGCATCTGTGTGCACGCGCATCCGCGCGTGCGTGCGTCCGTGTGTCGTTGTCTTCTCATGCAATACCATCTGTATGTGTGTGTATTTATATTTTATTTACATCTTATGTTATTTTTTTAATGTTTAATTGTTATTGTCAGAAATAATAGCATTGAATATGTATTTATTGATATTATATACACATATAAATATGTAAGTCAGTCGGGGGGGGTGATCCTACTTCGAGGATTTTGATGATCGCGTGGGGATCTCAATCCCAATTAACCACGGAAAGTGAGGGATCCCTATATTTTTATATATTTATATATATATATATATATATATATATATATATATATATAGTGTGTGTGTGTGTGTGTGTGTGTATACATATATATATATATATATACAAAAAAAACCCACAATTTTTTAGCGTAATGAATGATGAATTTCTGCTAATACCGGTGATTTCTTAAAAAATGTTGCACACTGCACCATTAGAGATAATTGATCTTGGTGAAACCAGTGGTGAACCAGTGAAATTTTGTATGCAGGTTGGGATGACTTTTTTCATCTTTCGGGTGAAAATAAATGGCTCAGATGTATCCTGAACTGCATATTCCACTATACAGTGAATAGTGACCTGCTGTTTCACTGCTTGTGAGCTTAATTCAAGTATCACTAGTGCTTGGAAATCATAACACTACTGTATATCGGCCATAACGGCAATACATAACGCAAGGCCCCTGGTATGATGAGATGTGAAGACCAGAACTTCAATCCTAAATCAGAAAAAGTTCAGTTCATCATCAGTTCATTTTCTGTAACAGCTTAATCCTAATTAGGGTCGCGGGGAGGCTGGCGCCCATCCCAGCCAACTTCGGGCGAGGGCAGAGTACACCCTGGACAGCTCGCCAGGCCATCGCAGGGCAGAAACACGCCGACGGCTTTACAACCTACTCTTGTCGAAAGTCAGCAATGGTTCTTTTACATGCCTCACACCATAGACAGTGAGAGACATGGACGGCCTTTCATAACCCAGTTAGCTGCACTGGGGAGGACAGTGACAACCTTGTGGAGAGTGGGAATCGAACCCCCAACCTTTGGATCAGTGATCTAGCGCCCTATACCACTAGACCACCACTGCCCCTATCAGAAAAAGTTGGATATTGAATTTGAAATTAAAAGTAAAAAGCAATAAACAAACAACACATGCAGAAATCGTGGAAGGCATTTCTTTTTGTTCCTAAACCATAACTTGAAAGATTTGTTGACAAAACGTTATCTGCATAATCCACTGGCATCACACTCATCTTTGGCAGCATTTTCATTCCCAGTGTCACTAAAATTAAAGTTTTATTGTCTCCATAAGAGAAGTCAACCCCCCCCCCCCCGCCACCTTAGTTTTGTGTGTTTTATGGTCATTTATATTAAAATAAGAGTCTGTCACTTAAACTTATTAAATTTGCACAAATTATACTATAAGGATGACCAGTATGTAATGAACTCTATTATTATTATTATTTTTTTTCAAAATAAACACTCAGTACTTTGTTAACTCTTGTAGCTTTAAAAAATTTGGGATGGTAAAACATTTACAACGGTCATGTTTGCCTTCACCTCTCTCATATGTGAGTTGTGTGTTTCCCACGCGTCCTTCTCCATCCCTAGTGGCACGCTTAAGCTTTGCAAGAGGACTTCAAACCCTAGCATGCCGCAGCAGTTGCTATGCATGCATGAAGGCACACAGCTCTCGGCTCCTCTGAGCTAACTAACATTAATAAGGTAATCATGGAACCAAGTAGCAAAAGACTATAAAAGACTGGCCCACTTGCAAGGCATTAATATCGACTTGCACCCTCCTCTTCCACAACCGTGCCTATGATACGTGTGCGGAAAATAGTTGTGCATTGTTTTGTTGAAATATGCATGGGCATTTGCAATGAAATTCAAATCAAAGTGAATTTAGAAATGTCTGCTTTCTTTTTTTTTTATTTACATTTTCTATAGTGACCCAGATTTTTTGAATTGGAGTTGTGAATTAACAATGCGACTGGAACGGTGGAGAAGGAGGTCTTGGCTTTGAGTGTCAGGCTTCAGATTTGTTTGAAAAGTCTGCTTGTTCTCCTTGTACTTGTGTGGGTTTCACTCGGGGTTCGTTCCACAGTCCAAAGAGATGTACATGAGGCTTATTCTTCTTCTTTTCCTTTCGTCTGTTCCCTTCAGGGGTCGCCACAGCAAATCATCCGCCTCCATCTCACCCGGTCCTCTGCATCATCTTCTCTTACTCCAATGACCTTCATGTCTTCCTTCACCACATTCGTAAATCTCTTCTTTGGTCTTCCTCTAGGCCTTCTGCCTGGTAGTTCCAACCTCAGCATCCTACTGCCAATATACTCACTATCTCTCCTCTGTACATGTCCAAACCATCTCAATCTAATCTAAAAATGCAGCCATGAGGTGGGGGGTGAGGGTGGGGGGCACTAACCAGTGTCTCTCCCCCTTATGCCGGTCTCAAGCCCGGAGAAATGCAAAGGGTTGTGTTAGGAAGGGCATCCGACGTAAAACCAATGCCAAACTTTTATGATGCAAATCAGATGTAGATTAGGCTATTTGGCTTTAATAATTGCCCCTAGGTGTGAGTAAGTGAGTAAGTAAAGGCCGTTGGGCTTTTTACACCCGAGCCATAGTGGCTCATCAGGCCGGTACTTATCCCTGGTTTCCATACCGTGAAGCGACTAAGAGTACAACAACTCCTCTCCATCTCAGGTTACCTTCCCGGTATATTTTTACTTTTAGCCATTTATACTGCTGGGTGAACAGAGGCACACTTGTGTTTGAGACCTTGCCCAGGGGTCTTAGCACAGTAGGGGTGTCAGTGGGATTTGAACACACAACCTCCTGATCACTACGCCACCGGCCCCATATGTGAGTGTGTGGTGGCTCTGCAATGCCTTTTCTCAGTGTCCGCTGGGATGGGCTCCAGCTTCCTAGTGACCTTGAGTTTAAGCAGTTTGAAAAAAATAAAAATACCAATGGGTTGCAGTTGTGGCCTGGTGTTAGGGTGCTGGATTACTTATCCCAAGGTCAGAGGTTCAAGCCCCGCTATCAACAGGTAGTCACTGTCTATGATGAGAGGCATGTAAAAGAACCATTGCTGACTTTTGTCAGGGTTAGGTTACCATCAGTGTGTCTCTGCCTTGTGATGGTCTGGCAATCTCCGCCCTTGTTTAGAGTCGGCTGAGATGGTCACCAACCTGCCTGCGACCCTAATAAGGATTAAGCGGTTCAGAAAATGAATGAATGAATTTACAAGGTATTAGTACTTTATGGGTTATTTTATTATGGGAGATTCTCTGATATTATACTGACTGTTTTGAACAAATCAGTGGACTGAAGTTGCTCTAATCATTACAGGACTCGTGTTGTTTATGAGAAAATCTGTTGAACAGCAGTAATCAATCATCCTGGCCCCATAGAGAGCACACACATGCCAAGCAAAAGACTACAATTCACTGCAGAGCACACGCAGAACAAGAGAGTGTCTTATTTTACACAAGCAACCTTGTTACTGAAATCATGCATCACTTCCTGGAAACTCAGAAGGGAGCTGAGGCTTTGTAAAATAAAGAAATTTCCATTGTTCATTGTCAGAGTGTTGAAATAGATGCAGAATGAATAAAATGTGCAAGAAATATTATTATTGTACCATGTAATGTATTTTGTCCTAACTGCCTTCTGCATTTTTTTTTTTTGTAATTTTAATAGAGATGCTTATAACTTGGAGAACACATTCTCATTGAAAATGCAAGTCTCTGCTCAAGGCTTTTCTTTTTCGTTCTTAGATTAGAGTGTTTAGGCAGTAAATTGAAAAGGCAGTTTAATGATTGCTGAATGGCCTCCCCTGTTGTGAACAATGCAAGGAGACTTCAGCAAATGAGATGTGCATCGGTGCACAAAGATTAATGGCCCCTTTGAACCTCAGTACAGCAGCGCCTCCAATAATCAGAAGCACTTCTATAATCTGAGGTCTTATAAGTCCCATCATGCATGTGTGTCTGATAAAGAGAATGTGCCTTCAGTGTAAAGAACGCTACGTTAGCTTCTGCCAGCTGGTCAGAATGTCTTATTCGAATATATCAAAGTCAGCGATTTACACTGAGCTTATCTCTGGCAGGCAGTGCTTTTCGAGGTTATGACTGATGAATGATATGATGACGTTAAGGAATAGTACTGAGTACAGTTGATGGTATCTGAGAAAATGTTATGCAGAATCTGACCTCAGCTCTGGCTTTATTTATGGCCACTCCCCCAAATTTTGCAAAGACCTTGGAATGTTGTCTTGTGTATGCGATTCGTTTTTCAATTTTATTGAAACTACAGTAAAACCTCCGCTGACGAACGCTTAAGCTCACGAACTTTTCGCCTCAAGAACATTAAATTTGCGAGCATATAGTCTCTGCTGACGAACTAGTTTTCGGCGGACGAATCAAACCACGCGGTCGAACAGCGCCACGGTGGCGGCCACGAGAAGCTGACGCACGCTCATGGCGTCACAGTTCGTCACCCCCTTTCTTTGAGTGCGGAAGTGGTTTGTGTTTGATGGACATTTTGGACCATATTGAGTGTACTTTTGCTATTATGGGACCGAAAAAGACCCCACCACAGGCGGAGATCATTGAAAAACACGAACGAGGTGTGCGTTTGTGTGACTCAGCGTCCCAGTACCAGTACGCTAAGTCTACCATTGCTCCCATCCTTAAGAACAAGGAAGCTATTAAGGGTGCGTGTGTGGCTAAGGGTGTTTCCAAACAGTAGGCGTTTCCAAACTCTCCTTCCAAACAGTAAGTCCCTCCCTCCCTCCTCCTCCCACTCCATTCCATCAAGCCATCAACTACCATCACAAAGGTAAATAAAACGACTTTATTACACAGTACAGTTTATTTCTTTAATTACAATACAATAGCACATTTATTATACATAAAATAAGGTATATTTTTGTGTAGTTTTAAGGCTTATTTAGTAGAAAATTATGTTTTATGGGGACCTGGGAACGGATTATTCTCATTTTAATGGTTTCTTATGGGAAATAAATGTTCGGAAGACGAACTTTTCGCCTTACACACACTTTCTGGGAACCAATTATGTTCGTGAGCAGAGGTATCACTGTATAGTGTTAAAGCAGTTGCCAATAGATGGCATGAAAGATCCGGAAGCAGGCTAACTCTGTTAGCTGTCATGATTTTCTCATTCCAATTTCTGATTAGTGTTTGTATTACAGTACTCCTGTCCATATTTACTTGTACAACTGTCCTTCTACTGTTTCCTTGCGGTGGCTGATTTTGTAAAGTTTTTCCATGACTTAATTGCAGTCTTGGTTGCCAGAGATGGGAGCCGTCCTCCTCATGACCCTAAATAGGATTAAATGTTTCAGCGAACTAATGAATGAAGTTTCAGATTGTAAATGGCATACATTGCATTTAACGTACTGTAATGCCAATCAATATCTTATTTCACTTAATGAATTCCATGCATTTTAAGCCTATTTTGGGGTTCCTGTGGGTTCGAAAATAGGCTTAAAATGCATGGAATTAATTAACTGAAAAATAAGCTATCGATTGGTATTACAGGGTAGCAAATGCAATTTATTCGATTTCAAAATTAATTCATTAATTTTCTGAAGTGTTTAAACGTAATTAGGGTCGTGGTAAAGCTGGCACCCATCTCAGCCGACTCTGGGCGAGGGCAGAGTACACCATGGACATCCTACCCACTATCGCGGGGCAGAAAGACGCTAATGGCAACCCAACATCCTTCTCTTTTCAAACCACGAGCAATGGTTTTTACATGCTACAGACAGTGAGAGACATGGCTGGCCAATCATCTCAAAATAGTTAGTGAGAGACCTCTTACGTTCATGTCACCCAGATGAGGATGTGGAACCAACAAATGTCAGGTTTCGTTTGTACAAATATTAATTGTATTTATTTGGGGATGGTCTAACACACTCAGAAGGAAAGCGCTATCCACCCCACATACAAATGAGCTCACAGACGCCCATGATTGGCTGGTGATTACTGTGAATAACAGGGAAGTGAGCGTATGCCATCTCTCCCTTCTGTTAGAGCTTGGCCAATTAGCTCCCATGGACTCCCAGATTCACACTTGCGGTCTTCTCCTTTCGGCTGTTCCCTTCAGGGGTCGCCACAGCAAATGATCTGCCTCCATCTCACCCTATCCTCTGCATCTTCTACTCTTACTCCAACTACCTTCATGTCCTCCTTCACCACATCCATAAATCTTCTCTTTGGTCTTCCTCTATTCCTTCTACCTGGTAGTTCCAACCTCAGCATCCTACTACTAATATATTCACTATCCCTCCTCTGTACATGTCCAAACCAACTTACGGTATCCGGGTTAATAGTCATGCATCTTGTCAATGCACCAATTGGGAGCCTGTGTTTAGTTTTAATTATTTTTCTAGTTATATATTGAAAGCCATACCATGCATTTTTTTTTTTTTGTTCTTAAAAGCTTCATCACCAGGTTTCAAACTATTTTCAAATTTTATATTTTACTCCCTGCCATGGCCTGGTGAGTGGCCCATGGTGTACCCTGTCCTGCCCAGAGTCGGATGAGATGAGCACCAGCCTCCCCGTGACCCTAAATAGGATCAAGCGGTTCAGAAAATGAATGAATGAATGACCCTTCTTTGCTTCCCTGCTTTGGAAATATCGATTCTGTTTATATCTTAATGAACTCTGCCTTTTTTCGTCTTGACTTGTGCTAGGAAAATGTATTATTTTTTGATTGGCCAACAAAGCATATATCGGTTTTATGCAGTTCTGTCATGAATTTGAACCCATTTGGGCATGCCAACTGTTTGTGCTACATTTTTCAATGACATTGATGCTGCTATCAGCTTCACTTGGCTCAAAATATTAATGAGGTCTTTCAAAAACAAAGCAAAGTTATTGTTTATATATTAGTTCTTTTGTCTATCATTCTTATTGGTGTAGATGATAAAATCCATATTTATACTCCTCCCTGTTTAAAGTACAATTATACTGCTCGCCGGTTTGAGAAGGAAATGTACTGTGGTAATGTAGTGTGAACTCTGACCGCTGACATTTAATTTAATCTATTAAATTTGTTTAGTAGTCGGTGGTAATAGAGTATAACTGAATTTGGTTGTTTAATGTAGTTTGGATTTGGTGCCATTCTATTCAGATTGCGTGATTTATATTATATTTTTTAAATTATTACAGGAATATTGTAGGTCACATCTGCTCACTTGGTCTCAGGTGCACTAAATCTTATCCATCAAAAAAAAAAAAAAAAACATCTGTTGTTGCCAAAGAAAGTTCAAACTGTGCCAGCTCACATGTCTGTGCAATTTTTGTCAAATTAGTGGCTGTGTTATTCCAGAGGGCAGCAAGCACAGATATGCAAGGGTGCACACATATACACACGCTGATGCCTGCCATGGTTATGCCCCTAATCTGCTGACTTGGATCAAATCTGCAATTCAAAACCGATATTTCTTGCTTAGTTTTATTATGTGTGGTGTCAGTGCATTTGTGTTTATGGTTGGTATATACAATCATGCGTCTGTATCACCTTACCACAAGATGGGGCTGCATTCATGCAGTCAAGCAGCAATTAATTTCACTGTCTCTCATCTGGTACATCATGTGTTTTAATGTGCCAGGATTATAAACAACTATAAACAAGCACGTTGCATTTAAAAACAAGCTTTGAAAACCAAAACCAATATTACCCATATAGTACTTTACATATTGTAATGAAAATATTCTCAACAGGCAGAGCATGAAGTCTGCAATTTGATATGAACATAGGAACTATACATATTATTTGTAGAATAAAAGCTATGTTTATGCTGTTGGATTTATGAACTGTGATACTCCAGGTATTTCTGGCCTGCTTGCAAACCCTGCAGTACTGTATGTATAAGTATCCGCTGTAATGTTCATTCATTTTCTATGCTTCTTAATCCTATGTAGGGTCACAGGGAAGCTAGTGCCCATCTTGGCTGACTCTGGGCGATGATAGCGTACACCCTGAATAGCTCACCAGGCCATTACAGGGCCACCCACACAATCATTCACACCCACAACTAATAGCAACAGCCAGTTAGCCTACTGTGTACGTTTTTTTTTGGACTGTAGGAGGAAACCAGACTATCCGGAGGAAACCCACACAAGCACGGGGAGAAGATGCAAACTCTAAACACAAATACTCAAGCAATAGAATCGAACCCAGGCCTTTTTTGCTGTAAAATGGGCGTGCTAAACACTGCGTCACTGTGCTGCCCACACTGTGTAATATGTACTGTATACTTAAATATGCGACGTATTAATCCCCAGCAAAGAACGACTGGCCCAGTGAACTTATCTTCTTTAGCACTTGAGAAAATACTGTACTGTATTGGTTTGCAAAAAACCTCTGACCTTTTGACCATGTCTG
Source organism: Plotosus lineatus (assembly GCA_024760905.1). Classification (NCBI taxonomy): domain Eukaryota; kingdom Metazoa; phylum Chordata; class Actinopteri; order Siluriformes; family Plotosidae; genus Plotosus; species Plotosus lineatus. Next base: position 10,805,673 of record CM045732.1, read on the forward strand.
GGGCTTTTATATATCTATCTATATCTATCTAAGCTATCTGTCTGTCTGTCTGTCTGCCTGTTTCTCTCTCTCTCTCTCTTTCTTTCCACACACACACACACACACACACACACACATACATATACAGTAAAACCTCCGCTGACGAACGCTTAAGCTCACGAACTTTTCGCCTCAAGAACATTAAATTTGCGAGCATATAGTCTCTGCTGACGAACTAGTTTTCGGCGGACGAATCAAACCACGCGGTCGAACAGCGCCACGGTGGCGGCCTCGAGAAGCTGACGCACGCTCACGGCGTCACAGTTAAATCACCCCTTTCTTTGAATGCGGAAGTGGTTTGTGTTTGCTAGACATTTTGGACCATATTGAGTGTACTTTTGCTATTATGGGACCGAAAAAGACCCCACCACAGGCGGAGATCATTGAAAAACACGAATGAGGTGTGCGTTTGTGTGACTCAGCGTCCCAGTACCAGTACGCTAAGTCTACCATTGCTCCCATCCTTAAGAACAAGGAAGCTATTAAGGGTGCGTGTGTGGCTAAGGGTGTTTCCAAACAGTAGGCGTTTCCAAACACTCCTTCCAAACAGTAAGTCCCTCCCTCCCTCCTCCTCCCACTCCATTCCATCAAGCCATCAACTACCATCACAAAGGTAAATAAAACGACTTTATTATACAGTACAGTTTATTTCTTTAATTACAATACAATAGCACATTTATTATACATAAAATAAGGTATATTTTTGTGTAGTTTTAAGGCTTATTTAGTAGAAAATGATGTTTTATGGGGACCTGGGAACGGATTATTCTCATTTTAATGGTTTCTTATGGGAAATAAATGTTCGGAAGACGAACTTTTCGCCTCACGCACACTTTCTGGGAACAAATTATGTTCGTGAGCAGAGGTATCACTGTATATATATATATATATATATATATATATATATACACACACACACAAAGTAAATGACTAATCTCTATCTTTATGTTTCTTGTTTCTGGACATTATGATTACTGTTATTATTATTTATCAAACCTTTATTGATACTAAACAAATTTGAATAATGTAACAATTGGGAACATTTTAATACATTTTTTTAATGTCTGTCTGTCTTCCTTTCGCCTTTTTCCCTTTTACTCGGGAGTCACCACAGTGAATCATCTGATTCGCACATTTGATTTGGCAGAGGTTTTTACGTCGGATGCCCTTCCTGTCACATCCCTTTTTAGCAAGGGACAGAAACACGGTGCCGACTTTGCAGCTACTCTTTACGAAAGTCAGCAATGGTTCTTTTACATGCCTCTCACCATAGACAGTGACAGACATGGCCCGCCTTTGATAACCCAGTTCGCTGCACTGGGGGGGGGGGCAGTGACATCCTTGTGGAGAGTGGGACTCGAACCCCCAACCTTTTTGGATCAGCGATCCAGCACCCTATACCACTAGACCACCACTGCCCCTATTTAATAAATTTATTTAATAAATTTACTAAATAATTTGGTTTGTTGTTATAATGTTAAAAATCAAAGATCATGTTAATATTCTCGCTGTACCTGGGCAGTTTATTTCTTGGTATATTTGCAATAAATACACAGTGATCCCTCACCACTTTGTGCTTCAGTTTCTGCGGCTTTAGTGCATTGCAGGTTTTTCAAAAATATTCATCGAGAAATAGGGAAAACGTTAAAGAAAATGCCGCAAAACAAGGCCAATTATGCACCCCACCCAAACAAATAAAAACAAAAAACAACAACCCAAAACCCCCCAACAAAACTACTTACATTTTTATGTGAGGTGCGCGTCTGTATGTGTGTGTATTTATATTTAATTTACATCTTATGCATTATTTTTGAATGTTTAATTGTTATTATAAGCATTTATAGCATTGATTATGTATTTTTTGATATTATGTACACATATAAATGTCCGGGGGGGGGGGGGGGGTGTCAATCCTACTACATGGAAATCGGCAGTCGCACGCGGGGGTGTGTGCGTGTGTATATTTGTGTGTTCCTCGGTCTCCGTTAACTGCGGAAAGTGAGGGATACCTGTACATATAAAAAATGTCAAACTTGTACATTACAAAATATACAAAAGTACATACAGATAACGTGATAAATTATTGTGCTATTAACCAAAATTGATGTAAATACAGGTCACGTAATACTAGACCTAGACTTTGATTGATTGAACAAACTTAACGAATGAAGTTAATGTTTTTTGTTCTAAAAAAAAAAAAAAGATATTAAAAAATATCTTGAAGGCTTCCAGGCCTAGAAAAAGTAAATGACCTGTCAGTACAGTAACAATCTGGACCGTTCAACAGCCAATATCACTGCATGTACTGTTGTTGCTATATAATAGAATCCAATGTTCCCAAAGCATGTGTACTATGTATCGTGTGACAGTATAAAGTTTTGTGAATGGTAAAATTTAAATGGAATCATTTATTTTTGAAATGAATTGTGCACATAGGAAGAAGAAATATCCTTTCAGAAATGTAAGGATCTCATTTTGTGGTATTTTAAGCATTCCAAGAAGCTACTTTATTCTCGCTAAGTTGCCAGACTTCTCTCTCATCCATGCTTGATCACATTCTCTCTCAAGCTTTGCCTTACTTGCAGTTGCACACCCAAACCATGAAAGGCTTCATGCTGAGTTGATCTGTCTTCATGGTAATAGAAACCAAATAATTTGGAGCCAGTCATGCCTGAGATTAGCTTTCAGTATTCACTTCAAAATTTTTGGTTGACTTTTTATGTTTACTCTCACATCAAACTTTGTTTATTGATAAATTTGATTTCTCTTTACAGATAATACAACGCGCATGATGGATAAGTCCAAATGAATACTATTGCTACACATAACATGCTAACATATTGATTTCCTTTTAACATTTATAAAAAAAAAAAAACATCCATGAGGCTGTGTGGTTCTTCTGCGAACATTTTTCTTTTTTTTTTCTTTTTGGATTTTTTTCCAGGTCAATTAAATATAGCATCGTTTTGAAATTTTTTGAGCAAATAACCAAATATAAAAATGTTTTCTTCTGTTGTTCTGTTGGAGTCAGTCACTCAAGTTTTTCAGAAAGTAAAGGAAGTTTTCATAAAAGTAAGCCAACCCACTTACTCTGGTAACAGCAACTCCACTGCTACATAGATGGCCTATATTGTCCAACCATCCATTATCTATACCGCATCCCTCAGTGTTGTGGGGGAAGCTGGAGCCGAACCCGGTTAACTTTGGGCAAGTGTCAGGGTATTGCAGCATTTACTGCACTACTAACACAAAGACAAACAGCTGCATACACTCACATTTATAGCCAGGTGCAATTTCAAAAATTCAGGTTTGTTCGTAATAAGCACTGTGTTTTTAAAATTTTGAATTTTTACATAAGGTTGATTAATATACGAATATAATGCAAGAAAAGGGGCTGAAGAGAGGTTTGTAACAATAATTTTTATTTCACAGAATAATTGAATGTGCAAGTAATCTGATATTGTGTTTCAAAAACTTTGATAAACATTACTCTTTTTAATGTGGAGCCGGTGGCGTAGTGGTTAGGGCGCTGCGCTCATGATCGGGAGGTTGTGAGTTCGAATCCCACTGAGACCCTCACCGTGCTAAGACCCCTGGGCAAGGTCTCAACCACAAGTGTGCCTCTGTTCACCCAGCAGTATAAATGGGTACCAGTAAAATATCCTGGGAAGGTAACCTGTGATGGACTAGCGTCCCATCCAGGGGGAGTTGAACTCCTGGTCGCTTCACGCTATGGAAACCGGGGATAAGCACCGGCCTGATGAGCCACGAGGCTCGGGTGTAAAAACCCATCAGACTTACCTACTCTTTTTAATAGTGAGACGTTTGTTGATATTAAACACAATTCCAGGCGAAGGTGCGTGACTATTAACCCAGAAATCGCAAGTTTGAATCTGGATTAATGGCCACAGCCATCTATGACAGGGAGGCAGGGCGGCTTTCCTGTCACTCAAAACAATTGCTAGCCAATTATGGGCATCTGTGAGCTCATTCATATGAGGGGGCGGATAGCGCTTCCCCCGCACGCGTTAGACCCCAACCAATACGATGCAGTCGAAAAGAGGTGGGTGGCTAGCGTTGCATGTTATGGAGAGGGCGTGGGCATGCTTTCGTCCCTCATTGATTGGTGGTGGTCATGTGATAGGGAAGGGAATGCTTGATGGATGGGAATTGAATACAACTAAATTATGGAGAAAATGGGGGGAAAAAAATAAACAAACAAACAAACAAAAAAAAAACCAAATAAAAACACAAACCACACACAACTCCAGCAATCTGCAAAATACTAATTATGTGGAAATAGATTTTAGAAACAGTCAGCCTTCACCTTGAGTGAGAATTGAACACATCAAACCAGGCCTTGGTTAACCACAGCATGCACGTACCAGAGTAAAGGACCTATACTGACTCCCCAAGCTATAGCGAAAACATGTGTGGTGGTCCACCCACATTCACATTTATATATATTTATGTCATTTGGAAGACGTCCGTATCCGAAATGACTTAACATTTTTGATACAACTGAGCAATTGAGCATTTAGAGCCTTGCTTAAGGGCCCAACAGTGGCTTGAACCACATACCTTTGGATCACCTAACCACTGACCCACCTGCCCCTAACGCTACCACCCACCATCCCAAGAACAATCTGCCTCTCATATGTGGCGCATGTTTTTTTTTTTGTTTTTTTTTTCCAATCTTTATAGTATAATATAACCACCAGGTTTTTAGTACAGTAATGTCTGTACAGTATTTCACTTTAATTTTGAATTTAAAAGCATTTAAAGTACTCTCATAAATCCATCGATCAGAAAAAGCAAAGCTGAAACCCTTTCACGGATTTATGTAAGAGATATTTCACTGTCCGAGTCATGATGATATTTTCAAAAGCTCCTGTTTCCAAAAAAATTGAGTTGCTAAAACTACCAACACCAGTTGATGCTAAGCACCAATCGATAACCAGGACTGAATGTTTGAATAGTGTGTTTTGTTGTGATGAATGCATTTAACATTGATGGCTTTGAACTCATTTGTCACCCACAATCGGTCACGTTGAAGCTCAGTTTGTCTGTTAGTGTGCTTTAGGGTCTAAAACTGAGAACATATGGTGCAGAATTGTCAGTGACAGATTATAGAGTCCTGCGGTGCAGGTGGAAGATTTATTTTCCTTGTGGGCTACAATCAATACACCCCTGCCCGACTGTGTAAGCCATTAAAAATATTATTTAAGCCTAGAAGCCTAGTTGAACACGTTTTTTTTTTTTTTTTTTTTTTTTTTTTTCAAAAAAAAAGTCAATAAATTTGTTACTAAAACCTGAAATTTGGCATGATCAGTCCTTACCTGTAGTGTGTGGTGTCAAGCAAGTTTGTCACAAGACTGTGGCATTTTTTAATCTAATGTTTCTGATTAAGTGCTGCTTGCCATTTGTATTGCATTTGTATTGACCACTGAGGTAATGGCTGAATTACAGTAAAACCTCCGCTGACGAACGCTTAAGCTCACGAACTTTTCGCCTCAAGAGCATTAAATTTGCGAGCATATTGTCTCTGCTGACGAACTAGTTTTCGGCGGACAAATCAAACCACGCGGTCGAACAGCGCCACGGTGGCGGCCACGAGAAACTGACGCATGCTCACGGCGTCACAGTTCGTTACCCCCTTTCTTTGAATGCGGAAGTGGTTTGTGTTTGATAGACATTTTGGACCATATTGAGTGTACTTTTGCTATTATGGGACCGAAAAAGACCCCACCACAGGCGGAGATCATTGAAAAACACGAACGAGGTGTGCGTTTGTGTGACTCAGCGTCCCAGTACCAGTACGCTAAGTCTACCATTGCTCCCATCCTTAAGAACAAGGAAGCTATTAAGGGTGCGTGTGTGGCTAAGGGTGTTTCCAAACAGTAGGCGTTTCCAAACACTCCTTCCAAACAGTAAGTCCCTCCCTCCCTCCTCCTCCCACTCCATTCCATCAAGCCGTCAACTACCATCACAAAGGTAAATAAAACCACTTTATTATACAGTACAGTTTATTTCTTTAATTACAATACAATAGCACATTTATTATACATAAAATAAGGTATATTTTTGTGTAGTTTTAAGGCTTATTTAGTAGAAAATGATGTTTTATGGGGACCTGGGAACGGATTATTCTCATTTTAATGGTTTCTTATGGGAAATAAATGTTCGGAAGACGAACTTTTCGCCTTACACACACTTTCTGGGAACCAATTATGTTCGTGAGCTGAGGTATCACTGTAATTCATTATGGCTTTACCGAATGAAAATGCATTGGTAATTATTGCCTACCCAGCAACGACGTGTATTCAGCATTGTAGTGTTGTAACAATAGATATTTTCATAATCCAAACAACATCTGTGCTGCCCGTTGTGAGTTTGATTTGTATAAGCCATCGACAGCATAGGACAGATCATTAGAAATAGTTTGTAGCAGTGAAATTGACACATACTTAGAGATTTGCATCATGATTGACATACTGTAATTAGTACAGGATAAAACAGCAGAACCCCTATATACAAATTTACAATTTTCCAAATTAATGAGGAAAAAGGCAGAGAGACTTCACACAATAAAGGATTAGAGGCACCGTACCTCCCAGGAGTCTTCTGAGCAATTCCCTTCATGTTAATATTAAGAAAGCAAACGTACACGACTCCATTCCTTCCTCTCTTGTTTCTCACTGGGATTTTGTATGAAATTATTAATCTTTCATGGATAATATGGTGACACTCCCACTCATCAATATATTTTTTTTTGCTGTCATTTGAAAGCACAGTAATGGCGATATCCGACTGAAATGAGTTTAAACGATTTAAATTTTTGTATTGAATATTATTGGTGTTACTTTTTGCTGAGAACACCATAGTCTATCAAGGTATTTAGTTTTTAACCTAAAGATTTACCATTTTTGCAGCAATTTGTATGGCTTAAATTTGTAATCATTCATTTAAACATAAAGGTGCTTTTAATTTCGTGTTAATTTTTTTTTTTTTTTTTTTTTTAAATTCAAAGTTTTTCAGTCCTTTCTGAGTCTCACTGATTGCACTAAGATCAGATCATATTTCCTTTTGGCTTTTTCCCTTTCTCAGGGGTCGCCACAAGCGAATCGTTCGCATGTTTGATTTGGTATAGGTTTTTATGTCGGATGCCCTTCCCGACACAACCCTTTCACAAGGGACAGAAACACGCTGACGGCTTTGCAGCTACTCTTGATAAAGGTCAACAATGGTTCTTTTACATGAACCGCTCACCATAGACAGTGAGAGACATGGCCTGCCTTTGATAACCCAGTTAGCTGCACCACTGAACGGACAGTGACGACCTTGCGGAGAGTGGGACTCGAACCCCCAACCTTAGGATCAGGGATCCAGCGCCCTATAGCACTAGACCACCACGGCCCTCACTGATTGCACTAAATGAGGGCAAATAAGAGTAGAGCTGCTGTGAGGAATAATACTGGTGAGGAATATTGAGTTGCATACATATTTACAAGATCACATCATTCTGCATTCGGAAAGTTCTATTAACAGAAATGCCTTTTAATATTGAGATGAGTAATTACTTAATTATCTCTGACACTGGGAATCATTTCTGACAACAAGCCTCTCTTGAGATGCCCAAGAAAATCTTGAATATCCAATTTCATTTTCTTTAATAAATCAGTTTTTTATGCATCTCTGCTGTTTTCTAATGGAGATGCAGGAGATAGAATATATTTAAGAATGTATTTGTTTTGATGGGGCATTTCTGCTGTATGTCGTTAACCATGAATGTCATTGAAACGGCAGGTAGACCTTGTTAATTATTTATTTGTTTATTTATTTTTGAAGAAATTAAAAAATGTTTCCAAAAAAAATATTTTTTTTGGAAACATTTCATAGGTTTTATAATTCAACGATATCCACCACTGTGGGTGGAAAATAATTTTTAGGTTCCACGTGGTGTAATAATTAAGCTGTTGACATTCGTAGTTGTCGGCCTCCTGTTATGGGTGTGTAAATAAATGTATAAATGTAAATATAAATATAATGAATGTATAAATGTTGTATGTAATTTGTATATGGTTGGTGTGCTGTAAATGGTGGCGCATGGTATTACTCAGCTGTTTTGCCTTCATGGTCTAATTGGGTCTGGAACTTTCCAGCATACTAGGGAAACTTCGAGATGGACCTAGTTGCGCATGCGCCCTGTGACGGGTCAGGTGATTAGAATATTCGAGAAAGAGAACTTTCCCGAGCTTTAGGGAATCTATATAAGGACCTGTTGCCGACCGTCTCGGGCAGAATCATCTAGGTGGATCATTCAACGCACTTCATCCAAGTTTCGTCATTCAAGACTTCATCACCCAAGTCCATAATCCACGTTCATCCACAGCCAACGCCATGATTATCATCATTCATTTCTTTTGATACGCGGGATTCTAAGCTTTTGACCACCAGCGCACGCCGTCTCTAAATGTATCATACTGCAGCTGCTTGGCGACTATCTTTATTTTGTGACCCTTGTTTGATTTGTATTTTGTTCAGGTCTCAACTGTAAGTTTTTATCCTGTCTTATTTTGTTCATGGGGCCGGTGGTGTAGTGGTTAGGGTGCTGCGCTCATGATCGGGAGGTTGTGAGTTCTAATCCAACTGAGACCCTCACTGTGCTAAGACCCCTGGGCAAGGTCTCAACCACAAGTGTGCCTCTGTTCACCCAGCAGTCAATGGGTACCAGTAAAAATATACTGGGAAGGTAATCTGTGATGGACCAGCATCCCATCCAGGGGGAGTTGAATTCCTGGTCGCTTTACGCTATAGGAACCGGGGATAAGCACTGGCCTGATGAGCCATGAGGCTCAGGTGTAAAAACCCAACAGACTTTCTTCTTCTTCTTCTTCTTCTTTTACTTTCGGCTGCTCCCTTCAGGGGTCGCCACAGCAAATCATCCGCCTCCACCTCACCCTGTCCTCCGCATCTTCTTTTCTGACTCCAACGACCTTCATGTCTTCCTTCACCACATCCATAAATCTCTTCTTCGGTCTTCCTCGAGGCCTTCTGCCTGGTAGTTCCAACCTCAGCATCCTACTGCCAATATACTCACTATCCCTCCTCTGTACATGTCCAAACCATCTCTTTACCTTACCTTATTTTGTTCATATTATTAAATTGTATATTGTTTGTTGTGTTTTGCTGGTTTCACTGGGCACTTTTCATATTCTAAATTTCCATACGTAACACTCCGTCAGTCTCGAAGGACTATGGAGCTGAGCTCTGGCTGGCATGCCGGCTGGTGATACTCTCCAGTGCGCAGAGCCTGGATAGGAAGTATGGAGGACAGGCTGTTACCCGAGCAGCAAGTCCACCCTCTTGGCGCCACCGGAAGGATCCAATGGAAGGGCAGAAGCCAATATGACTGGATTCCATTGCCAATGTAGGAGTTTCCAGAGCGTTGCTGTGAACGAACTGCCTCAGGAGACTCCAACTCCCGATTAGAAACGGCTTTCGAACTGACGGCTTTGCAGCCACTCTTGTCGAAAGTCAGCAATGGTTCTTTTACAGCCTCACACCATAGACAGTGACAGACATGGCGGGCATTTGATAACCCAGTTACCTGCACTGGAGGGGGGACAGTGACAGCCTTGTGGAGAGTGGGACTCGAACCCTCAACCTTAGAATCAGCGATCCTGTGCCCTATACCACAAGACCACCACTGCCCCGTTGACATTAATAGCTCATGGGTAAAGAGAAGGAATCTATTAGTTTT
>CM045732.1:10820474-10845474 GCA_024760905.1 Plotosus lineatus
AGCATGAAGGCTCCGGGTTTAAACCTCACAGCCAGCTTTGCTTTGAGGATTTGGCTATTTTTGTTGTGATTGGTTGTGTTTCCTCCAGGTGTCCTAATACCCCCTGATAATCCAATACCCGGGGTAGATGTTAACAAAGTGTATTTTCTTGAGTAATGTACTGAAGTGCATTTTTTTCAGAAACTCAAATACCTTTCTGAGCGGACATATCACAGAGCGGTTGTAGGTCCCGCTATTTCTATCAACTTTAACCATTTTTTCTCATAATGCCAATAAGCAACTCAAAATTTCAGGAAAATAACTTTCAAGAAATTAAGAAGTCTCTTACAACTGGATGAGAAGAAGCAGGTAATTCTTTATTCAGCAATACACTCAACATGCATTCCTGAAGAGTCAGCCGAGTCTGAAAATCTCTTGAAAATACCCTGGGTTACACACTCTTGCGCCTTATGGCGCCTCCTCTTTTCATCTAATTATACCAATCCATTTTCGATCATTTTCTGGTTTTCAGTGAATTTTTTGCTCCTCCTAACCAAATTTAAATATTTTCTTATTCATCCCTGATATGACATTCTCCATAAATTTTAACAGACATACCGTATTCGACATAATAAGCGCCCTGCCCCAATAAGCTCCTCCCCATTGCTTTTTATCTTGCGTCTAATAACTGCCCATGTGTACCGGGAGCAAAATGGTAGATCAAACTTACCAATTTTATTCGATCAGTCTCTGTAACTGTAAAATGATGCGTTCACTGCCTGTAAAAGTGCGTTTACACGGTATTTCAAGACCCCCTGCCATTGGGGAATGTCTGTAATGTGCTTCAGTAACAACACATTTGATTTTTCCGCCGTGCTTTAAAAAAACAGGAAAATATTCTGCTGTGTTCTCTTGGTAAATGTCCAACAAGATGAACCATTAGAAACTGCTACAGCAAAACTATGGGATGCTCTGAATGAATGGAGCGATGAGCCAGATATGGACCTATCAGAAAGTGATGACGACTATTTTTGACCCGATTCTCCTGCTCACTAACTTCACACATTTAAAGACATTTCTGGCCATGTGCTTTTCAACATGCCATGGGCTAAAGCTGACTTTTGTGTTGATTGTTGCAACGCGCCATGTGCTAAAGTTCACATTCATGTTGATTGGCTCGATTTTACATTGGGGGGAAATATTTAAAGGAACAGCATGGGAGGAAAAATTAAAGGGTCTTTTTTCTTTTTTTTTCTTTTTTTTTCCCAAATTATGCTGTTTTCTGTTTATTTTCATCTTTCATGTAAGTAATTTGGTTGATACCTCACAATGAATAGCACAAATACCAGTAAAACTCTTTTATTGTTCTGTTATTATTCATGTTTATCAACCTCTATGGTAATAAGCACTTACCATTCCACTCCGCTGTTAATCATTTTAATAAGCGCCCACACACTCAATTTTTAAAGCGCCCTGGCGCTTATCACATCGAATACGGTATTAGTACTTTCTACTCCTTACTTTTTCTAAAATAAATTTGTATCAGCATGACATTTGCAGTACATTGAGGTGTTTTATGAGTGTAAATCTGTTTATGTGGGTCACCTGGTGGTTCGCGTGGAGGCTCTGCCCACCTTCTGCTACCTTCCGGCAGTGATTGTTTTCTCTTAGTCTGATTGGCTTTGGGGTGCATGTGACCTGGAAACTATGGGAAGCTTCTCCAGGTGTGTTACGTATCAATACTGCTTGAGTGAGGCCTACAGAATCATCTGCTTTGCACAGCATTGGTGTATAGCGCCACCTCCTGTGCTTGATCGCTCACTTTTACCGGTGGACATTAATCCAGCTGTACTACATCCTAAACTTCACTCCTGGACCAATATTCTGCTGTTTGTGGACATTATTGGTGAAAGTACTTTATTGCCATTGGCTAATTGTCATTATGTTGCATTATCTTGCTATTGTCAAATTAAGTTTGTTTATATTTTGTTTATATTCTCGTACTTAAACTTGTATATGTTTTGATCACCTTATTGGGTTCCTTTTGCTGGTTTTGAGTGGGGTTTAAATCAATCTAAACTTATATTCATAACACAGGTCATCAGCTGACTTCATTTTATTGCCATATAATGTTGCTGAGCCTCTACCTGACCAAATGAAGAATAAATGCCAATCAGTTATGTGCTGTAATCAAGGCTAAAATTGGTCCAAAAAATGTAGCAAACAACTTTTTTGTTTGTTTGTTTCTTTTGGCTGGGGAGTGCATAATGAATGTGGATGCTGTAATCACAAAACAAGCAGCAGGACTTGTGTGTAATGATGGCATAAACAAAAGGCAGCTGCATATGTTAACAGGCATGAGGACAACTTGGGACATAAATCTCCTACTGCTGAACCATTAATAGGCTCTTGTATGATCACGATGGGGTTGGTCTGATATAGGATTACTGTTTTTTGCCTTCACTATTAATACAGAGTTGACGTATAGATAATAAAAACTGATTTTTAAACATTTTTTAATCATTCCTTTCCCTGAAAATCAAGTCACAGGTCGTTTTTTTTTTTGTTTTTTTTTTTTTTTAATTTTCAATTTTACCTATTACTTTAATGAAACCATTCAATATGCAACAAATCAATGTCCAATAAATGACTTATAATACATAGTATGGCTACATGTTCTATTTTAGATCCTGAAGAAACCACACTCACTTTACAATGTTAACCCACTGGGTAGCTAGGTTGCATTGAATCATACATTCTCACATGGTGTCGTCTTTTTCATCTTTTTTAACGAACGTTTTCACATCTTAAGAAAAAAAAAAAATGTGGGGAAAAAACGTGGCTTTGTTGTGTGTCCAAAGCCTCTTGTTTTCAAGCTCAATCAGTTAACAAGTGGATAAGGACAATTAACATAACACAGATGATGCTTCAAAAGCTGGCATGATTCGAAGCTAAATTAATGATTCAAAAGCGTTTGTGTCCTAGAAGAAGCTGCATGTAGGGGAAACCGAGGAGGTAGATTAATAATGTTTGACTGTGTTGTGAAATTAGGTTATATTTGGATGTTTATGCATACTACATGTACCATTGCATTATGTCATAGACAGGGAAGTTCACAGACTCAGGAAGAAGACAAACAGGAAAAAGGCAGCAAGTACAACAGAATGAGGAGGGGAAAAAAAAGAGGGGAAAAAAGACATCATTGATGAATGCTGAAATTGAGAGGTGGGTTGTATGATAAGTACTTATAACCTTTTTTTTTTTTTTTTTTTTTTGACAAGTACCCATCTTTTAATTTAATTGGGGGAGTGAGTATTGTTTGCCGGTTTACATAGAAACAAATCCCCGCTAAAAGTTAAAAGCTAAAATCCTGCTTGCTACTTAGCAACTTTTTCTGATGTTCCTGTCTAGAGCCAGTCTTTTATGAAATGCCTGAAGAAAAGTATTATAATTTAAGTCATGATTTTACAGAGTCCCAAGTCTCCAATTCAAAACTGATGATGATTTAGGTTGATTGGCGAACAGAATGTAGGCTGGAGGCTCAGGTTATGAAGAAGTTTTATAATGGCAATCTAATAAAAGAAGAAAAAAAATGCTTAATATTTAACGTGAATAAAATGAAAAGTGAAAAATCTCGGAAACCGCATAGTTGTGGACTAAATACGGTCACTATTAGATTTCCGACCTGGATCAGTTCCGACCAACTAGTCGTAAGTCGGATATTTAACACAACGAAAACTGAAACCACCCAGTACTCGCTATGAATTCATGTGAAGCGTATTCTTCACCTGCACGTTCTTCCAACATGCGAAGCACACTTGTAGCCTTATTTTGCACTGCTCGCAACATCACGTTCAAATTTCTTTGCCTATTATCTTCCAATCACGTGTATAGCAACTTTTCCATTTCTGCGATCGGTCCTTCGCGCTGTTTCGTGATGATCGTTGACTTAATTGGGGGCGCTGCTCTCACTGCTTCCTTAATGCGGTCCTTGTCCTTCAAAATTGTCGACACCGTGGAGTGAGAGAGATGGAGATCTCACTTTCACATTCATCTTCGTCTCTGACGACAGCGCCTTCCTTGCTTTCTTGGTAGAAGTGGCATCTGATGGATCGCAGTTCCTCTTGGGGGCCATGGTAACGGTGTACAATAAATGAATGTACAATTGTACTGTAAAAGAGATGCTACTGTGACAGTATCTAGTCACTGAGTGTAGCGGTAGAATGCTGTGAGTGTGAGATGCTGGGACGCTGCACTGCCACAATTATCTTATACGCTGCGCTGCTGGACATGTACAGTAAACTCCTAATAGGCATCTGCTAGATGTGGTCGTAAGTACGGTTGGTCGTAGCTCACGTATGTCGTAACTCAGATAGTGACTGTGTAAAGAAAACACAGTTTTTAACCTTGTGTAAATTTGAAGGATACGTGGTGTTTGGCTTTACCTAACAAACATTCATGACTAAATGGACAAATGAGGACTATTGTAATACAGTACTTTGTAAACCATTAACATATATGTAGAACAAGATGGCTCGCATCAGACTACTTATTATGAAAACCAGAACCCACGTGCACTAATGCATAGCATCACACTTCAGTGGCCTTGAAGTGATCGACTGGAACGTAGCTACAGGGTGACATTCGGCAGACTAAATACAAAAATTATTCATTCAAGGGCAGTGGTGCCCTGGTGGTAAGATGCTGGATTAAAAATCCTAAGGATAGGGGTTCAAGCCCCACTGTCCTCGGTTGTCACCGCTCTCCCCCCAGTGTAGCTAACTGGTTTAGCAAAGGCCAGCCATGTGTCTCACTGTCTATGTTGAGAGGCTGTGAAAGAACCATTTGCTGACTTTCGTCAAAAGTAGGCTGTATAGCCGTCAGTGTGTCTCTGTCCTGCGATAGCCTGCCGAGCTGTCCAAGGTGTACTCTACCCTCGCCCAGAGTCGGCTGAGATGGGCACCAGCCTCTCCGTGACTCTAATTAAGATTAAGTGGTTCAGAAAATGAATGAAAGGACGGCTCGTAGGTCCAACATTCACACAAAGGTGTAATTTGGAACAGTTGGTTAGCCTACTGTGGATGTTTTTGTACTGTGGGAGGAAACCAGAGTACCTCGAAAAATCCACGCGAGCACAGGCACGGTGAGAACATGAAAACTACACAGACACGCCCGGGCTGGGAATCGAACCTAGGCTTTCTTGCAGTGACACAGACGTGCTGACCACCGCGCCACCGTGCAGCGCTTAATAGTACTGTATTATTACTATTTTTATGTTCTTTCTTTATTTTAACATGCCAGGTTTCACTGAAGTGCAGATATAGTAGTTTCTGCCTCTCGCGTTTCCCTTGAGATGAATATTTTACACTAGCGTCCCATTGTAATTGCTTAGCAGTGCTGTAAAATAATTTTAAAAGCCCCCAGTGCTGGTGAGATTATCACACAGTATTATGTTGAGGCAAGGACTGCGCTATGGTATGATATGAAACTTTTTTTTTTTCCTTCTATTTGAACCAAATGCTTGTGGGAAAGTGCTGAAAATTTCTACAGTATAGCCTGGATTTGGAAAATTGGCTGCATATCAGTTTAAAAATTCTGTTTCATGATTAGACTCTACTAAAACTACTGCTCTTCCTTAAATATCATTCGAAACATTTCACATTTAGCCGTGGGACAAGCAGCAATGCAGGGGAAGATGTGTTCATTTAGCATTCACCTTTCACTCTTTATATCAGAAACAGCATTAGGAAAACTGTTTGAATACAAGTCGATGCAATGGGGTTCATTTTGATATAGCCATAATTGTATTCTCACTCTGGTGGATGTAGGTTTGCGACCTGGAAGCCACCAATGTGCACCACGATCTTCATCAGCTTTGAGGGGAGTAATAGCATTTCCTTGAAAAGCCATCACTCATGGGGTTAACGAAGCCTCGATCAAAAGTGACCGAAGAGACCGAATTCAAGAATGCTTTTGTTTTAAAATACCATCTAATAAACTACTTATAACCTCTTTTGCTTGGTCTGTACAGAGATATCTCAGCCCTTGATTTTTTGCACAGCCTTCCCATTCAGATCTGTCGGTATTGAAGATCATTGGACGAATATTTTTCTCTTAGATTTCAGACCCCGTGGTTAGTAATGAGTAATTTGTATCTGACCAGCTATAAAGGCATCTAGGACCCAGTGTGTTCCATTCCCAGTGAACCATTTCTAATGCAACTGCTGGTCACTGAACTCACAATGCATGTTGAGGGTAAATCTCTAAACTGGGCCACAAGTTTTGAAAAGTTTATGGAGGCAGAGTTCTCCATATCTGCTGTATGAGTGTAGGAGTGCCCCAGAAGCACTTCAATTGAAATGAATCATGCCACATCAGCAGCAGTTGGAACAGAAGCAACATTAGAACCCATAAGCTACTAGAACAAAAGGGGCAGAGATGGTCTTGTGGGTAGGGCACAGGGCGCTGTGGCGACTCCTGAGAAGGGAAAAAAGCTGAAAGGAAGAAAGAAAGCTACTAGAACAAAATCAGCATCTCTTGATCTCTAAGTGGAATTTCAACAAAACAATGGAGTTCATCAAAACATTTGAATCTCTTCATTTAACAGTATCATGAGTGTAAAAAAAAAAAAAAAAAAAAACTGTACAGTGGAACCTCGGTTCTCGAATGCTTTGGAGGTCGAACAAATCAGAATTCGAACAAAAAAAATCCGTTTTTTTTTTTTGTCTTGGAAGTCGAACTCTAAAAACGCGCGAGAAAAAATGAGACCGAGAGGGAGAAAAAGTGCGCGACATCCGGAAATCGGTCTCTTCAGTGCATGCAGCTTCAGTGCATTGCTTTTTTTTTTTTTTTAATAAAAAGGTATTTATCGAATTAAAAAAAATAAGTCTTCTTTCTTCTTCTTTTACTTTCGGCTGCTCCCTTCAGGGGTCGCCACAGCAAATCATCCGCCTCCACCTCACCCTGTCCTCCGCATCTTCTTTTCTGACTCCAACGACCTTCATGTCTTCCTTCACCACATCCATCCTACGGACACGCCTCCCACCTCTCCTTCTTCGACGTCTTCGACCAACAGTCGTCCAATTTCCATCAGCACCCTGTTGATTGACAGCACTGATGGCGGTCGTTGTTAACCCGGGCCTCGACCGATCCGGTATGGGGGTAATACTTCTGATTTGCATCATAAATGTTTGGCATTGGTTTTACGTCGGATGCCCTTCCTGACACAACCCTCTGCATTTCTCCGGGCTTGGGACCGGCATGAGGGGGAGAGACACTGGTTAGTGCCCCCCCCACCTCATGGCTGCATTCGAATTAAAAAAAAAAAAAAAAAAATTAATTAAAATTAAAAAATTAAATTAAATTAAAAAAAAATAAGATTCGGAAAAAGGAAGAATACGGGAAAAAGGTAATGAAATGCCACAAAACAAGGCCAATTATGCATATATATATATATATATATATATATATATATATATAAAATAAAAAACAACCCAAAACCTCCCAACAAAACTACTTACATTTTTGTGAGATGTGCATCTGAGTGTGCGCGCACGCGTCTGTATGTGTGTATTTATATTTTATTTACATCTTATGTGTTATTTTTGAATATTTCATTGCTATTATAAGCATGTATAGTGTTGAATATGTATTTATTGACATTATATACACATACATGTACGTATACATCAGTCGGGGGGGGTGTCGATCCTACTTCGCAGAATTCGGGTCTCGGTCCCAATTAACCGCTGAAAGTGAGCGATCCCTGTAGTTACATTATATGTGGGTCCAAGGTATTTCCTTATGTAGGTTTAATTGTATACGACATATTACTCATAAGTGCATTACATATTGTTCTTACATGCTACAGATTTGTCACATAACACTTCATGATATGTTTCAACGACATGTAGCACTTTTATGCTAGCTAATTTGTTTACTTTCTCAAAGGAGTCCATTTGCTAACACACTGCTTAATTGGCTAGTCAGATAATTTATTTTAAGTGGATGCACAACTGTAAGTGAGTTATTTGGTTCATGGTGTTATGCTTTAATCCACACTGGGAGTTCATACCAAAGATGAAAAACTCCAGAACAATTGAGCTTTGGTCACATGACCACGGTTTTCCTTAAAAAGTAATAACTGGAACAAGATTCTACAAACTAGGACATATGTTTTCATCTAATATGAAAAATTGGTTTGTTATAGTGTCCATATTCCTAACTAAAAAGCCAGATGTCATGGATTACTGGTATGGAGGTCAGAATGAATGGCCATTGTTCCATTTTTACAACATCATTAGATTTTTTTTTTTTTTTTTTTTTTTTAACACTATAAAGGGCGTGAATAATAAATTGTGCAAATCACATAACAAGGCACTTAGTTGGATTAGAAATCTCTACTGTGGGTGACTGTGGGGGACCATATAATAAAACTAATAGCAGCTTTATAGAACACTTATTTCTGTGTCACTTCCACGTCCATGACTCATTTGCTTTTGTCTAAAATGTGGGTGGGTTGCACATGGAGTGGCGGCATGAGCGACAATGCAGCATTACTTGTAGGCATGGGATTCCGACTAAACTGTCAAAAAAAAAAAAACCAAATAAGACATTGCAGGTGATTAACTGTACTATTCAAGCACAGCTGGGTCAGTATTTTGGTAAACCCATTGCCTTTTACGTTGCTAAAACGTGCTTTACATGAATTCTATATGCTCCCAAAACTATCTAGTACCCAGGCGAAGTCCATGCAAGCAGAAAGAGAGTATGCAAATGCCAGACAGAAAAGCCCTTGTCGGCAATGGTATTCATACCCATAACCTTCTCGCTATGCTAAACACTGAGCCAATATGTTACCAACTATATTTTTCATTGATTGGTACCGATATACAGTACAGTGGTACTTCATCTAACGAATGTCCCATATAACGATTTTTCCATGATACGAGCTTCGAACCCACCAAAAATCTGCTCCATCCAATGAGCAAAAATTCACTTTATGAGCTCCCACGCGTGACAATAGTGTTTACTGCACTTTATATTGTTTGCTCGGTGCTTTTCCCCTACACCATAACGTGACAATGAGAGCTCCACTGCCAGCTAAAGTGGATGCGCTGTTACACTTAATTCTAGTACAGTATGGCAAAAAAAGCATGTCCCCCAGGGTCATACGTGTCCCCCTGGCGTCACACCGCATCCCCCAAGGGGATTTGAGAAGCACTGACCTTGTGGGAGCTCACCACGAACCTTTCCTCACTCCTCACTGGCATTCATAGCGTGCACACGCACAAAATTCTCCTCCTCCTCTGTTATGCCCCACCTCCTGCCTGCCCACATGACCTCTTCGCAGCAGTCGATGATCGGAAGGGTTAGTTGACTTGCTGTTTATTCTTTTATTTATTATTAATGTTAATGTACATTTATTATTACGAAATAATTATTGTTGTTACATGTTTATCTTTAATATATTAGGTCAAATATACGTGTTTGTGGCAGGTTATGAATTTGGGAGGGGTTGGACGGGATTAATTGGTTTTTGGTTATTTCTTATGGGAATAGTTGTTTCATCTAACGAACGTTCCGGCTTATGAGCTCGCCCTCGAAACGGATTAAATTCGTTAGCTGAGGTATCACTGTATATTCTTATGAATATGCATACATCAATATTGCAAAGTCATTAGTTCACATTTTTTGCTCATCTGAACCAATTATAGGTCAAGTTAGCCACCAATATTACACAAGAGGATCTGTTACAAGAGGGCAGTGGTATCCTGGTGGGAAAATGTGCTGGATCGCTGATCCTAAGGTTAGTGGTTTGAGTCCCACTCTCAACAAGGTTGTCACTGTCCCCTCAGTGCAGCTAACTGGGTTGTCAAAGGCCGGCCATGTCTCTCATTGTCTATGGTGGGAGGTTCATGTAAAAGAACCATTGCTGACTTTTGAAAAGAGTAGCTGCATTACCGTCAGCGTGTTTCTGCACCCTTGCTAAAGGGTTGTGTCAGGAAGGGAAGGGCATCCGACGTAAAAACCTATGCCAAGTCAAACAATAATTTAGATGGAGAACTTCTAATTCACCAAGCCATTTAAAAATCTGGATTCAGGTGGGTTACTAGGAAAAAGACATCAACAGTGAACTTTAGGAATGTGACATTTCCGTATGGTGTGCACAACTCATCCATCTTGATATGAAGTATTTGTTGGCTCTTAAGAAAACGTTCTAGATTCAGAATTTTGACACTAATGTGCTGTCAAACGAAGTAAAACCGACTGATTTTATCATTATCCATATCCAGTACAACAGTTTGTCGTTGTATTACTCCACCGTGGCTTTTTTCAAAGTAGTCCAGCTGCTTTTTAGCCAAGTCATGGCCAACCTCTATTTTTTCACCCAGGGATGATGTGCTATGAGACGAGCTAATTAGGGAAGCTGTTAATGAAAAGGATTAAATCTGTAGATGGCGACGCACCGGATGAGAGCGAGACGGGAGGGAGGTTTAAAAAAATGAGCAGTAGGCTGTTGGTTGTGCTGGAGAAGCAGTGGGATTCAGCTTTGCACCAAGAGGGGAGCGTGCTGGGTAAATTGGATGGGGGTTCTCTCCCCCCCCCCCTCCTCCTCCTCCTCCATCCTGCTTCATTTTTCTATCTCAGCTCTTGCACTTTGCCGGTGCTTGTTCATTTAGCCAACTCGGCACATCTAATGCACTCGGAGCAAGAGAGATAAGAAGTGGCTCTGCTGGATTAAAAAGACGGATTGAATAATGGACAGATTGTTGTATATAGTGAGGAGGATGTCACCCCGTAAGAGGGAGAAGAGCTTCCAGTGGGAGGCAGAGAGTCCTGAGACCTGCGACGAGAGTCTGTGCTCACTGAGCCTCTGCATCAGTGGTAAGATGAGAGCAAACTTTCTCGCTTTCTCTTAACTCTCACTGTCTTGCATTTTCTCTCTTCCCCCTCGATTTCAAATCCTCATCCACTCCACCTGTATGATTTAATTCATTAACTTTACACTGGGATTTTATTTAGCAGAAGTCTTTTTCCTGTGGGGTTGTTCATATAGAGACTGATTAGAAAATATGCTAAAGGGATAATATCTTTTCTTTTTATGCCTTATTTCACACTTTCATTCATTTGAATTCTTTACCTTTATCAGTATGATTATAATTAATATTAATTATAATGTTATGTTCACTGATTTGCCAGATGCTTATTTTAGATCAAGCAGTTTATTCCCGAGAGATGAAATGCATGGTGAAAACTCTCTCTTCTCCCCCTTTTTTTTTTTTTTTTTTTTTTTTTTTTTGGGTTTCAGTTAAAACCCCCAGGGTAGCATTGGGGCTAAATTTGTGGCGACACACTTAAACCTTAGCCTGAAAGGCATGTAGCAGTCTAAATGTGATGCCATCGACTGAGCAGAATTGATTTCACTTGACAAGTTTAAATATTTGATGCGATTGATATTTCTGTTTGATCACAGTACAGTGTGAAGGTGGAAGTAAACCACAGTGATCAAAGTTATTACTTTTTATCTTTTAATCTTGAGAATTGTTTATCCATCCAGAAAGTGTATCCTATATGCACCATGTATACAAACTGAATAATAATCAGTGATTCTTGTTTGTGATTTCCATAAAATAGGACAAAGCAACGAATCCCTCTGAGTCATGCTTGCTTCTTAGGTTTATGATTGACATTGGTGGCTGTTTAAGCAATAACTTAAATGCTAATTATCGCGTGTGTTTGGCGGCTTGATGGCATAAGCCTTGTGCTTGCGAAGGTTCTCTGTGAATTGTGCATATTTTCCCCATGCTTTTATGAGTTTCCTCTGGGTGCTCTGGTTTCTTCCGACAGTTCAAAGACATGCACGTTGGGCTAATTGAACATTTTTGAATGTGAATAATCCTCCGTCTGTTTTGGCCCTGCAGTGGTCTGACAAGTTGTTCATGGTGTATCACGTGAAGATTTCAGCTGGGTCGGGCTCTGTCCTTCCTCTGACACTAATAAAGTGTAACATATTTCCAAAAGGGTGGGGTCGGTGGTGTAGTGGTTAGAGTGCTGTTCTCATGATCGGGAGGTTGTGTGTTCGAATCCCAGTTATGAACCCCCCCTCCCTCATCCCCCACTGTGCTAAGACCCCTGGGCAAGGTCTCAACCACAAGTGTGCCTTTGTTCACCCAGCAGTATAAATGGGTACCAGTAAATATATACTGGGAAGGTAACCTGCGACGGACTAGCGTCCCATCCAGGAGATGTTGAACACGTGGTCGTTTCATGCTACGGAAACCAGGGATAAGCACCGGCCTGATGAGCCACTAGGCTCAGGTGTAAAAAGCCCAACTTTACCTTTATTCCTGAAAATGAAGTGATAATTGCGTGCATTATCAAATCTCGAGGAAAGCTAATCAGCTTGCTCAAGTAACTCTCACATGACTGGACTCTCATAACGTTCATCAGCAGATGTTCAAATAAATGTTTACCGGTATTCATATTATTGCTGGTCTTGTTTATTCTTTTGATAAATTAGTTAACTAGCCATTGCGCCAAGAGATCATCGCTGTGTGTTTACCCAATCCCTTGTTTTGGTTGCCTGGAAAAAATAATTTACATTTACACACTGAGAGCCAATCACAAAAATAAATCACATGTTAACGGTATCAGAAATCAAGAGCTTCATTTGATTGCAGTGTACAGTCATGATAAAGGTGGAAACGTATTGAGGATGATGGCTCATGATGAGTCACACTGGAGGGTTTCCTTTGGAGTTTTCTACATTTTTTTTTTTCCTCCCATCTTATTTAATTCCTACCCATCACGTTTTTGCCTTCCCTATCACACGGCCACCACCAATCAGAGATGGTTATCCCCCCCCCTGTGAAATTCAGTGCTCGCCATCCTTTTCGAACTGCTGCGCATGCATATTTTGGGGGCGCTCTAACATACTCGAAAGGGAACGCACTATCCGCCCCCTCGTACGAATAAGCTCACAGACTCCCATGATTGGCTGGCAATCGCTGTGAGTGACGGGGAAGTTACCCTCCCTTCTGTAAAAGCTCAACCAATTCGCTCGCTGTCATGGACGACTGTGGCGTTAACCCAGATTTGAACGTGCGATCTCTGGGTTAAGTCATGCACCTTCACCTTGTCGATGCGCCACTTGGGAGCCTGTAAGCACCTTCTGTTTTTAGGCCAGAGCTGGCTGACTTGTATGGCGCAACTGTATGTACACAATTACCTCCGGAATCAATACAGTATTCTGAAGCAATTTACCAAGGCTGCTTTATCTCTTAACTCTGAGCAGAACAAAGCAACCTTGTCGAGTGAAGCTTGAATGGAGGTGAAAAGATGTGAATTTTTCTTTTTTCTCTCTCTACTGGTTGATAGCGGTGTAAAGCTAGCAGAATTGAGATAGCATTATAGCAACTACAAAATGTTCTCCACGTGTTTGTTTGGGTTTCTACTGGGTATTTTGGTCTCCACCCACAGTCCACAGACATGCGTATTAGACTAATTGGCTGTTTCCAATTGCCCCTCGGTGTGGGTGGCTGATTTGTGTTGGTTTTGTAATGTTATGGCAAACAGTTCAGTGTATAGCCCATGTCGGCTGAGATAGGCACCAGCCTCTCTGCGACCTACTGTAGTTAGATTAAGTGGTTCGACGTGAGGGGGGGGGGGTGAGTTCTATGATTGCCATATGTACTGTCCAACATTTATACGGTTGCGTTGCAATGGTGTTGGTTCATCAATCGAGTATCTCGAGAATATCATATTTTGTCTCGCAATAATTGTATCACGTTCATATGAACATGTTCATGTGACATGAAAGTTGTCAAGTCCGTTGGGCTTTTTACACCTGAATCATAGTGGCTTATCAGGCCGGTGCTTATCCCTGATCTCCGTAGCGTGAAGCGACTATCAGTTCAACTTCTCCTGGATGGGACGCTTGTCCACCGCAGGCTACCTTTCCAGTATATTTTTACCTTGCACAGTGAGGGTCTAACTGGGATTTGAACACATAACCTCCCGATCATGAGTCCAGCACCCTAACCACTACGCCACTGGCCCAATGTTCATGTGACATGTCCTCTTTTTTTTTTTCCTTCGCTGTAGTGCAGCAAGCAGTGTGATACAGGAAGAAGCTCATTGCGTCCAATGATTGTACTGATTACAAAATTAAACATGTGAAAGGTTATAAAAAGCCGCATTCAGATCATTTCAAAATAGATTTCAGTTTCACATCTGATGTTTTATTCAGAACCAGAATTGATATATTCACTGAGTCAATGAAAATGTTTACCAGCTTTTTTACTTTTGTTCTCAGAGGAACTTGCCCTGTTCTTTTATGACATAATTATGTAGAGGTGATAATGAGGTGTGTGTGTGTGTGTGTGTGTGTGTGTGTGTGTGTGTGTGTGTGTTTGTGAAGATGCTTAAGTGTGTGAGATGGTTCACACAGTTGAAAATGTCATGGTCTTACTCGTAGGGCTCTCAAATTCCTTAATGATTGTGTTTAATATTCCGTATTTATGAACACGTGTCCCCGCTGATTCATGCAGTTCTGCAGTTAGCTAGTCATGGTTTTGGTGTGCTGGAGCACCGGCTCACTGGAATTGGTTATTTGACGCCTGGACAGATTGTGTCCGAGTTGGAAGCCAATTTCTCTTCCAACTGGTATCACCAGAAACTCTTCATCTGTGATTCCATTTCTTTACCTGATCATGTGATCAGATAATTTGCTGAATGGGAACATTGTTTTTGTACCACTTTCAGTCTCACTCACTCATTTTCCACACTGTTTAATCTCAATAGGGTCATGGGAAGGCTGGAGCCTCAGCCGACCTAGGGCGAAGGCAGGGTAGGGTACACTCTGAATAGGTCGACAGAGCATCGCATGATAACACGCACAAGCCATTTACACTCACATTCACACCTAGGAGCAATTAGGCAAAAAAAAAAAAAATCATCTAGCCTAATGTGCATGTCCTCACCAAGCCTGAGACTTGAAGCCGTATCAATCTCAATTCTTTTGTGATGTGTAGCTTATCCAAGAGTGTTCCCATTGTATTTTAATTAAAAAAAAAAACATGTAGTGATGACATCATTAAAAATAATTATAAGTTCTACTTGTGATGGGATTGTCCCCCACCCCACTGCAGCCAACTGGGTTATCAAAGGCCAGCTATGCCTGTCACTGTCTATGGTGAGAGGCATATAAAAGAACAATTGCTGATTTTAAGCCAAGAGTAGCTGCATTGTCATCAGCGTGTATCTGCCCTGTGATGGCCTGGTGAGCTATCCGGATTGTACTCTGTCCTCTCGTAGAGTTGGCTGAGATAGGCGCCAGCCTCCTCGCAACCCGAGTTAAGATGAAGCGGTTCAGAAAATGAATGAATGAATGATATTTTGAGTGTGAGAGTACAGCATGCCCAGCAAAGGGTGCTGTGTACTTAATTTTCTTTGGCTTGGCAGAGGGTTATGCGCTCAGAGTGCTCTTGTTCACTGATATGCCTTTTTCGCTTTTTTTCAGATAGGTATAAAATAAACCCTAACACTACCTGCACTTTTAAATATTAAATGCTATTACTTTTGTTCTGATGGCTTAATGTCTATAAACAAGAACAATGTCATGTAGCTCTACTCTGTGGACATTTGTTTAATTGAACCGGGGTCACAACCAAGACTACATGGGCGGTTCATCTTGGATATCCACTACAAATATGTAACTTAACCCCCACCCCTTTTTTTTTTTTTTTTGCAGCCAGTGAGACTACTTACTGGATATGCTGGAAGAAAATGCAGACTCTGATTCTCTTTTGTGTGAATACTTTGTCTCAAACACCATTACCTGTTCCTTCCAGATATCAGTTGCTCAATAATTAGCTCGACAGCTCCACATTCACTCACAATGCTACGGTTGGTACCATAAAAAATGACTGGAGATTTTATGTAAGATACGTGCAGTTTTATAATTTGTCCTGCTCTTTCCACCTATTTTCGTTTTAACACCATTACAGACCAGGAAGGTAACACTTTGAAAGGCCTTGTATATCACCAAATCACTTTTCTGTTATTTCAAATATTAATTAATCCACAGTAATAATGTCTGTCTTATTTGTACAGCACTTTTAATTTTAATTTCTTCTTCTATCAAGAGTAGACATAAGTACAGGTGACAGGAAGGCGAGGTGTATGCCATCCTTTCCGTGACAGCTTGGGCAATTGGCTCCTCTGGACTTCTGAGTATGGATGGCCGCGAAATCATCCTGGATTCAAACCTGCAATCTCAATGCTGATAATTGTGTATCTTGTCGATGTACCACTCGCTAGCCCAATGACATTGTTCTATCACAGATAGTCACAAATGTTTCAATAGGTTGTACTACAGTACCTCTTCTGTTGGGTGAGATCATAAGGACTATGCCTTTGCTCCCTATACTCAATCAATGAGCCTTGGAATTTTATGTTCAAGTAGAGTAGATTTGGCAACTTGGTTCACCCCCCCCCCCCTTTTTTTTTTTTTCTTTTGTCTTTCCTCCCCTCTGTACTCATGATGCATGATACCTGATATCTTAGTAGTGGATATCCTAGTATTAGCACCCAATCAGAATGCTTAACCCAAGTGTGTAGGTACCCATTGTATCACGAGAGGAAGTTGGGGTCACCATTGAATGAAGGTGCTTGTTAGCATATCCCAATCTGTAAATGTGGCTTAGTTTCTCCTTGACATGTATTTGATAATAGTTTCAGGTCAAGGAACCAACAGTGGTAATAGTGGGGATTGAACTGTTGACCTTCAGAGCAGTAACCTATCACCTTATCCACTAAGCCACCACTGCTATCCACTACTTCACTACTGTTGATGAGTACAGTCGGCCCAATACTTACGAAATGAATCCGTTCCAGTGCCTTTTTCGTAACCTGAGGTTTTCGTAAGTTGAACCGCATTTTACATGTAAAACACGTGATTCGTTACAAGGCTCCCAAGACTACCCCATAAACCCTTTAAAATTATATAAAAGTACACCAATTTTGTATGAAAATGAAATATGTGTTAAAAGTAAAAGAAAATTATTTACCTTTTTTTAAATCTCGCGAACCACCCATGCGACGCTTTAAAGTCCGGGGGTTGCTGTTCTGAAGAACCCTGACCTTCACGAGGTCCTTAAATATGGCCGTTGCTTTTTTCCGAAATAATCGCCTCCATCACTGTATCTCCGCTTTTAAGGTCTCCTTCTGCTTCAATATCGTCCCGATTGTAAAGGCATTTTGGCCATACTCCTTTGCAATTTCGTTCAACCACATCCCACTTTCATATTTTTTATTATCTCCTGCTTTACTTCGATTGATAACGGAGCCCGCTTCTTCTTTTCGGTATCACCGGGAATCACTTTCTTGTGGTCCATGATGGATAACGAATTATAACGCTGAAACGATCAGTCTCAAAAAAAACCTCACGAGCCACAAGTCCTGTTCAACTCTCCTTCACGCGTGTGACAAACAGGAAGTATGGGTACAGGAAGTATGGGTACAGTTAAGCTCCCTCCTGGCCAATGGGAGGCCAGCGGGGCGGGATGTTGGGAGTCAGCCAATGAGAGAGCAAAAAGCGCATTGTTTGAATTTTTGAATGGCGCATTTGGCGCTTTTCATAAGAAGACGTTGTTTCGTATACAGAGGGTGAAAATTTAGGAAAATGTTTTTCGTAACCTGGAATTTTTTTGTATTCAGAGGTTTTCGTAAGTAGAGGGCCGACTGTATTATGGTATCAGAAAAATAGAAAATAGTCACTCGTATGTATACCACAGGCCCTGATATGGCCTGGCAAGCTGTTCAAAGGCTGAGAATTGGCACCAGCCTCCTCGTCACCCTAATTAGGATTAAATGGATGAATGAATGTTTAAATGTTGACTACAATCCAATATCAATATGTAATGCAAAAACCAGGCAAAGAAGCAGATAGAGAATCTTAGGTGTCCATAAAAATAGCCAAATAACGATGAGTTTCTGATGCATGTTCACCAAAACTTCACTATTTTGCCCCAAATTGTCATTCTCTTGGCTATGACGTAAAGCCTCAGCTCAGTGCAGTTATATGTGCCTAGGAATGCGATTTTCCAACCGCAACCACTGCTTTCATAACCAACTTCAGTTCATGTTCTGTAACCGCTTAATCCTCATTCGGGTCACGGGGAGGCTAGCGCCCATCCCAGCCGACTCCGGGCAAGGGCAGAGTACACCCTGGACAGCTCGCCAGGCCATCGCTGGGCGGAAACATGCAGACGGCTTTGCAGCTGCTCTTGACAAAAGTCAGCGATGGTTTGTTACATTACATGAACCTCTCACCATAGACATTGAGAGACATGGCCAACCTTTGATAACCCAGTTAGGTGCACTGGGAGGACAGTGACAACCTTGTGGAGAGTAGGATTCAAACCCCCAACATAGGGATTAGCGATCCAGCATCCTAGGCCACCACTGCCTCATAACCAGCTTTTTTATCTTTAACCCGCGGTGCTAACACCAGTGTGGACTGTGATCAATCCATGGTTTCTTCTACAGCTAGGAGAGTTCAATGGACACGTTGCATTAATGTTCAAGTTACAAATTTATAGAAACTAGACAACAATGGGTGAATTAAATCTGTACGTTAATCTAGAATTGTAGAATTTTTTTGGATCGGAAAAATGTTATATTAGGCTGGTTTTTGTATGCTGTGTCATATATATTGAACAAGCATAATACCATGCAGTTTATAAGTAAATCCTGTCATGCTAAATCCTGTAAAACGGATAGCTATAAGAATTGAGCAGCTACATACTCACATCAAAGCATCATGATTTATTCTCTTCTAGGTCATGCCTATGAATCAATCCTGCTCTGAAGCTTGACATTTGTCAGAGAGCTCAATGTTGTGTAAGACAGCAAAAAAGAAAGACCTCCTTTATTCACTGTTCAGCCAAGGTCTGTCTATAGCAACAGAGAATGGATTTTGAATATTGAATATTTCATAAGTTCAACAAACAGAAAAAAGTTGGGAAAGTTGACAAAGAAAGTCTGCAGAGTTGGCTGTTCTTTTGTCATGTGTCACTCGCTGTATTTGTCCCTATTCCAAAGCATCTCATAAAGCATTTGGATTTTGTAGGAGTCCTTGAAAAAGCTACAACCCCTACCATCACCTTTTTTTTTTTCCTCATTACCTGTGCATAGCTTTTCATTTTCTGTGTTGATTCCTATAAATTAGCAATTCAAAACGAGAATGGCACCATGTGATACATTTCTGGCATTGACTGCACATGACTCGGATTGTCTTCAGACATGTATTAAAATGAAGAAAGAATAGATTTCTACTGCAATAGAAAGAGCAGATGAGTCTACTTGACATCTGAATCTGGAATATCTGACAGTTGCATAGTGTATCATGTTAGTTGAAGCTCTGAAGGTTATTTGCTCCTGTTGCATATCAGTAATCTTTGTTCGAGCTCTTGCCTTGAGTTCATTTGTTTATTTGTAGTATGAGTCTCCCTTGTGTTACGTATGGAATTTAGAAGGTGAAAATTGCCCCGTGAAACCAGCAAAGCTAAACAAAATACAAATTAAACAAGGGTCCCAAAACAAAGCACTTAGAGCATGGTAAATTTAGAGGTGGCGTGCGTGCGTGCGCGCTGGCGGGGAAAGGCTTGGAATCTCGCGTTAGAAAGAACCAAATGATTAAAATCCTCACGTGGGCTGTGTGTGGACGATGGACTTTGGCGATGAAGTCTCGAACGACGAAGCTCCATGATCCGCCTTGGATGAAATGATCCACCCGCGATGAGTTCCCTAAGAGGATCTTGCGCGCCGAAGAGACTGGAGCCAGTCGGGCAACAGGTCATTAATATCGATTCCGTAAAGTTTGGGAAAGTTCCATTCTGGAAAATTTCAAATAACCTGGCCCGCCACCAGGACGCATGCGCAACTAGGTCCCCTAATGGGAAAATTCCAGACGCAAACAGTTGAGTCATACCATGGGTCACTATTTACAGCACACTAACTGAATATAATTATATACAACGTTTATACAGTCACATTTATATTTACATGTATTTACATGCCCATAACGCTTGCGTCATGGATTACCAACACAACATATCTGTACAGTATAACAGCCACGGGGGATCTTTGTGCTGTGGGATTGGTCAACTCGGGGACTGGGGGGTGGGGGGTGGGGGGTCCTATGCGATCCAGGGCAAACAGAGCTGCTTTGTGCAGCTAGATAACCAAGAGCCGCTCTATGGTATAGTATAATTGAAGAAAAAAACTGCTCTTTGGTATTATGTAATTGAGAAAGAGCTGTTCTGGTGTACTGGATAGCTTGGAGTATCTCTGTGGTGTTGGATGACTAAGAAAGGGCTCCTCTATGGTATCATGTTGTTATGAATAAGCTACTCTGCTGTGCTGGGTGTGGGTTCTGTGTGGATGGATGATTGAGAAATAACAGCTCTATGGTGCCGGGTAATCAAAACAGTGGATAGCAGAGGAAAAATCTGCTCTATTGGGATGGAAAACTGGGGGCAAGAGCTGCTCTGTGATTCTGAGAAACATGTTCACTGTGTACTTCCTCTTCCCCATTCTGCATATAGACTCATTTGCAATTGCTTGACTGTATAATTTTGTCATAGCTAGCTGTAGCAGTGTGTAGGAGTAAAATTGGGTCAGAGCACATGCTTTTTTGCTCTCTCTCTCTCTCTCTCTCTCTCTCTCTCTCTCTCTCTCTCTCTCTCTCTGTGTGTGTGTGTCTGTTTTCGTTTTTCTGTTCTCCTCATTTTCTTCCTATGCTCTCGTTCTATCTATTGTTTTGTATATTAATTATATTGGGTTAATGTTCAGGCAGTATACAGTACTCAGTAGTCGCGTATTATATAAATGATCATAAATGGAGTCTTATATTCACTGATGACCATTTACTGTATATTTGATGATCTTGCTTTTCCCATATGGTCTCTGAATTTAATAAGATTTCAAGCAAAATTTTCAGCTCATAGACCTGCCAATAAAAAACTGTCACCCATATTTAGCAAGCTGAATATTTCCCACAAGGAGGCACTCTTTGTCAAATAGCTTATCTGTGTATTGTTACTGAAACTGAAAGGTTGCTATACTGAACAAACAGAATTTTATAATTGATTGTGCAATCATTTGTCCCGTGTTTAAATGGAAGAATAAATCAGATATAAATCTTGACTTAGTTTGTTTTGTTCTGTGTAGTACTGTATATTCTAAAACGTCAATTGAGTGTAAAACCAATTTTATTTCCTTTATGTATCGAATAGTATGTGCTTAAACTCTGAAAGAAAGGGTTAACGAATTCCTTTATTCATTTTCAAAACAGCTAAATCCTAATTAGGGTCACAGGGAGGCTGGTGCCCATATCAACCGACTCTGGGCAAGGGCAGAGTACACACTGGACAGATCACCAGGCCATCACAGGGCAGAAACATACTGACATCTATGTAGCCTACTCTTGATGAAAGTCAGCAATGGTTCTTTTCCATGCCTCACACTATAGACAGTGAGAGACATGGCTAGCCTTTGATAACCCAGTTAGCTGTACAGGGGGGGGAGTGACGATCGTTGACAGTAGGGCTTGAACCCCCAACTTTCGGATCAGTAATCTGGCACCGCTGCCTGTAGGTTAGAGAGTCACATAGCATTAGGGAAAGCATGCAAATGTCCCATGAAGTACTGTATCTGGTAAAATAATTGTTTTCCTCAGGCTTAATGAATTTTAATGATGTATGAAGTTTCAGGAACTATTCAGCGATTATCCACCTCAGCTTTGGAAGATACTTCAGTGAATTCATGTTAAAAACGCAAATAAATGCAAACTACCGCATTCGACGTGATAAGTGCCCAGGGCACTTAAAAAATTGGAGTGGGTGGGCGCTTATTAAAATGGTTACCAGCAGAGGGGAATGGTAAGTGCTTATTACGATTGAGGTGGAAAACATGAATAATAACAGCACAATAAAAGAGTTTTACTGGTATTTGTTATTCATTTTATGGTATCAATCAAATTACTTGCATGAAAGCTGAAAATAAACAGAAAACAGCATAATTTAAAAGAAAAGACCCTTTAATTTTCCCTCCCAGTGCTGTTCCTTTAAATATTTTCCCCTGATGTAAAATTGAGCCAATCAACATGAATGTCAACTTTAGCACATGGCACGTTGAACCAATCAACACAAAGCTCAACTTTAGCCATGTCCAGGAACGTGCTTAAATGTATGAAGTTAGTGAGCAGGAGAATCGGGTGTAAAATACTCATCACTTTCTGATAGTTCCATATCTGGCTCATCGCTCCATTCATTCAGAGCATCCCATAGTTTTGCTGTAGCAGTTTCTAATGGTTCATCGGTTGTTGGACGTTTACCAAGAGAACACAGCAAAATATTCTCCTGTTTTTTAAAGCACGATGGAACAATCAAATGTGTTTTTACTGATGAACCTTATACATTCCCCAGCTAACTGGGTTATCAAAGGCGGGTTCAAATCGCTGATCCAAAGGTTGGGGGTTTGAGTCCCCACAAGGTTGTCACTGCCCCGCCCCCCCCAGTGCAGCTAACTGGGTTATCAAAGGCGGGCAATGTCTGTCACTGTCTATGGTGAGAGGCATGTAAAGGAACCATTGCTGACTTTCGTAAAGAGTAGCTGCAAAGTCGTCAGCGTGTTTCTGTCCCTTGCTAAAAAGGGTTGTGACAGGAAGGGCATCCGACGTAAAAACCTCTGCCAAATCAAACGTGCGAATCAGATGATTCGCTGTGGCGACTCCTGAGTAAAAGGGAAAAAGCCGAAAGGAAGACAGTCAGACAGGGGGGTCTTGAAATACCGTGTAAACTCACTTTTACATGCAATGAAAGCCTCATTTTACCGTTACAGAGACTGATTGAATAAAATTGGTAAGTTTGATCTACCATTTTGCTCCCAGTACACACGGGCAGTTATTAGATGTAAGATCAAAAACACTGGGGGAGGGGGGGTTTGGCGCTTATTGGAGCAGGACGCTTATTACGTCGAATACGGCAATTATTTCTTCAGTTGAGCCATTTCTTTACTGATTATGGTCCGTCATTCATGAACACCTTTATGCATTAAATGGGCAGACCCCCCCCCCCCACCCCCAGTGCAGCTAACTGGGTTATCAAAGGTCGTCCATGTCTCTCACTGTCTGTGGTGAGAGGAATGTAAGAGACTGACTTGAGTTAAGAGCAGGTTTCAGGAAATCTGTCAGCATGTTTCTTCCCTGCGATAGCCTGGCGATTTGTTCAGGATGCATTCTGCTCTTACCCAGAGTTGGCTGAGATGGTCGCTAGCCTCCCTGCCACCCAAAGTAGGATTAGAGTTTGTGTGTGTTCGAGGAAATTGTCAACACCTGAGTTAATTTTGGTAGGAACACCAAAACAAAGTTTACAATGCAAAATACCTGCAGTATCTCATTCATTTTCTGAACTGATTACAGTAATTTTATTAGGGGCGTAAGGAAGCAGAAGTCTCTCATACAATACTGAGAACGTGAGTACACCCTGAACAGATTGTCAGACCATTGCAGGGCCAACACACACACACAATCACTCCCAAACCTAGATTCAATTTGAAACAGCCTGTTAGCCTAATATGCACCACCTTGCTATGCGGCGGATGTGTTTGTCATTATGCCACAGTGACGCCAACACAGAATACTAATCCGTTATAATTTCGTCTGGCAAAATGACACGACGGATATACTACACGTTTGAGAATTAAATTTTTTCAGAAAAAATAAACTGAAAACGTTAGTGATTCACATTGCCAATTTTTACTGGGGTCACAGGATCTCAGCACAAGACTTGATTAAAAAAAAAGAAAAAAGTCAACTGTATCTAAACATTTTTTTGGATGCTTTTCATGTATATCAGGGGTCTCCAATCTTATCCACAAAGGGCCGGTGTGGGTGCAGGTTTTCACTTCAACCAAACAGTAGCCACACCTTCCACCTGTTTCAATCACTGATCATCAAAAGAAAAGAAATGAAAAGAAAAACTAGGTTGAACATTACTGTTTCAATTCTGAGGTGGAGCCGTCTTGGTGACATCATCTTGCTTTAAGACTTAAAGCAAGGTGATCTCACCAAGATGGCTCCACTCCAGAGTTGAACGTGGAATCTATTTATTTATTTATTTATTTTTATTTTTTGGATGACTGCTGATTGAAACCGGTGGAAGATGCGGCTACTGTTTGGTTGAAGTGAAAACCTGCACCCACACCGGCCCTTTGTGGATGAGATTGGAGACCCCTGATGTAGAACATTCACACAGTGTTCAGTTGTTTCCTTTAGATGCCGAAGTATTGTTTTAAAATACAAAACAGCAGCCAAAGTAGGAAGAAGGTGCTGGTTTATATCCGTCACACTTTGTCTTATATTGCTGACTATTTTGGCCCGTTATCAGTTTTGGAAAAAAATTCCTTGATCACAGTGCCATATTTCATGGCCACGTTTTCCTCTCGATGCTCTGGAAAATTAAAGCTATAATTTGCTTCTACTTGTCTCTCTTTTTCTATGAATATTGTTACTGCAACATCAGGATGAGATACAAGTGGTGTTCTCTATCCAGGCAGTGGTTGTAAAATATTATAACAGCTTTGACTTAAGTCACTGTTCAGACGATCCCCAAGACGGTCAGACAGTCCATTGTCCGAGACGCTCTTCCACTTCAGTATTTCTACCATCAATGTGTCGGCACTGTTTCACATGTCACCTCCAGCAGTGGTGCTGGATCACTCATCCCAAGGTTGGGGGTTCAAGCGCCACTTACCACAGGTTGTCACTGCCCCCCCCCCCCCACACACACACAGTGCAGCTAACTGGGTTATCAAAGGCCGGCTATGTCTCTCACGGTCTATGGTGTGAGGCTGTAAAAGAACCATTGCTGACTTTATACAAGAGTAGCTGCAAAGCCGTCGGCATGTTTCTGCTCTGCGATGGCCTGGCGAGCTGTCTATGGTCTACTTGGCT
>CM045732.1:10850474-10872974 GCA_024760905.1 Plotosus lineatus
CAGTGCTAAGTCTTTATATTATACGTACATGACACATGGACAATGCTGACAAATTTCATGTTAATCATCTTTTTAAAAACTTACTAAAGTAGAACTTTCTCTGGATTATATACTAGTGTACTGTACTTGTGCTTCAACCCAAAATGATGGGGAAATCTGTCATTCTGATTAGTTTAAAGCAAGATAAAGCAGAAACTAATTATGGTGGTCAGCTCTCATTTTCGCTATATGGTTTATTGCTAAAAATATATATGACTGCATTTTTATAAATACATTAGCTCAGCACACAGCCAGTGTATGCACTGTTTCCAGATGCCATGAATTGCGAATAGATTTCACCTGCCATTGATGCCGACTCTTGAAAGAAGAGTCTGATAGATAATAATGTTAAAATAGCATACCAAGTCAAGCATCAAACAGTGAAATCGGCCCATGCTTCATATAAAGAGCCACCTTATCTATAAAAAAAATTTAAACAGATATTGTGGGCAGTGGTGGTCTGGTGGTAAGGTGCTGGATCACTGATCCCAATGTTAGTGGTTCAAGCCGCACTCTCAAGAGGTTGTCAACCCTAACACCCCCCCCCAGTACAGTACATGTTAAAGAACCATTGCTGACTTTGAGTAGCTGCATAGCTGTCAGCGTGTTTCTGCTCTGCAATGGCCTGGTGAGCTGTCCAGGGTGTCCTCTGCCCTCGCCAAGAGTCTGAGATTAGCAATAGCCTTCCCATGACTCTAATTAGGTTTAAGCTGTTCAGAAAATGGATGAATAAAAAAACAGATTTTGCATGCAAGTTAAAATTTAAAATAAAAATTAAAAATTTCAAGTATTTTATTTTGTGGTATTGTACATGTAATTTTTAATAATTCAATTACATAGTATTTGTATGCTATTGTTTTCCTCATTGTGAAGCCAACTTTATATTAAAATATTCCCCCATTTTCCTCCAATAAACTAAAAGAAACATTCAGCCTACATTCCTTGCTCACAGCTGATATGTTTATGATAATAGGCTTTTTCCTCCTCGCTGCCAGGCCTTCAAATCTTTTCTGCATAGTTTGTATCTCAGCGGAGGTCAGAAACTATCAATAAGTCTTTCAGACATTCAGCTTCTCTGCAGATGCACTGTACTGTGTGTGTGTGTGTGTGTGTGTATATATATATATATATATATATATATATATATATATATATATTTATATTATCGGCCCCCTACTTACGAAACCCCCTGGGTACGAAAATGCCGGGTTACGACAAATATTTTCCAAAATTTTCATCCCATTGAATACGAAAACAACCTCCTCTTACGAAAAGTGCCATTCAAAATTCCACACGATGTGCGAGTTGCTCTCTCATTGGCTGTCTCCCAACATCCCGCCCCGCTGGCCTCCCATTGGCTAGGAGGGATGACGCAGCTGAACCTTACCCAAATTTCCTGTTTGTCACACACGTGAAGGAGTGTTGACTGTTGGCTTGTTTTGAGATTGATCATGCAGCATTATACAGTATTTCGTTATCACCGAAACCCCTCTACAATCGATACGTTATTGAACCAGAAGGAGACCTTAAAGCGGAAATACACTGAGGGAGGTGAATATTTTGCCACTGTAATAAAACAAAGTGCTCCGTGGGAGAAGACCTCCAATCTTGCAAGAAATATTGAATGAGGACCTCTGATCTTTCAAACAGGTACTGTAATTCCGCTTTAAATAAAACATCCCGTCCATGTGTGTGTGTGTGTGTGTGTGTGTGTGTGTGTGTGTGTGTATGTGTGAGAGAGAGAGAGAGAGAGAGAGAGAGAGAGACAGAAGGAGGCTTAACTCTTCAGTTTTTAGTTTAGTTTTTTAAAGTTGTTTAATTCAGTAAATCTTTAATAAATGTGGCGCATGTGAGCTCATCTGGAATTCTGATCCCTCAATGAATCAAGTTAAAGTTGAGTTTGTACCTCCGATCTGTCAAGTAGGGAATGCACTTTGAATTCCACGTCCACAGTCAACATTTAATGTGTATACAATACACATTTAATGCATACTGTATTGTGTGTCTGTATGTGTGTGTGTGTGAGAGAGAGGGAGAGAACGAGAGAGAGAGAGCGAGGTAGAGAGACAGGTGTGTGTGTGTGTGTGTGTGTGTGTGTGAATAAAAAATGTTTAATAATAGTTTAATTAATAAATATGTTAATAAAACGGTTTAATATGTTAATAAAATGTTTAAATGGTTTAATAAATCATTTTCTTTTACTTTTAAAACATATTCATACAAAATTGGTGTACTTTTATAATTTTTAAAGGGTTTATGGGGTAGTCTTGGGAGCCTTGGAACGAATCAGGCGTTTAACATGCAAAATGCTCCCCTACTTACGAAACTCCCGCGTTACGAGCAAGGCTCTGGAACGGATTAATTTCGTAAGCAGGGGGCCGACTGTATATACATACATGCGTATAAACACACACACACACAGTGATACCGCGACTTATGAGTGTCCCTTATAATGAATTTTCCATGATTCGAGCTTCGATCCCACCAAAAATCTGCCCTACCAATGAGTAAATTTCCGACTTATGAGCTCTGCTGGGAAAACGGCTTTTCTGGGCCGATTAGCCTTGTATTCCTCCGCACTCCGTGAACGCCTTGTGCAGTGCTTCTCAATTATTTCCTGTGATGCCCCCTATAGGAGGGGGAAAAAAGAAAAACATCCCCCCCCCCCCCCCCAGGACTCCATACGTGACTATAAATAGTGTTTACTGCACTTCATATTGTTTGCTCTGTGTTTTTTCCCCAACACCATAGGGAAGACAGTGAGAGCACCACTGCCTGGTCCAGTATGTTAGAAAAGCATGTTCTGCATGGTCATACAAGCCAATTAGCCTCTTTAAAACAGTTAAATAAATAAATAAAAAGTAAAAAAAAAATAGTGTACGTTAACGTTAAGTGCTATTCTTAAGTTGCGACACACCTACTGTATTTATTGACTTATTATTTGTTATTGTTTTATTATTTATTTTTAATTAGAGTATTAATGTTACTGTACATGTTATTATTGTGAAATGTTTATTACATGCTCATCTTAAATATATTATGTCAAAAATACATGTTTGTGTCAGGTTATGAGTTTGGAAGTGGGTTGGAATGGATTAATTGGTTTTCTATTGTTTCCGATGGGAATTTTTGTTTCATATAACGAAATGCAGCCATAAGGCGGGGGGGCACTAACCAGTGTCTCTCCCCCTTATGCCGGTCCCAAGCCCGGATAAATGCAGAGGGTTGCGACAGGAAAGGCATCCGGCGTAAAACTTCTGCCACATTTCCAATGCAAATGATCAAAACAAAATTCATACCGGATCGGTCGAGGCCTGGGTTAACAACGACCGCCATCAGTGCTGTCAACCAACAGGGTGCTGATGGAAATTGGACTACTGTTGGTCGAAGATGTCGAAGAAAGAGAGGCGGGAGGCGTGTCCGTAGGCAAAGAGAGAAGAGGAAATGCGTGATGGATGTGGTGAAGGCGGACATGAAGGTCGTTGGAGTAAGAGTAGAAGATGCAGAGGATAGGGTGAGATGGAGGCAGATCATTTGCTGTGGCGACCCCTGAAGGGAACAGCCGAAAGGAAAAGAAGAAGATAACGAACGTTTCCACTTACGAGCTCGCCCTCAGAACGGATTAATTTCGTAAGTCAAGGTACCAATATATATATATATATATATATATATATATATATATATATATATATATATATATATATATATATATATATATATATATATATATTTGTGTGTGTGTATGTGTGAGGGCAGTGCTGTCCTGGTGGTAAAGGGTGCTGGATTGCTGATCCTAAGGTTGGAGGTTCGAGTCCCACTCTCCACAAGGTTGTCACTGTCCGCCCCCCCCCACCCCCCCCACCCCCCAAGTGCAGCTAACTGGGTTATCAAAGGTTCATGGAAATAAATCATTGCTGACTTTTGTAAAGAGTAGCTGCATAGATGTCAGCGTGTTTCTGCCCCTTGCTAAAGGGTTACGTCAGGAAGGGCATCCGACGTAAAAACCTATGTCAAATCATGCATGCGAATCAGGTGACTCCTGAAAAATGGAAAAAGCCGAAAGGAAAAGTTTGTGTGTGTGTGTGTGTGTGTGTGTGTAAAACCTGTTCCCTACACTGATCGGATGACAGTTACTTAATCAAAGAGGATTCTGTTCCTAATTGCTAGTGCTTCTCTGACTTCCCTGCTTCCATTGTAATGAGGGTTCAGGTCCTGCCTATCATAAAACACTATCTGAGCTCATGAGGCTAAGTGTGTGATGCTCACCTTGGGCCTATCACTCCACAGCATGTACTTTCCATTAACTGTGACTGCTGATAGCCTGTGCACCAAGACAAGATTTCAGTCAGCTGCTTTCCTCTCACATCTTCGGGAAGGCGTGAACTTTTTTCTGGTATGGCTTTGGTTCACAGTTCAAGTTCATTTCTGCGTAGAAGCTGATATGAGAGATCTTTCTGACATTTCACAGTAGTGTTAGAAGGGTGATGGTTTCGTGCCTAAATTCTGGTTCAACTCAAAAACAGAGGAAGCGAATTTATGCGAAGGGGGCAATGCGCATGTTTTTTTATTAGCACCTGATTAATTTTTTCGTCACTGATTTTATAATGTTGCCTGGAATGATTAACTGGATTTGTGGTCTGTATGTTGTTATTCTGCAGCTGGCCTAGATTTTCAGCTCTTGTGTTGAGAGTGGGTGGCAACATTGCCATTCTGAGGAGTGTTGAGCCTGGCCAAGAGATTAAAATTTGTTTTCCTCTTTCCAGTTCCTTAACACTGGCTGGCAAAGACAGAAGATATGGAATGCTTCATTTTAGATTAGCGGATGTTTCCAAATAAATTCACACATTTTTTTTTTTGTGTGTGTGTGTGTGTGTGTGTGTGTGCGCGTGTGTTTTAAAGGGTGTCTCGCCCCCCCCCCCCCTCCTCCTCAGAGAAGGGTTCCCAACCTCCGGTCCGTGGATCATTTGATACCGGTCCACAAACGGGTTCATGAAACATATGTGGAGGTTAATTGTCGTTCTTTGTAATGGTGAGAGGGCAGTGATGGCCTGGTGGTAAATGGTGCTGGATTGCTGATCCGAGGGTTGGGGGTTCAAGTCCCACTCTCCACAAAGTTGTCACTGTGCAGGTAACTGGATTATCAAAGGCCGGTCATGTCGCTAACTCTCTATGGTGTGAGGTTCATGTAAAAGAACAGAGGCCAGATTTCAAAAAGCAAACTTGAAATTAAATTAGAAGGGAGGACTCTAAAATATGAACAGGCCGTTTCTTTTGTCTTTTGGGTCATAGAAAACTTTAGGCCTCTTTTGTAACATTCATTCATTTGACATTTGAGGATTAATTTTTAAATTGTGAACTGTTGCAAACAAATGTGAAAACTGAACTGTCGACAAAATTATTAGTTTTATACTAGAACCTACAATTCGGATTTAAATGTCAACTACATTACTGGCAGTGTCTTCTGCTTTAATTGAAATAAGTATGTCTCTAACCACTGTGGAAGTGCCAGAGTTATTTTATTTCAACCTGCCATGCTTGAGTCTGTCTCTTCATCCAAATTTTGGCCAACTTCTCTTCTGAATCCCGCAATGGATTCTGATCAAACCGTAACGAATTACAGGGATTTCTCACTTTTAATGGTTAATGAGGACCAAGGACAACACTAACGTATACGTACATGTTTAGGTGTATATAATATCAATATATACATATTCAACACTATAAATACTTGTAATAAAACCATTCAAAAATAATGCATAAAATGTAAATAAAATATGTAGATGTACAGATGTACTTTCATGTAAAAGAACCATTGCTGGCTTTTGTAAAGAGTAGCTGCAAAGCCGTCAGCGTGTTTCTGTCCCTTGCTAAAAAAGGGTTGTGTCAGGAAGGGCATCCGATGTAAAAAAAAAAAAAAAAACCTATGCCAAATCAAACGTGCGAATCCTTTGCTGTGGCGACCCCTGATAAAGGGAAAAAGCTGAAAGAAAATCTCATGTCGTTATTAAATTTCCACCAACATGGTCTGCTTTGTTTGTGAGCGTAATTAATGGGTGTGTCCCAATTTTATCGGTAATATTCCATATGCCTTTATTGGAATTTCAGATAATATTTCACTGACAAAAAGAGTTTCTAAATAGTGCTAGTTCAGCAGTTAAAACTTCTGTGAAGGTCAAAAGGTCAAATCTGATTTCTTTCTTTCTTTCTTTTCGGCTTTTTCCCTTTTTCTCAGAGGTCGCCACAGCGAATCATCATCTGGTTCGCACATTAAATTTGGCATAGATTTTTACGTCGGATGCCCTTCCTGTCACAACCCTTTTTTTTTTAGCAAGGGACAGAAGCACGCTGACGGCTATGCAGTTACTCTTTACGAATGTCAGCAATGGTTCTTTTACATGAACCTCTCACCATAGACAGTGAGAGACATGGCCTGCCTTTGATAACCCAGTTAGCTGCACTGGGGGGGGGGGGGCAGTGACAACCCTGTGGGGACTCAAACCCCCAACCTTAGGATTGGCGATCCTGCGCCGTAACCACTAGACCACCACTGCCCAAAAGGACAAATCTGATGATTTGCACAAAGTCACCATTGAACATTTGAAAAAAAAAAAAATCTTTGACCCTGAACCCTGTGCTTAAACCGTGTTTAAACTTAAATCTCTCTCATTTTTAAGTTACTTTCGATGAAGGTGTCTGCAAGGTGTATATAAAAATCTCAGAAGTCTCTACCTCCGTATTTTCCCAGCGAATATTTTCATGTCAGCACGACTGCGATTCAGAGATTAATCAGTGTAATGAAGTTGTCCTGATATTAACTTCCAACTTTTATGGCTGTGCTTCTCTAAAGTGATCAAACTGCTGTGGTGACTCACTTATGGTGTATCGTAGGGCAATTATAATTATAGCACATACTGAGGTTTTAATCTGAAAACAGATAAAATGACAATTCATTCTTATCGTAAAACGAGTATGATCATGGTTAGGAATAGTTCTTGTTCATCGCCATCGATCAGCTTTTATCTGCACTTTTACTTCATTCTATAAATAATAGATTTGCTCATTTAATGATGTATATCAATAATGGTTATAATAATAATAGAATAATGGGACTTTGTTTCGTGTCAATTTTATATAACATTACCAGTTTGTCTGAGACTTATTTATTCTGAGGAAGACAATCTGGAGAATATATCAAATATTGTATACTTCATCTTTAAGTTTGTGTCTCCAAGCGTGGCATTATAATATGAATTAAAGTTGGCATAAAACTCAGTCGTTAACTTGGTTTTGTTTTGTTTTTGTAGTGCTACTTAGTATGAACCCTACAGTCCAACAGTATAATTCTTTGTTATACAACCTTACTTAATTAGTTGTGTTCACAAATGTTCAGTATGTTGTGGTGCTCGGTCAGGCAGTGAAGGCATATTGAATAAATTCCTACACGGCTTCCAACTGTCCTATCTGTCCTCGCTGATAGTTTACTTTTAAATGTAATGTGCACGTTGAAATATAAAGGTAAACTTGAATGGAGCTGTGTGCCTGGGTCCGCGAAATTAGTTCTAGTCCCCGATGAATTCAGCATAATTGTCTATGAGGGCTATAAAACACAAACTGCATATTCACCTTTATTTATTTTAGCATTCAATTTATTCATTCAATGTGGATTCACCCTCGAAGAGTGTAAATGAACTCATTTTTATTTCCTCAGATTTTTTCACTTCATTGCTCCCTTAACCCCAACCAACACATCGGAGAAAGAGGTCATAATCTGGCTATCATTTCTACGGTGTCTATGTGCTAGAATACCTTCATTCTGCATTCGGCTCTGTGTGATCAGACATTTAACTGTTCTAGCCAACATTAACAGTTTAGTGGTTGGGACTGTACTTCAGTTGCTCAGGCCAGACATAATAGCTTTTGCCCTGCATCCGGAACTGTGAGCCTTCAGCACCCAAGACACTCATATCATATATATGTGTGTATATATGTGTATGTATAGATATACTAGTCCTTCTCAAAAAATTAGCATATTGTGATAAAGTTCATTATTTTCTGTAATGTACTGATAAAAATTAAACTTTCATATATTTTAGATT
Organism: Plotosus lineatus; assembly: GCA_024760905.1. Classification (NCBI taxonomy): domain Eukaryota; kingdom Metazoa; phylum Chordata; class Actinopteri; order Siluriformes; family Plotosidae; genus Plotosus; species Plotosus lineatus. The sequence goes on from CM045732.1 coordinate 10,858,610, forward strand.
CATTGGACACTAACTGAAATATTTCATGTATTTTATTGTTTTAATATTGGTGATTTTGGCATACAGCTCATGAAAACCCCAAATTCCTATCTCAAAAAATTAGCATATCATGAAAAGGTAGTCTAAACGAGCTATTAACTTAATCATCTGAATCAACCAATTAACTCTAAACACCTGCAAAAGACTCCTGAGGCTTTTAAAAACTCCCAGCCTGGTTCATTACTCAAAACCGCAATCATGGGTAAGACTGTCGACCTGACTGCTGTCCAGAAGGCCATCATAGAAACCCTCAAGCAAGAGGGTAAGACACAAAAGAAATCTCTGAGCGAATAGGTTGTTCCCAGAGTGCTGTAACAAGGCACCTCAGTGGGACGCCTGTGGGAAGGAAAAAGTGTGGCAGAAAACGCTGCACATCCAGAAGAGGTGACCGGACCCTGAGGAAGATTGTGGAGAAGGGCCGATTCCAGACCTTGGGGGACCTGTAGAAGCAGTGGACTGGGCTACAGGTGCCGCATTCCCCAGGTCAAGTCACTTTTGAACCAGAAACAGCGGCAGAAGCGCCTGACCTGGGCTACAGAAAAGCAACACTGGACTGTTTCTCAGCGGTCCAAAGTACTTTTTTCGGATGAAAGCAAATTTTGCATGTCATTCGGAAATCAAGGTGCCAGAGTCTGGAGGAAGACTGGGGAGAAGGAAATGCCAAAATGCCTGAAGTCTAGTGTGAAGTACCCACAGTCAGTGATGGTCTGGGGTGCCATGTCAGCTGCTGGTGTTGGTCCACTGTGTTTTATCAAGGGCGGGTTCAATGCAGTTAGCTATCAGGAGATTTTGGAGCACTTCATGCTTCCATCTGCTGAAAAGCTTTATGGAGATGAAGATTTCATTTTTCAGCATGCCCTAGCACCTGCTCAAGTGCCAAAACCACTGGTAAATGGTTTACTGACCATGGTATTACTGTGCTCAATTGGCCTACCAACTCTCCTGACCTGAAGCCCATAGAGAATCTGTAGGATATTGTGAAGAGAAAGTTGAGAGACACCAGACCCAACACTGTGGATGATCTTAAGGCCGCTATCGAAGCATCCTGGGCCTCCATAACACCTCAGCAGTGCCACAGGCTGATTGCCTCCATCCCACGCCGCATTGAAGCAGTCATTTCTGCAAAAGGATTCCCAACCAAGTATTGAGTGCATAATTGAACATAATTATTTGAAGGTTGACTTTTTTTGTATTAAAAACACTTTTTTTTTTGATTGATCGGATGAAATATGCTAATTTTTTGAGATAGGAATTTGGGGTTTTCATGAGTTGTATGCCAAAATCATGAGTATTAAAACAATAAAAGACCTGAAATATTTCAGATGGTGTGCAATGAATCTAAAATATATGAAAGTTTCATTTTTATCAGTACATTACAGAAAATAATGAACTTCATCACAATATGCTAATTTTTTGAGAAGGACTAGTATATATGTGTGTATATATATATATATATATATATATATATATATATATGTGTGTGTGTGTGTGTGTATGTATGTATGTATGTATATATGTGTGTGTATATATATATATATATATATCAGTGGTACCTCACTTTACGAAATTAATCCGTTACAGAGCCTTTTTCGTAACCTGGATTTTTTGTAAATTGAACCACATTTTACATGTAAAACGCGTGATTCGTTCCAAGGCTCCCAATACTACCCCTAAACCCTTTAAAAATGATAAAAGCATACCTTTTAATACCTCCTTCTGCTTCAATATCGTACCGATGGTAGACAGGTTTAGCCATATTCCTTTGTGATATCACTCGAGCCCATTTCTTCTCCTCACTCGCACCGGAAATCACATGCACGTGTGTGTGTGTGTGTGTGTGTGTGTGTGTGTGTGTGTGTGTATGTGCGCGCGCACGCGTGTGTTGACCATGTCTTCTTAGCAGAGTTATACTGTTACAAATGTTTATGCAAGGTTAAAAGCCTGAGTCAAGAAATAAAGCAAAAAAACAACAGTAACTCTGTCCTTGACACAAAAAGCATCATGGTAGATTCAGCTCCATAATAGGCAATGGGAGGTAGCTGCGTCATCCCTCCTAGCTAATGGGATCCCTGTCCAAGATGGCATCTGATGGACCTGTCCAAGATGCTGCTCGAGTGAAGGCAACGTGAACGACGGCTCAGTTGTTAGCCAATGGGAGGCCAGCGGGGCGGGATGTTTGAACGTCATTGATGGGAGAGCAGCTCGTGCAATGTTTGAATGGCACGTTTGAATTTTTAACATGGCGCTTTCGTAACGTGAACTTGTTTGGTATACAGAGACAAAAATTTTAGGAAAATGCATTTCGTAACCTGAATTTTTTGTTTGGTGAGACTTTCGTAAAGTGAGGTACTACTATATATATGTGTATAAGTAGATATGTATGTGTGTGCATATATGTGTGTATATGTATGTATGTATCTGTATGTATATATATATATATATATATATATATATATATACTAGTGTGTATATATGTGTATATATATATATATATATATATATATATATATATATATATGTATATGTATATATATATATATATATATATATATATATATATATATATATACTAGTGTGTATAGCCATAGTGTGTATAGCCGCCAGCGTGTTTCTGTCCCTTGCTCAAGGGTTGTGTCAGGAAGGGCATCCGACGTACAAACCTATGCCAAATCAAACATGCAATGATTCGCTGTGGTGACCTCTGAGGGGGGAAAAAAAGGGAAAAGCCGAAAGGAAAAGAAGAGAGTGTGTGTGTGTGTGTGTGTGTGTGTGTGTGTGTGTGTGTAGCAGTGATCTACACCCCCCCCCCCCCACACACACACACTAGATCAAAACTAAACTTTTACCATCTACAAAAAACAAAAAAAACAATTAGTTCCCTACATTACATGTGTACATCAATGCAAATAAACAAAGATTAATTTTATTTGATTCAGTTATAATACTAAAGCTGCAAGACTTTCATCAATAATTGTCCATTATTTATTTATTTTTTGTTTCATGTAACCTGAAGGAATTTTAAATGGGATCTGATTAACTATGAAGATATGCATGGATTCGTATTCATTTACATATTCATTAACATGTTCCTGTGTGGATTCTGCATGGTTGTGTCTTTGATCTCCGAAAATATGTTACATATGACTGTGGTATTTTCAGTAGCATCGAGGGAGAGCAAATTCACACGAAATTGCACAAAGCTATAGTTAAGATACTGGACCAATAATTACCTTTATCTGAAGTTTAACAATTTTAACTTTTACAATTCTCAATGTAATTTCTCTGGATCTTACAGTAGTGCTATCCAGTCATGCCTTATGTGACTTGATGTGGTGTGTGTGTGTGTGTGTGTGTGTGTGTGTGTGTGTGTGTGTGTGCACACTTTCAGTAAGAGTTATGTGGACTTGCACTGAGAATTGTGTCGTCCTCCCTCTTTCTCTCTTCCTCCCTCCCTCCCTGTAATAAAAAAGCAAATCCGAAAAGCCTCTCTGTGATTAATAACACTGTCTTCCAGCAGCTGGACTTCCAATATGGGAACTCGGAGGAATTCTGAGTTGCATTTAATCGCTGCAGTCTGAGTAAGAGCGCGAGAGTGAGAAAGAGGAGAACAGGAGGAACGGAGCAAAAGACAGAGTGAGAGCTCATCAACGGCAGCCTTTAAGCGATGAAGCCTCATAAATATTGTTTAGCATCCCGACGCTGATCGAAAGAATTGATGAGAAGTACTCAGACTGTCCTTATCCAAGAGCTGTCAACTCCGTGCTTCTCTTAGTTTAGTTCACAGTCTCTCCACCTTTCAGCAACTTTCAACACTGAGCTCTTCTCTCATGCGTTTGTGCTCCTCAGAGTGCCATGTGACTTATTCCAGAGCGCTCCGGAGCTATTTCGCCTCCTCCCCTCTTGGTTTTCTTTCTGTGTTGGTTTTTTTTTTTTTTTTTTTTTTTCCTCCTCCAAGGATGAGCTGCTGAGGAGAGGAGGAGGAGGAGGAGGAGGAGGTGCGAAGAGGTGGATATGTTTTCCGTTTCGCTCAAATGCCGGATGGGGGTCATCAGACGCAGGATCAAGGGTATTGTGCAATGCGCCACCTTGGCTAAAGCGTTAGTGCTGGGTGGGATATGGGTGTGCATGTGCATGTGCGTGTGCGTGTGCGTGTGCGTTTGCGTTTGCAGTTTGCGTGTGTGTTGAAGGTGGGGGTTTACTTTTTAAAGCTGTACAGAGTTGCTTTCTAAAAGTGTCTGTGTGATGTGCTGGGGTTTTTGTATTTTTTTATGAGTTAAGTATTACAGATATTACCTTTTAATTTCAGTCTTAATTTGATTGTAGGTGTACATCTGACGGATAGGTGGTACTCGGTGTGTCTTTAGATATTTTCTCATATTTAACCTGCTTTTATTTTTCTATGAATATTAGCTTAATATCAGAAGTTTTTACTGTATAGATGAGGTGTGTGCTGATTAATGGAATGGTATCAGGGCCATTGAGAGGATTAATCGGTTTTATTAATCATTTTACACAGCAGGCGTTTCATTACACTCATAAAAATCAGCTTTTGCAAGATAAACTTATTACTTTTTCATGCTTTGGCTTGGAAATTGGAAATTTTTACATTTTATATTTTTGATACCATAAACGTTTAGAGTTTATAAGTACATATAAAAAGTAAATGTCCTTATCTGTTAATATAAAGGTGCACCGGTCAGTACTGTAAAATATAATAACACACAGGCAAGTAGCATGTCAGCATTTTATATTGATATTGTAATATTGTTAATGTATACTTTGGAATAGTATCCAATTGGCTGATTTGAAAACAAATTATATGCATTTTTTCTCATGAATTAACCTTTAATAATAGCTTTATCTTGATCAGAGTTGTGGCAATTTAATTACAATGACTTTTTTTGATATCAGGAAAAAAATACAAGAGCATATGTTGTTGTTGTTATTATGATTATTATTATTAGGGGTAGTAGTATAAGTTGTAATGTTATCATTATTATTAATAGAGCATTTTTCCATGTTTCTCTAATAGGAGTTTTCAAAAATAGGAAAGACTATTACTGTATATATAAAATGCCTGAAGAAACATGGATTTTTTTTTTAGCTGAGTCTGGATTGATTTTCTTCAGCTAGACAAGAAAAAAAAAAATTGTATTAAAATGATATGCATTTTTCTGTATTCAAAGAATAACTTTCAACCTAAGTTGGAAAAAAAAAAAATCGTAGAACTGGAGAACTCGGTCGGTGTTAGATTCGGGTTTAGAAAGTGATCCGCTGATTTAGTTAGTTGATGATGAATGGTGATTGCCTTCACAGTGACATAATGGCCCAGGTACATAATATACGATTCTATAGCCTTACGATTATATTGCAACTTTCAGAGTGCTGGATTTCCAAAAGTAAAAAAAAAAAAAAGCAAAAATACACCTACTTAACCATTAATAGCCTTTACATAGACAGTGACAAGTGCAAATTCTTAACAAGTAATTATATAATAGAAAATATTACACATGGTTTATTTTATAAGAATGCCCATGAATTAGGTTCTACTCGAAACTCGAAAATCTGGAAGTGTCTACTTAAATAAAATTCTATCTCTTTAGAGACGTGTTTCACTTTTAACTTTGAGAACCATTTCTATGGCATGTCTTTACTCTAAGCTTTTCTTTGCGATGCTGTTTATTTCGCTCAAGAGCTTACAGACGCCCTCAAAATAAACTGATGAAAGGAGAAGATTTGTCACTTGTGGCTTTTAAATTGTCATTTAAAATTTTTCCTCATGTTAATGGCTAGATGCCTCAGTCTCATTACATATCGGTCTTAAATATTCCACAGCCATCATTACAGATAAATATGCTTCATGATGAATAATTTAATGTAAACTTAATAACTGAGTAGTAATTTTTAAGTGATTATAATTGTCCAGGGTGTACTCTGCTCTTGCCCAGAGTCGGATGAGATGGGCGCCAGCCTCCCAGCAACCCTGACTGGGATTAAATGGTTCAGAAAATAAGTGAATCAATGTTAAGTGATATATGATTAAAGGTAGATCAATGAATATTGAGAAGACGTTAATTCCCCCCCGCCCCCCGAAACATAAAAACAAATTTTTTATTTCTGGACATTTCATTGGCGTAAATGATACTGAAGCTGAATTAAAGCTTGGAAGCATAGAAGTTGGATTTCGGGTGTCTTAATAGTGGTGTTGTCTCTACATCAGTGGTCCCCAACCTCCGGGTTGCGGACCGGTACCTGTCCGTGGATCAATTGGTACTGGGGCGCACAAGAAATAATTAATTATTTCCGTTTTATTTATTATCTGAGTCTGAACGATCTTTTATTTTGGAAAATGACCGGATTCTCTCGGTTACACGTTGGCCATTTGACCGCTAACATGTAACCCACAAGGGGATGGCATGTGAACAGAGGCGTGTTGGACATGTTTTAAACATTAGCGGGGATTTTTGGCGAGCCTGAGCCTTCATTCTCTCAGCTGGTGCATGATCATCTGTTTTTTTTTTTTTTTTTTTTTTTGGGTTTCTTTTTTGAAAAAGAAGAAAAGTTCGACCTCCAACCGACTTTATTTAACTGTTAAAAAATAGCATTCATGGAGTGTTCATTAATAATAATAATATAATAATAATAAGAAGAAGAAATTAACAATCTATGCCCCCCCCAGTCCGCAGTAAAATTGTCAAGCGTTGACCAGTCCGCGGTGATAAAGGTTTGGGGACCACTACTCGACATGATGCGTTTCTAGGATTTTTATAATGCACTTTAGGGCAGTTATAAAATTAACAGTTGTCGCTTTGACAGGACGGTGACATAGTAAGTCGTATGCCTGCCTCAGAGCAAGAAGCCCCTGGGTTTGAGTTCTAGGCTCAGCAAAGACATTTCTTCTGTGTGGATTCCGTGTGTTCTCCCCATGCTTGCGTGGGTTTCCTACAGTTACTCTGAGGCCTCACACAGTTCACATGGATATTAAGCTAACTAGCTGTTCTAAATTACCCAAGGTGCGAGTGTGAATGGTTGTGTGTTGGTCCTTGCAGTTTGCCCTGGCAAACACTGTTCATGTTGTATTTTGCCTTCAACCAGAGCTGGCTGTGATAGGTTATATCCTCCCTGTGACCCTAGGAAGATGCAGCGGCTCAGAAAATGGATGAAAGAACAGTTGTAGCTTCTTTTCATTGATATGTAATTCAAAGTTATTCTCATTCATGTTGTTCATTCCTTTCGTATATATTTTTATTAGTGAATAGCCGTCAGGGTTACAGCTTTATTTGAACGTAACCTATTGAAGATGTCAATAAATGTCCAAACGTTTTTTATTTCTTTCTCTTCAGTAGCTTAAGCAACTCCAACTGTAGAATTTAGTCTATCCCAAGATTTGGAGGAGTGTCATTTGAGAGGATTTTTTGAGCCATGAAGCAATTATTAGGCTGTGAGGGCTTGACAGTCATGCTGAGATTGGAGCATCCACTCTAGGGTTACTAGACTAAAACTCAGTCGCACTCAATTTAGCCCAGAGTCAACAAACCTCCAGAAAGCACCACAGCATATGGTACACAACACAAAGGACGATTGCAGCAGTTCAGAACACGATGACTATATCAGACAAAAAGGGTGTACAACAAACCAGGCATTCAAGCCCACCTAATTCACATTATTTATACAGTGGTACCTCACTTTACGAAAGTCTCATTAAACGAAAAATGCAGGTTACGAAACGCATTTTCCTAAAATTTTTGACTCTGTATACAAAACAAGTTCATGTTCCGAAAGCACCATCTCAAAAATTCAAACGCGCCATTCAAACATTCAAACAATGCACGAGCTGCTCTCCCATCAATCAAACATCCCACCCCACTGGCCTCCCATTGGCTAACAACTGAGCTGTCGTTCATGTTGCTTTCACTCGAGCACCATCTTGGATAGGTCCACCTGACGCCATCTTGGACAGGGATCCCATTGGCTGGGAGGAATGACGCATCTGCCTCCCATTGCCTATTATAGAGCTGAATCTACCATGATGCTTTTCGTGTAAAGAACAGAGTTAATGTTTTATGCTTTATTTCTTGACTCAGGGTTTTAACCTTCCATAAACATTTGTAAGATTATAACTCTGCGAAGAAGACATGGTCAACACGCGCGCGCACACACACACACACACACACACACACACACACACACACACACACACACACACACACACACACACGTGCGTGTGATTTCCCATGCAAGTGAGAAGAAGAAACGGGCTCGAGTGATATCACAAAGGAATATGGCCAAACCCGTCTACCACTGGTACGATACTGAAGCAGAAGGAGGTGTTAAAAGGTATGCTTTTGTAATTTTTAAAGGGTTTAGGGGTAGTATTGGGAGCCGTGGAACGAATCACGCGTTTTACATGTAAAATGTGGTTCAATTTCCGAAAAATCCAGGTTACGAAAAAGGCTCTGGAACGGATTAATTTCGTAAAGTGAGGTACCTCCACTGATTTTATATATATATATATATATATATATATATATATATATACGTTTGTGTATATACATACATATATATATATATATATATATATATATATATATATATATGTATATACACAAACGTATATATATATATATATATATATATATATATATATATATATATATATATATATATACACATATATACACACATATATATTCATACATACATACACACACACACACACACACACACACACACACACACACATATATACACATATATATATGATATGAGTGTCTTGGGTGCTGAAGGCTCACAGTGAATTAATTTCGTAAAGTGAGGTACCACTGTACTGAGAATTTCACCAGCAACCATCTTGTATGTCATTGTCAAAATTGCAGGACAAGACAAAAGAGTGTGGGCTGACTGCATATGGGTGCATCTTACACAACTGAGTATGCATCTCTACCGGAATTTGAAAACACGGCGAAGTGTGATTATGTGTTTAGAGTTCTGTCTTTTGAGAAATTGTGCAGTGGTTGGTGAACGTGAACAAAGGCCTTTTCTTTCATCCACGCTGTGAAGCTTTATTCTGGAAAGGTATTATGGCAGGTGATTTATGACTTGCGCACAGTTTGTATGACAACGCGAGAGTGCTTCAGGGTCTTCCGTCTCCCTAGCTTAGCTTTCAAGTTGTGGAATGCTATCTGCGTTATTGCCATGCTGCAGCTCTTTTGTTTATTTAAACGTGAGTTGTCAAAATGAAGACAGTTGTACGAAAAAAAAAAGAAATTCCGCAAACATACTGGAGAAAAAAATGTAATTTGTTTTGGTAGCAACTGTAGAAATGGTAGGGATAGATTTCTACATAGGTTTTTTGTAGCATTAATAATAATAATAATAATAATAATAATAATAATAATACAAAATTAGAACAGTGGTTTACAATACTACAGAAATTTTAAAGTTGAAGACTGCAAAGTTTTGAAAAGCTTTTTTGTCTTCGTTTTCTGAAAAGACTTCACTTAAAGACAGACCTTGTTTTTTTTTCTCTGCTGAAATACAGTACTTGAATTGAGCATGAAAGCAAAAAGTTCTTCTTTTCACTGAAGAATTTTTCCTTTATTGATTTATCAGACTAAACATGCACAGGGGAGAGAAAATATTTGCTGTAACTCTTATTCTTTTAAAGCGATTGTTGTGTCTGTGTGTCTCGGAGGCCCGTGGCAAGGCTTAATAAGTGAAGAGAGTGTTTCATACTCTTTCATCTCATCTCTCTCACTTTTGATTTAATCTGAAAACAAAAGCCGTTACTCTCTTTCTTTGGTAAATTACCAGCTGGGAGTTGAATACTTTTCCTGAAGCATGTTGTGCAAGGTGAAAATTTAAGTCATAAAATCCATTTGAAAATGTAGTTAATCAAAGCAATTGGTAATATATCTACTGTATGCTGGAACATCTTTCAAATGCAACACAAAGAATGAGCATGAACAGACATTTGTGGATAAAAATATACATTTTAGCCCAGCTACATTGTTTATTCATTCATTTTTCTGTAACCGTTTAATCCTAATTAGGGTTGCGGGGAGGGTGGGGGTGGGGGTGGCGGGGGGTGCGGAGTGGGGGGGCCAAACCTTCGGATCAGTGATCCAGCACCTTTACCACCAGCCCACCACTGCTCATCTTACCTCATTGTGACTGTTTATTATATATTAAATGTTAACGTAATCCCAAATTCATGACAATTTTCAGTCCTCTGTCTTTATCATATCTGGTAAATAGATCAAGATCACTTTTCAGTATTTATATCAAAGCTGTATTGGTTATAAAATTTTAATTTCATCTAATTTCATTTAAAATTGCCTTTTATCTCACTCCAGTGAAAGAACCCATGCTATTACATTTATAACCTAATTTATTAATGGAGAAACAGCATAACTGCCAAATTATACAGAAGTAAAAGCTACTATAATAACAGTGGCACAGTGGGTAGCACATTTGCAAGAAGGTCCCAGGTTCGATTCCTGAATTTTGCATGTTGTCAGTAGACGTGTAAGATTTTACTCTCGGAACGACGACTTTTGTGTGATTCTTTTGTATGCTCTTCTTTTCCTAAAGACTGTCTGTCTGTCTGTCTTCCTTTCGGCTTTTTCCCCTTTACTCGGGAGTCGCCACATCGAATCATCTGATTCGCACGTTTGATTTGGCAGAGGTTTTACGTCGGATGCCCTTCCTGTCACAACCCTTTCAGCAAGGGACAGAAACACGCTGACGACTTTGCAGCTACTCTTTACGAAAGTCAGCAATGGCTCTTTTACATGCCTCTCACCATAGACAGTGAGAGACATGGCCCGGCTTTGATAACCCAGTTAGCTGCAGTGGGGGGGACAGTGACAACCTTGTGGAGAGTGGGACTCGAACCCCCAACCTTTGGATCAGCGATCCAGCGCCCTATACCACTAGACCACCACTGCCCCGGCTTCTTTTCCTAAAGACTAAACATCTGAAAAATGAGTTTGGATCGCTTGTGTCGTGAACTGGATATGTTTCTGCCACAACAGTTAGCGTCCGAAAAAGGCGCTGGAACGGATTAATTTCGTACAAAGGGGGCTGACTGTAATTTGTTTTAATCCAGAATTTTCAAACATGAGCTATACTTTTAAAATGTTACTACAATATTTCATAGGATTAAGGTGAGGACTTTTACTAGACTTTTACTTGTTCATCTGCTTTGACTCATTGTTCTGTTGCATATCCCAGCTGCACTTGAGTTTTAGATCATAGACTACTGACTAAATAGTGTTTCTGATTATTTTTTGGGAAACAACTGAATTCATTCTCACTTTAATTATCGCAATTATCCAGGTCTTGAAGCAGCAAAGCTAGACCACACCATCATATTTTCACCACCATGTTTGACTGTAGGAATGAGATTCTTAATGTGGAAAGCTATAATAGAAATCTTTGAGAAATATACCCATGTGAGTCATCAGACCATGGAAAATCATCCCAAAATACCCCCAAAGGGCTTATTATGGTGTTGCGCCCCCCCCCCCCAATGCTGGCATCAAGAACACCGACATTAACTGAGCTCAGAGATGTCTGGAAATCTCCAGGTGTTCTTCATTCATTTTCTGAATTGCTTAAACCTAATTAGTTGCCCATCTCTGCCGTCTCTGGGTACGGGTACACCCTGGGCAGCTTGCCAGGCCATCGCAGGCTGACGGCTATGCGGCTACTCTAGACGAAAGTCAGCAGTGGTTCTTTATACAGACAGTGAAAGACATGGTCAGCCATTGATAACCCACTCAGTGGCACTGGGAGGAGAGCAGTGACGACCTGTTGATAGTGGGGCTTGAAACCAGCACTGGGTCACCGCTACCGTTGCATCAATATCGCTAATTTCAAATTTTCCTGCACTCGCCCATGTGAACACTTTTGATAAGTTCTGACTTGTGTGTGACGTAAGAGGGGGATGCGCTCTGCCTTGAAATTCATTGCATGCTAGTATTTTCTATGCAAACGTATACAGACTGAGCACGAGGATTTCAGTATATGCATTCCAAAGACCTTAAATTGATTAATAGCTTAAGCTGCGCTTCAGTGCTCATGCCTTGAAGGTATATAGCTTCAAGTTTCGACAAAACATCAAAGGATGGGGTTAGTTTGTTCGGATTTCTGTCTGATCCGGAAGAAAAGAAAACGTGATGAATGAACTGGAAAGTTAAACAAGTACAGGCAGGCTGGAAAGCACTGCTATAGGAGCCAACAGTAACACTGCAATGTTCAGAAGATATTAACCATCTTAAACAGAAAAGGGAGTGGACATAATACTATACATTGAATTGTTTGGTAAAAAATGTTCGGTAAATAAAGGGAGCCTCGTAAAGTGTGCAATGAGCATTTTTATAATCCTAAACTTAAATCTTAATCAATAAGTCTACACTTATAAGCTCTAGACCAGTGTTTCCCAACCCCTGTTCCGCGGCACATTAGTGTGCCGTGAGAAATCATCAGGTGTGCCGCGGAAGATTAACCGATTTCACTTAGCATGTAGTAACAGTGCTGTTCTGCTAGAGGGCAGTATCATTTCTGTTCTGTGGTGTGCCTCGTGATTTTTCTAATGTAAAACGTGTGCCTTGGCTCAGAAAGGTTGGGAAACACTGCTCTAGACCTTACAGTTGGTACAAGAGATCTTAAAAGCAGGAACAAGAATACAGTGATCTTTCACTTTCCGCGGTTAATTGGGACCGAAGTAGAATTCCATGAAGTCGGATCACCCCTCAACACCCCCTTCCCCGACAGACGTATACATACATGTATGAGTGTATATATAATATCAATAAATACATGTTCAATGCTATAAATGCTTATAATAACAATTAAACATTAAAAAATAATGCATAATATGTAAATAAAATATAAATACACATAGACGTGCGCACACGCACAACAATGTAAGTAGTTTTGATGGGAGATTTTTTTTGTTTTTTTTGTTGGTTTAGGGTTTTTTTTTGGATGATTGTCAATGTTTTTGTGGCATTTTGTTTAACTTTTTCCCCTATTCTTCCTCGATTTCCTTATTTTTTTAATTAAATGAATTTTTTTAAAAAAATGCCATGCTCTGAAACCGCATGAATTGAAGCGTGAAGTAGCGAAAGATCCCTGTATCGATCATCTATTTTGATCCTTCACTTTCCGCGGTTAATTGGGACCGAAGTAGAATTCCATGAAGTCGGATCACCCCTCAACACCCCCTTCTCCGACAGACGTATACGTACATGTATGTGTATATAATATCAATAAATACATGTTCAATGCTATAAATGCTTATAATAACAATTAAACATTAAAAAATAATGCATAATATGTAAATAAAATATAAATACACATAGACGTGCGCACACGCACAACAATGTAAGTAGTTTTGATGGGAGATTTTTTTGTTTTTTGTTGGTTTAGGGTTTTTTTTTTGGATGATTGTCAATGTTTTCGTGGCATTTTGTTTAACTTTTTCCGCTATTCTTCCTCGATTTCCTTATTTTTTTAATTCAATTAATTTTTTTTTAAAAATGCCATGCTCTGAAACCGAAATGAAGCGTGAAGTAGCGAAAGATCCCTGTATCGATCATCTATTTTGAAAAAAGCATTGTTATATGGCTACTACTTTAGATTTTCCTTTTGTGGTTAATTTTAAAGCGGAAATGTGCTCAGAGAGCATCTCATACTATCCACTCTGCACTTCTGCTTCATAGCAAGAAGATTCTGGGTTTAACCCCCTTTCCAGGTGAGAGTTCTATTTGTAGTTTGTTCTCCCCATGACGGTATTGGTTTTCATCTGATGCGACATTTTACTCCCACAGTATACAAACATGCACAGTACACCAGTTGAGTGTTTTTAATCGGTCCTAGGTGTGAAGGGTTGTGTGACTGTGTTAACCCCGCTATGGTCTCCCAAGCTGTTCAGGGTGTACCCCTTTTTTTTTTTTTTTTTTTTTTTTTTTAACTTGAGTCAATTGGAATGGGCTTCAGACTCCTTATGAACCTGATAGAGGATGAATAAACAGTGTCTAACATGCTGTGTTCTGTCTGTCTGTCTGTCTGTCTATTTCAATACATGTTTATGGATCTTATAATTCAAGGTAAAACCTGTAGCTTGATGTGGGACTCTGGTTGAAAAAGATTCGATGGATGAATATTGATGCATTTTTTTTTTTCCCCCTGTGCTCACTTTTTTTTTTATGCAGACAATACATTTATGGCCTATCTGAAATCGTTACTTACAATCTTGGAGATTTGAAATTAAAAAAGAACCTTGAATGCCAAAGATTACATTTTGCCTTAGGTTTGA
>CM045732.1:10877974-10920474 GCA_024760905.1 Plotosus lineatus
ACCATTTCAAACCAAGCCATTTTAGTGCCTCCCACCATAGTAGTCCCTCGTGGCAGTGGCTTTGTGAATATTTGAGATCATATCCACATGGTGCTTCCGTAATCATAAACCCATGAAACGTTATTGCAGCCACAAAATAGTACTTTAATAACATAAAAATTAAATGGTAGATCTAAAAATGTGACCCGCACATAACTGCCCATAACAGTGATATAACAATATCAGGTACAGCTTCAAACCTTTCATTAAAGGCCTTCCTCCTGAAAACGAATTTTCACTAGAAGCACTGCAGGAGCATTATTTACAGACATCTCACAGGGAAAAATAAATATATTTTATGTTCTCCAACTCACTTCAGCTGGCCTGAAAATTAATGCATCATTCACAAATATGCAGTTTGGGGACTTCGGATTTACTGCCAGGATTTCCATACTTTCTGCGAAAAATGGTGATATATTTGAATAGCTGAGAGTCATAGTATTTTAACACCAGGAAAAAAAAAAAACATGAAAAATGAATCGTTGGTGTGTTTTTTTTTTTTGTTTTTTTTGGGGGGGGGGGGGGGCAATAAATGCACATCCTCCTTCCTCTTCCTAATGACCTTGAATCATATTGTAAGCATTATCCCTCATCTTCTTTTTATATATTGCAGAAACTTTCATCCCATTTTTCTCAAAATCAGCATTCTCTTGGTCGGACTATTCAGGTTCTCAGACCTTCATTTGTACTTCAGGGGCCGGTACACAGGAAGTGACGAGCAACCATGGAAAGTCAGTGAACACCAGCAAAATGAGTGATGAGAGGGAAAATTTTCTTGATGAAAGTGGATTGGGCAGGTACGGAGTTCAACTCCGCTGAACTTTTATACGATAATAAAAGCTTAAAGAAACTGTTGCTCGGCAGATACCACCAAACACAGAGTTACCAAAAACCCAATTAAACTATGTACTGTATAACCATAATCATAACAACGATGAACTAGCTAAGCAGCTACATGGAATTACCATGCTACATCTAATGTACAGTAAATTTTGAATATTTGGCTAAAACCTACCGAGATTCCTTCATTGATTATAACTAACATTCTTTTACAATCATTTTCAAAATTGAATTTAAAAACAGATGCACATTTAAACTTCAAAATTGTTCACCCTTCACAGATAATATTGCATTATAACAATGTTTTTTCGATAACAACAGCTAATTGTTAGTTTATATTCTAAAAGCTGGTTAAAATATAAAAGTTAGTTGAATATCTGTAGAGGGGCAGTGGTGGTCTAGTGGTATAAGGCGCCGGATCGCTGATCCAAAAGGTTGGGGGTTCGAGTCCCACTCTCCACAAGGTTGTCACTGTCTCCCAGTGCAGCTAACTGGGTTATCAAAGGCCGGCCATGTCTCTCGCTGTCTATGGTGTGAGGCATGTAAAAGAACCATTGCTGACTTTCGTAAAGAGTAGGTTGCAAAGCCGTCAGCGTGTTTCCGCCCTGCGATGGCCTGGCGAGCTGTCCAGGGTGTACTCTGCGCTCGCCCTGAGTTGGCTGGGATGGGCACCAGCCTCCCCGCAACCCTAATTAGGATGAAGCGGTTACAGAAAATGAACTGATGAACTGAATATCTGTAATCTAGAATGATTGGGTTGTACTCTTAAAATGACACCAATCAGTGATATTTAAAAAAAAAAAAAAAAAAAACGGAGAATGAAGTTACACATAAGCTATGAATGAAACTACTTTTTTTGTTTTCGAGATTTCCGTGCATCTTAAAATTGAGAATATGATTTTTCTCAGTAGAAATGGCAACAAAAATTTACGGTGGATGAAAAACACAGAACATTGAGGTGTTCTCACAGGTCTTTTAATCCAAGCTAGAATAACTCGATTTTCAGATAACTGCTGGTATAAAACCTGTCTCAAATTTCTCACAGAACTTTCATTTTCTGTCCATTTATTTTTTATTTATTATTTAATTTCATTTACAATGTATTATTAATTAATGTACTCATGTTTTGTTAATATCAGATATTACTTTCTTACTTTGCAACTTGCCATTTGTTAAGAGTATTTGACATTGCACTGGCACTTATAGAGATTATTAAGAAGCAATATTTTTACAAAAAGAAAAACAAATTAGCTCTAATATGTGAGCATGCAGTGCCCCATTTTCATAATCTGCAAATTTGTCAGCCATTACTGTATAAAATAATGAGAACATTTCAACTGAGTAAACAATTCAGCCAGCAGGAAATATTTTTAGAAGAGAAGCAGATATTTTAATAGCATCGAGGAAAAGTGAATGCTTTATCTATTTTGGCTCATTATATTTATATTGGATCATCGAAAACAAATTATTTCATTTCTAAATTTAGATAACCATGCACATTTCAGAACTATCTATGATTTAGTGGGGTCTCTGAAAGTGTGGTATACAAAGTTAGGGAAGAAGAAAGTGATGCATGAAAACAGTGGAAAGATGTGATCCAATCAATGTGTGATTCTGGACTTGTGATCTGACCACTGCTCCATGTCTTGATACATGCAGGTTAATGGAGGAAGTTTTTTTTTTTTTCAAAGTGGACTCATGTGGGCTCTTTTAGTCTTTGCAATTCCACTATTTTAGTTTCCTGTCCTTTTAGATTGAACACTCTCCTATGACCCATTAGAAGTGGACTGTTGAGTTTGTTTCTTTGAGCTTACCAATTCTTCCTCCATTGTTAAAAATACAGCACCACTTTATTATATTTATGTGTCTGATCATGAAACTGGCACATTTCCCAACTACCCAACTTCAAACTTGAATAGATATTTCCATGTCCATGTTTATTTGTGAATCAGTGCATCAAAATCTTTAGTGCATGCCTGAGAGGCAATATCATATCGAAATATGGACATATGGTGAACACAGTTTTTGAAATACCGCATTCAATGTGTGTTGTTACTGATGAACATAATAGACATTCCCCAGTGGCAGGGGGTCTTGAAATATCATGTAAACTCACTTTTACAGGCAATAAAAGCCTCATTTTATGGTTACAGAGACTGATCTAATAAAATTGGTAAGTTTGATCTACGATTTTGCTGACAGTACACATGGGCAGTTATTGGGGGGGGGGGGTATTGTTACAGGGCGCTTATTACGTCGAATACAGTAATTCAAATACAGTACTGTACATTCTAGTTTACACCATTTTCAGACAATTTTGTGATAAGAGAAAGGCCTCATTATTTCCACATCTTGCTGGGCCTCTGCTAAGGTCTCCACAGGTCCAATAATCACATGAATCGGAGCACAGATGCATGCACACGGAACCACTGTCTTCCTTTCGGCTTTTTCCCTTTTACTCGGGAGTTGCCACAGCGAATCATTTGATTCGCACGTTTGATTTGGCAGAGGTTTTTACGTCGGATGCCCTTCCTGTCACAACCCTTTTTAGCAAGGGACAGAAACACGCTGATGACTTTGCAGCCTACTCTTTACGAAAATAAGCAATGGTTCTTTTACATGCCTCTCAACATAGACAGTGAGAGACATGGCCTGCCTTTGACAACCCAGTTAGCTGCACTGGGGGGGGACAGTGACAACCTTGTGGAGAGTGGGACTCGAACCCCCAACCTTTGGATCAGCGATCCAGCGCCCTATACCACTAGACCACCACTGCCCTAAGACTTGTACTAGTATAATTAATGATTATATAAGTTATACCCAGTTTTCTGTGATGGGTCACATTTGAAATGTCTTTATCTTCCCTTTAAGGTTAAGCTTATTTTTTAAGCTGTCAATGTGCCTTCTTACCCTCTAATTGTGTTTTTATATTATATAAAATAACAACTCCGATAAAATATGGGCTAATTTGGAGATAATTTACATGTGTCTCAAGCACATTAAATTTTTGAGAATCAGGTGTGACTTCAGATGATTTAGGGACAAGGCCTCGATGATTTTTGCAACATTTTTTGAAGAAGCGATGTTACAATTTTTATTTCAATGGGCTACAAATAAATATTAAAATGTAATCATTAGACTTGTCCAAAATATTTTAGCTTAAAAGGAATATTTATCGGGAGATAAGATGTACAAAAACAAACAAAAATGTTCAGACTTTTAAGCTTCACCATACTGTTCTCTAGCCATGACTCTCTTGGATACTCTTTTCATTCACATTCAAATCCTTGTTAGGGTTTCAGACACCACAGAAAACACATACTGTAATTGATGTAATAAGCGCCCTGCTGCAATAAGCCCCCCCCCATGTTTTTTTTTTTTAATTTTACGTCTAATAACCGCCCATGTGTACAGGGAGCAAAATCGTAGATCAAACTTCCCAATTTTATTCTATCAGTTTCGGTAACCGTAAAATAGACCCCCTGCCACTGGGGAATGTCGATAATGTTCATCAGTAACAACACATTTGATTGTTCCGCCGTGTTTAAAAAAACAGGAAAATATTTTGCTGTGTTCTCTTGGTAAATGTCCAAAGACCGATGAACCATTAAAAACTGCTACAGCAAAACTATGCTCTGAATGAATTGAGCGATGAGCCAGATATGGCCCTAACAGAAAGTGATGACGAGGATTTACACCCGATTTTCCTGCTCACTAACTTTATAAATTTAAAGACGTTCCTGGCCATGTGCTTTTGTTTATGTTTGTGTTGATTGGTTCAACTTGCCATGTTCTAAAGTTTACATTCATATTGATTGGCTCATTTTACTTCGGAAAATGTTTAAAGGAAAAGCACTGGGAGGAAAAAGTAAGGGAAGGAAAAGTCTTTTTTTTTTTTTTTTTTTTTTTTTAATTTATGCTGTTTTCTGTTTTTCAGCGTTCATGTAAGTATTTTGGTTGATACCACAAAATGAATAACACAAATACCAGTAAAACTCTTTTACTGTTCTGTTGTTATTCATGTTTTCCACCTTGATGGTAATAAGCACTTACCCTTTCAGTCCGCTGGTAACCACTTTAATAAGCGCCCACCCACTTCAAAAATTTTTTTAAGCGCCCTGGGCACTTATCACGTCGAATATGGTATTTAAAGAAAAGTATGCTTCAAATAGCAACAAAGAAATGCTGTTTTAGTGGTCACTTGAATTTTACATTTCTGGGTGATGAGACAGGCCGTCAAGAATGAAGCCTATTGTAATTTTCAGGTGCGGCCTCCTCTTAGCACTACAGACACAACTCAGTTTTAATATTCATATTGAATGTTAATCAGTAGTTGTGGTTCATGTATAGTTAAGCCTCTAATCAGGCCCCTGAGATGTTTCATGTTTCAGTTGGTTGTGCATGAAGGTCTGTTTTCTCATTGCAGCTCATGGCAGTAAAATTATGAAGCCTTTCAAGCACACAGCCAATGTATGTCCTGAGTATATTCAGGTCTCTTTAAAAACAATGAGATCATGCAAAGCTATGAACAAAAGCACTTTTGAGGAGCAGTAGAAAAATAATTCAGCTTGGTTCAGAGCAAATAAATCTACTACGTTGCAACTGTGGTGGATCTTGGATTCAAAAACAGGTCATTCTACGAAATGTACCTTGCTATGTTGAAGTGAAATACAGGGATCCCTTGCTACTTTGCGCTTCAATTCAGGCGGCTTCAGTGCATTGCGTTTTTTTTTGTTTTGTTTTTTTAAATATTCATCGAATTAAAAAATAAGGAAATCAAGGAAGAATAGGGGGGAAAGTTAAGGAAAATGCCACAAAACAAGGCCAATTATGCAATAAAAAAATAAAAACCCAAACAAACAAAAGCACAAACCCAAACCCCCCCCACCATTAAAACTTACATTTTTGTGAGGTACGCATCTGTGCGTATATGCGCATCTGTATGTGTGTGTATTTATATTTTATTTACACTTATGCATTATTTTTGAATGTTTAATTGTTAATTTAAGCATTTATAGTGTTGAATATGTATGTGTATGTCAGTCGGGGGCGTTGATCCTACTTCGTCGAATTCGGCGGTTGTGTGTGGGGTCTCGGTACCAATTAACCGCAGAAAGTGGGAGATCCCTGTATCTTTTTTAATCCAATTAATTTTCTTTTAACTGATGTAGATGTAGTGCTTCATGGAAGCGTAGTGGTTAGTACATCTGCCTCACAGCAAAAATAACCTGGGTTTGAGTCCCAGACATTGGCATTTCTGTGTGAAGTTTCTGTAACACAATAGGCTAATGGGCTGTTCCAAATTGCCTCTAGGTGTGAGTGTTAATGGTTGTGTGTGAGTGTTGGCCCTGGAATATTTGGGCATGCTGTTCAGGGTGAACCCCATCAGTTATTGAGTTAAACAGATATCAGTGTATCTCTGAGTCGATTGTTGTCAAACACTTTTCGTAATATTATGAATATAAATCAGTTTATTTTTAGTTTATTTAGTTTGCCTCATAGAATTATAGTGTATAGTTGGTTAATATTTGGCAGTTATAGCATTTTAAATCAATACTGGACTGATTTGGCAAACATTGGAATGAAACAAAGGGAAGAATAAGGACCATTTCTAAAATACTTTAGTTTGAGTTTAATTTTAAAAGCAGAAGATATTTATTATTATTATTATTATTATTATTATTATTATTATTATTTATTAGTTATTTTGGCCCAACTTGGATTGTTGATGGTTTTGTTGCTTAATTATTAATTATACCGTATTTTCTGGACTATACATCGCTTCAAAGTATAGTCAAAGTATAAGTCGCACTGGACTATAAGTCGGAAACTGTCTACCTTTTGCATTGCATGAAGATGTGGAGACGCAACTGCACTATTGACAAGCCCCTCCCTGCAGCACATTGCTCAAGCACCCATGTGCGAGCTTGTTCCTCTAGCTGTGGCCATCTAGCTTTTAGCCCGTGATTAGCTTTTTTTTTTGTTGTTTTCTTCATTGCAGTAATAATAATCTCAGCTTTTCTCCAGTCCCTCACAAGTTTCTCGTTCACTACAAACTTTCTTTCTGTTGCTCGATTACCATTTTCTGCTGCATCAAATCTTTCACTACTTGCAGCTTGTAATCTGCAGAATGGGATTTTCTTTTGGGGGGCATTTCTTTAGTGGTGGATGAGCAGTGCTACCCAAGATTAGAGTGCCCGCTTGTGGTTGTGAGTGTAAAAATATCAAACATGTGAAATTATGTTTATGATGACAAACAGAATTATATGTAATAATTTCACATATAAGTTGCTCTGGAGTATTAGTCGCACCTTCGGCCAATGTGTGGGGAAAAAAATGCGACTCAGTCTGAAAAATACGGTAGATTACATTTGAGAAAGTTTGCTTTTCTTATGGAACATTATTCACAATTCACAACTCAAAATGCCATTGTGGATGCCATTATCCATCAAACATCTTTACCACTTCTTCATCAAGTTAGGGAAGCCAATCTAAGTTGACTTCAGGTGAGATGTGGCGTACAACCAGAACAGGTCATCAGTCTGTTGGAGAGACAAAGCAGTTATCCATTCATGCTTGGAAACTAAAGAATGCACCTTTCCAATGAACCTCAAAGAAATTATTTATTCTTTCATCCTCGTGGCCAAAGAGCAGGGATCATGGATACATTATCAAAGCTCTCCATCATTCTTTCTCCCTCTGCCACTGTGTATGCATAACCCTATTTGTATTGGAATTGATTGCATTTGAAGCCCTCTTTTGACCTGCAAGCAAACTCACACCTGGGGCAATTGGGAATTTTCAGCTAGCGTTGCAATGTTTTTGGATTGTAGGATGAAAACCGGAACCCCCATACAAGCACATGAAGAACATGCGAACCCCCACACAGAAGCAACGCGAACCCACACCCTCCTTGCTGTGAAGTGGAAGTGCAAATCACTGTACTATGCTGATAAACGTATGACTTTACTATATAACAGAAAACAAAGTGTACATTTACTCCTATAATACGTTGCCAAGATTGTAACATAAAATACTGTAAAATTTCAACAATGAAAAGACATTAAAAAAAGAAATGAAATGTTAAAAGTTAAATGCTAAAAGGGGAAGAAAACGTGCTCGTTCTCCAGCACTGACTCAATCATACATTCACTTTTAACTTTTGCTCAAAGACAGAGGAAAAAAAAAGAAAGATGGAGTGAGAGAGGCAGAAAACCAGGGCATGGGAATTCCCAAAGGCTTCGGGTGTACGTTGTTTTGCACTTGTTTATCACACACTCATACACAGTCAGATAGAAGAGATCGACCAAATGAGACACTTCACAAAATATTACTGTTAATGTAATGTCTGCTGGGTAGATGGGCATTGATAATATTATAAAAGGACCAATGATAAAATCTGAACCAAAAAAAAAAACAGGGCATGACAGAAAGTTTTTCAGAAGAATTTGGGACATTGAGTGGCATTGCAAAAGGTGCATTAGTCGGGTGCACGTTGGAAGACTGCTTGCTGGAGTAGTTATATGAAAGCAAAGGCGGTGTGTGTGTGTGTGTGTGGTGCATGAAGAACAACCAAACAGCTTCTGCTACGGATTATTGGAAGATCACAAAGAGGATCTGAAACACAATGATCTTTCTCCAAGCAGTGTTAAGAAAAAGGACTTTCAAAGGTACTGCTATGTCTATGTATATCATCGCTACTACAGTTGGCGTACTATTTATTTTTATTTATTGTGGGAGGAAATAGATTTGAATGAAGGTTATAATGTTGATTTTTTGCACAAGTTCTTTTTTTTTTTTTTTTTTTTTTTTTTTTAAGTTTAAACTTTTCCAGTTAGCTTTTTAATATAGGTGCTGTAAATATTAGCTATATCTGTCAGGGTTCGGTACTGAAATTATGAATTCAGTACTGAAAGAGTTAAAAAAAAACCAAAAAAAAAAAAAACAAAGAACTCGTGCGAAGTAGGTGTCTTACATTATCATGCTAATTAGCTTCCATGCATCCTTCCAGTAGGGGAGAAAACAAACAAGCCGAGAGCCTCTAAAAATACACATTCTGGCATTGTGTGCATGGTGTGAAATGAATTGTTTGTGTGCTATGTTTGATGAAATGGATGTGTAACTGGATGTGGTTTTTCTGGGCTGTATTCGTATTGATCGTGGATTCATGACACATAGTAGTGTAGTAGTGCTGTCTTCTTTTTTGTTATTGTCGTTCATTTATGCAATAGCAACACAAAATTGGATAATATTGCTTGTAAAGTACAATTATAGAATAAATTTATACCTTATTCTTTTGATTTATTGAGGAACTTTCACAGGATCAACTCACATCATGGAATCCTCACAAATAGAGGATATTTACCCGATTTATTTTTATACTTGGTATCAAATAAACAAGTCATATGTCTCATCTCATCTCATCTTCATTCACTTTTTCCGGGGTCGGGTCGCGGGGGCAGCAACCTAAGCAAAGAGGTCCAGACGTCCCTCTTCCCAGCCACTTCCTCTCCTGGTTCTTCCGGGGGGGGGCGACACCGTGGTGTTCCCAGACAAGCCGAGATACATAGTCCCTCCAGCGTGTTCTAGGTTGACCCCGGGGTTTCTTACTGGTTGGACATGCCTGAAACACCACACCAGGGAGGCATTCGGGAGGCATTCTGACCAGACGCCCGAGCCACCTCAACTGGCCCCTCTCAATGCGGAGGCGCAGCGGATCTACTATGACACGTTAAAAAAATATATTCTTCGATTTAAAAATCATTCTAATTAATTGTATTATTTCAAATTAATAGAGGAAAACATTATGGACAGGGCAGCAGGGTGACTTGTGGGTACGATGTTTGCTCACAATATGAAGGTTCTGGGTTCAAGGCTCATACTTCTGTATGGAGTTTGCACGTTCTCTCTCCCGTGCCTGCGTGGGTTTCTTTCCACAGTCCAAAGACTTGTGCATTAGGCTAATTGGATATTGTTGATTGCCCCTAGTGTGTGTGTTTGAGATTTGGCTGTGTGTCCCCGTTTTGCCTTGCAGTGGTCTGATCAGCTGTTCAGGGTGCACCCCTGCCATCACCGGCCAGCCTCTCTGTGACCCTAATAAATAAAATCAAGAAAAATCTTTATAGAAATAAAACCTGGGACCTGATGTAGAGATTACATCCGACAGTGATCCTGGGGAAAGTTAGCGTACGAGGATTGGTTAAATTAACATGAATTAATGCGACATCCAAAAACGTCTGAGTGAACTGATCAAGGATTCCATTAACAGGATTAAATTTGTGTGGTAGAATACTATTCATTCATTTTTCAGACCGCATAATCCCACATGGGTGAGAGAGAGGATGAAGTCAATCTAAGCTGACTCGTGGTGAAGGGAGGGTACACCCTAAACAGCTTACCAGTCCATCACAGGGCAGCACACAAGCATTCACACGCACTCTCACTTCTGGGGGTAATTTGGAACAGCCAGTTACCCAGCCTGATGTGCATGTCTTCGGACAGTGGGAGGGAACCACAGAAAACCCATGAAAGTATGGAGAGAGCATGCAAACTCCAAACAGAACCACCAGCACCGAGCCCGGGACTCAAACCCAGGGCGTTCTTGCTTTGTGGAGGACGGGCTAACCACTATGCCATCGTGACAAATGTTACAGAATTATGTGATAGTTATAAGGCTATTAAAGTCACACTGTAGGCATGAAGGGTTCATTTAAATCATGATGGATGTACTGAAAACAAATAGTGTTGATTAAATTCAATTCAATGACGCAGAACTAACGTATGCATTTGAATTAAGTTCATTGCCCAAGCTTTTTCACCCGTAAATTATTTGATGATATGACATTTTTCCGGATTCAGTCCCAAGACTTTTATTTATAGTGATCCCTCGCTACTTCGTGCTTCAGTTTCTATGGCTTCAGTGTATCACGGGTTTTTCAAAAATGTTCATCGGAAAATAGGGAAAAATTTAAGGAAAATGCAGCAAAATAAGGGTAATTATGCAAAAAAAAAAAAAAAAAACTCAAACAAAAACAACAACCCACAAAACTACTTACATTTTTGTGAGGTGCACATCCAAGTGTGTGCGTGCGTCTGTATGTGTGTTTATATTTTATTTATATCTTATGCATTATTTTTGAATGTTTAATTGTTATTATAAGCATTTATAGCGTTGAACATGTATTTATTGATATTATATACACATATGCATGTACGTACATGTCAGTCGGGGGGGGGATCGGTCCTACTTTGTGGAAATCGGCGGTCGCAGTGGGCTCCTGGTCTTCCCTAACCACGGAAAGTGAGGGATTCCTTTCGTCCCACACTAAATCCATATATTTTACAGTATTTTAACAATACCAGGTGAGTGGTCAGTGTTTTTGGTTTGGGTCATAAGGCTTGAATTAGCTTTATTCAAAGAAACTACATACTTTTTTTAATGTTATGATTGACGTTCTGTACGATTAAGTTTTCTTTCTGTTGGGAGTGGAGTCAATCAGCTTGGATGCTCATCACGCTTTGTTATTGCTTAATAAGGTAGAAAAGATATCAGCTTTTTTGTTGTCTTGCTCTTCAACCCGTCTTAAGAAGAACTGTGGTGTATCATATGTGCTTATCATTTTTAGGCCAGATTTCCTGACTAATTCATTTTCATCCTTGCAGATGGTTGACTAATGATCGCATAAAAAAAAACAAAAAAAAACCAAGCTGCTTGTTTTGTGTAATTAGTTCAGCGGTGTTATTTAGTATGCAAGCTTGATCAAATGTGCCAAAATCTTGTAATTGTGTTACTATACGGTACATATGGCAGAAAGCAAGGCCGGTTAGAGAGCACTATTTGTGTCTTTATGGCAACAGGACAACAGATCTCAAGCAGTATCTCAGTGGCATATTAAAACATATGCTAAATTATGGTGTTTTATATATAATGCATTTAATAATTAAGAAATTTACATATTGCTATATGTAATGTATTTAATTAAATAGATAATATACAGGGATACCTCACTTTCTGAGGTTAATGGAGACAGAGACCCCCCGCGACTGCCGATCCCTGCAAAGTAGGATCGAACCCCCCCACACCCCACCCCC
Source organism: Plotosus lineatus (assembly GCA_024760905.1). Classification (NCBI taxonomy): domain Eukaryota; kingdom Metazoa; phylum Chordata; class Actinopteri; order Siluriformes; family Plotosidae; genus Plotosus; species Plotosus lineatus. The sequence continues at coordinate 10,889,945 of CM045732.1, forward strand.
GACTGACGTATACGTACATGTATGTGTATATAAAATCAATAAATACATATTCAATGCTTTAAATGCTTATAATAACAATTAAATATTCAAAAGTAATGCATAAGATGTAAATAAAATATAAATACACACACTCAGATGTGGTCTAGTGGTATAAGGCGCCGGATCGCTGATGTTGGGGGTTCGAGTCCCACTCTCCACAAGGTTGTCACTGTCCCCCCCAGTGCAGCTAACTGGGTTATCAAAGGCCGGCCATGTCTCTCACTGTCTATGGTGTGAGGCATGTAAAAGAACCATTGCTGACTTTCGACAAGAGTAGGCTGCAAAGCCGTCAGCGTGTTTCCGCCCTGCGATGGCCTGGCGAGCTGTCCAGGGTGTACTCTGCCCTCACCCTGAGTTGGCTGGGATGGGCACCAGCCTCCCCGCGACCCTAATTAGGATGAAGCGGTTGCAGAAAATGAACTGAACTGATGAACACTCAGATGTGCACCTCACATAAAAATGCAAGTACAGAGAGATCCCTCACTACTTTGTGCTTCAATTCATGTGGCTTCAGTGCATCTCGTTTTTTTTTTTTTTTTAATATTCATCAAATTAAAAAAATAAGGAAATTAAGATAGGGGGAAATGGTAAGGAAAATGGCAACAAACAAGGCCAATTATGCAAAAAAAAAAACCCAAACAAACAAAAACAAAAAACAAAACCTCCCATCAAAACTACTTACAGTTTTATGTGAGGTGCACATCTGTGTGCGCGCGCGTCTATATGTATGTGTGATTATTTATATTTTATTTACATCTTATGCATTATTTTTGAATGTTTAATTGTTACTATAAGCATTTATAGCGTTGAATATGTATGTATTGATATGACATACACATGTGCGTATACATCAGTTAGAGGGGTTGATCCTACTTCACGGAATTTGGTGGTCATGCGTGTGGGGTGGGGGGTGTCCTTGGTCTCAATTAACCACGGAAAGTGAGGGATCCCTGTAGTTTTGTTGGGGGGTTGTGTTGTTTTTTGTTTGTTTGTTTTTTTTGAATAATTGGCCTTGTTTTGCGGCATTCATTATTTTTGTATTTTTCAATGAATATTTTTGAAAAACCCGCGATGCACTGAAGCCGCAGAAACTGAAGCACGAAGTAGCGAGGAATCACTGTATACAATTACAGTCGGCCCCCCTACTTACGGAACCCCCTGTTTACGAAAACACCGGGTTACGAAAACATTTTCCTAAGTTTTCGTCCCCTGTATACAAAAACAACCTCCTCTTACGAAAAGCGCCATTCAAAATTAAAACGTGCCAATCAAAATTTCATGAGTTGCTCTCTCATTGGCTGTCTCCCAACATCCCGCCCCGCTGGCCTCCCATTGGCCTCCCCAGGAGGGAGCTGAATCGCCATAGTACAGCACCCATAAAGCTTGTTTGTCACATGCGTGAGGAGAGTTGAACAGGACTGTTGCTTGTTTTGAGATCATTGCAGCATTATATTTCGTTATTGCCGAAACCCCTCTACAATCGGGACGATATTGAACCAGAAGGAGACCTTAAAGTGGAAATACAGTGACGGTGGCAATTATTTCGGCACGATATTGAAGCATGAGCAGAGTGCTCCATGAAACAAGACCTCCGATCTAGCAAGGAAGCAAACAGTTACTGTAATTCTGATTTAAATACAACATCCCGTGCATTTAAACATTTAAATAGAATTGTTCTGTCAGCTGTGTGTTGCGTGTGGGCGGAGCTCGCATTTGGCAAAACACACCATAGAGACAGAGTTTTTTTTGTGTGTGTGTGTGTGTGTGTGAGAGAGAGAGAGAGACTGTGTGTGTGTGTGTGTGTGTGTGTGTGTGTGTGTGGGTGTGTGTGTGTGTGCGCTCGTGTATTTGTGTGTGTGTGTGTGTGTGTGTGTGAGTGCGAGAGAGAGAGAGAGAGTCAGTCAGAGATGAAAGGAGGCTTATCTGGACCTCCGATCCCCCAAGGAATCAAATTAAGTTGAGTTCGGACCTCCGATCTGTCAAGCAGGGAATGCGATTTGAATTCCCCGTCTTAAAATGCTCTGGCGTCCTGCATGTGGACGGAGCCCACATTCAATGGAGAGCGCCATGTGTATTCTGTAAGTGTATTGTGTGTGTGTGTGTGTGTGTGTGTGTGTGTGTGTGTGTGTGAGAGAGAGAGACAAATAGAGAGAGAGACATTGGTGTGTGTGTGTGTGGGTGTGTGTGTGTGTGTGTGTGTGTGTGTGTGTGTGTCTGTATTTGCATTAATAAAAATGTTTAATAATGGTTTAATTAATAAATATGTTAATAAAATGGTTTAATATGTTAATAAAATGTTGAAATTGTTTAATGAATAATTTTCTTAATAATTTAACACATTTCATGCATATTTCATACAAAAATGGGTGTACTTTTATCATTTTTAAAGGGTTTATGGGGTAGTCTTGGGAGCCTTGAAACGAATCAGGCGTTTTACATGTAAAATGCCCCTCTACTTACAACACTTCCGCGTTACAAAAAAGGCACTGGAACGGATTAATTTCGTAAGTAGGGGGAACGACTGTATATTGGTTAACATTGAATGCAAAAAGATTACTAGTTCAAGACCCAGGCTGGCAAGGGTGTTTCTGTATGGAGTTTACATGTTCTCCTTCTGCTTGTATGGGTTTATCTGGGTATTCTGGTTTCCTTCTATAGTCCAAAGACATGTACATTCAGCTAATCAGATGTTCCAGATTGCCCCGAGCATAAGTGTGAATAGTTGTGTTAATTGGCTCTATGATGGGCTGACGAGCTGTCGACACTTCTTCTCACTTCAAGGTGAAAAGCGGGATTTTGTAAATGATGGCGAATTTGATGGGAACCCAATGAAGTTGCCTAAGGACAGATGCTATATGACTGAAAGAGGGCATTTTAGAAATAAATTGTGCTAGAAAAATCTGAACCAATTGTTGTTCATTGATTTTTTTTCAGGCAAACTTAAACATAAGGAGTTACAGTAATCTAGGTGATGATTAATTTATAGCACTAGTACAGCCCTTCTGAATTATATATTTGGTGCTGTGACATTTTTTACTGAGGCATAGACTCCATAGTGCAAAATTAGCCTTGCCTTGAATGGTGTGCAGAGCAATCAAATAAGATGATTTATAATAACCAATCCTAAGGATATGTGAGCTTGTGGAAGTGGAAGTCATCAGATACACTATTTGATGGACCATGAGCAGTAGTTTCGCACCAGGGTTCTCAGTCCCCATTAGTACGCCATGTCACTTGGCAATTAATCAGATTGGAAAGAAACGTTCACCGCACCAGCAGTTCACTTGAGTAATAACGGATACTTTCAACTTGTGTATTTCTGCTTATTTCACTAACAATGCAAACTTGGTCTGCAATATTTTCTTGACACTCAGCATATACTTTCTTTCACTGACATTAAGCTATACAATCATATTTTTATATAAGCAGCTTTTCACTACAACAGAAGGAGAAAAATTACATGATTTGACCCCAAACTAGTAAATTCAGTTCTTTATCTCTCTTTCTCTCTCTCTCTCTCTCTCATTCCTGCACTTGCAGTCTATGAACTCATGCACTCCTGCCAACTGCAGTGCAGCCACGATTAATGTGAAAATACCTAAATATGTATCACTATAGCTCTTCCAACTCTTCAATGTAGAGATCACAACTTCTGCCTATTCACGTGGGAATAAAGCCACTGATTCCTCGTGGACTATAACTACAAGCACATATATTATACAAACACATAATACCAAGGGGCTGTGTTGTGTACTCAGTACTACTATAACTTATCATCATATTTTTATCTTTTGTTAGAGACAGAAAACAATGTAAAATGTAAAACCTCCACGATAACCTCCTGCTGTCTATGAATAGGGTAGGTTATAAATGACAGGATAAAGAATAATGTGAGATATCATGATGTATATAGATGAGATATCATGATGTCTCTAGAAACAATGGCAGAGACGGTAGACGGCCTACTTAATGTTTTGTTTCTCCCCAGATTATGTAATATGTAAGGCATAAAACACAACGGAATTGGAAGCAACACAAAATGGGGCTACTAATGACGGCAATATATTAAAAGGATGACATGCCACACTTTGTATCCTTACAATGATGGTTCAATAAGTTTGGTCCTCCATTCATTTTATTTCGTAAAAGAAACAGTTGTTTCCTCAAGAGCTTCATTTTCCCTCTGTTGAAGGTAATAATCTAAAATAAAAGATCGCATAATCTCTGAATATTAAACGGTTTTAAAAGTTTACGCCTTTTAACAATCACAAATCCAGCTCGTGGCTACCAAGTGGCGCACTGATAACGTGAGTGACTGTTAACCCAGATATTCCAAGTACAGTAATCCAGAATCTACGTTAATCCAACAATCATCCGTGACTAGGAGTCCGTGGGACATAATTGGCCGAGCTCTCGCAGGAGGTTGGTGTCGTGAGATCATTCATCTGAGGGGGCAGATAGCACTTTCCCTCCGAGTGTGTTAGACCCCCCAAATATGCATGCGCTGCATTTTGCAAAGAGGCGGGTGGTTAGAATTGCATATCACGGAGATGTCGCGTGCATGATTTTGCTCTTTGCTGGTTTACGGGGGTCATATGATAAGGAAGAGATTACGTGATGGGTGGTAATTGGATATGACTAAATTGGGGGACCAACTCATACAAACGTTATACAAAGCATTCATTTTATTATTTTTATATTTGTTTTGATATTTGTTTTATTTATTTTCTTATACAGTGATTCCTCTCTACTTCATGCTTCAGTTTCTGCAGCTTCAGGGCATCACGGGTTTTTAAAAAAATATTCATCAAAAAAAATAAGGAAATTAAGGAAAAATAGGGAATAGGTTAAGGAAAAAAAGACCAATTATACAAAAAAAAAAAAAAACCCCAAACAAACAAAAATGAAAAAAACGACCCAACAAAACTACAGTACTGTAATTTTGTGACGTGCATCTGAGCATGTGTGTATGCATCTGTGTGTGTAATGTATATTCTTATGTATATACACAACGTATCCGACATGATAAGCGCCCAGGGTGCTTAAAAAAAAATTGAAGTGGGTGGGGGCTTATTAAAATTTTACCAGTGGAGTGGGACAGTAAGTGCTTATTACCATCGAGGTGGAAAACATGAATAATAACAGAACAATAAAAGAGTTTTACTGGTATTTGTGTTATTCATTTTGTGATATCAACCAAATTGCTTACATGAAATCCGAAAATGAACAGAAAACAGCCTGAATTAAAAAAAAGACTTCCCTTACTTTTCCCTCCCGGTGATTTTCCTTTAAACATTTTCCCAAATAAAATGAGCCAATAAACACGAATGTCATCTTTAGAACATGGCAAGTTGAACCAATCAACACGAACATAAACAAAAGCACATGTCCAGGAACGTCTTTAAATTTATGAATTTAGTGAGCAGGAGAATCGGGTGGAAAATACCCCCCCGCGACTGACGTATATATACATGTATATGTGTACATAATATCAATAAATGCATATCCGATGCTATAAATGCTTGTAATAACTATTAAACATTGAAAAAAATGACATGAGATGTAAATAAAATATAAATACAGACGCTCTCCAACTCACCAACATTCGTTTTGCAAACATCCAGAGATACCAACAAAGCTGTCCAAGGGTGAAAGTGAAATGAAATTGAAGAACAAGTAGAAATAGAAATCGAATAAAATCTACAGAAAGAGAGATCATAAATATAAGTATGAAATCTGATTAAACATTATCCTGAGATACACTTAATACTAGGCTCTGGCGGGGGGGGGGGCGGCTGCGCAGAGCACACAAACAGATGGGTTTTTTTTTTTTTTTTTTTTTTTTTTTTTTTTACATAATTGGCCTTGTTTTTGTGACATTTTCCTTAACTTTTCCACCTATTCTTCCTTAATGTCCTTATTGTTTAATTCGATGAATATTTAGTATAATTAAAAAAAAAAAACGCGATTCACTGAATCCGCATTAATTGAAACACGAAGTAGCGAGGGATCCCTGTATAAAATATGCTGTACAATGATGAACATATTCTAATGTAACTGCAGTATTTTAGTGTGCGCAGCACCTTCTGTTCTTGCTTGATTAAAGATAACGCAAACAGATAGGGAAAACTGACAGTAACATCAGACTTAGCTGGCTCTATCTATTACTGCTCAATATTGTACAATGCCAGCAGGTAATGGCGATAGATTTTCAGATTCAATACCCCGAAAATAGTGATGGTCTATATCTATTTCCTGTTTTGCATACATGTTTACTGTACCTCTCATAGCAGTAACACACCACATTTAAATATTTGCAGGATTATTACCACATGTATTAATCTTTGAAAATTTGTTCCCCTCTTGAACCATGCATTCTGAACGATACCTGATGGTATTGTTGTTGTTCTTCTTATCTTACCAAAAAAATTGAAAGCTCTCCAGACTGAAGCAAGGCTTGCAAATTCAGTATACTGACATCACAGGGATGTTAACCTATCCCATCGGTTACCAAAATGTAGCAGTGCCCTGCTGATGGGCCACCTGAAATTATGTTCATCAGTGAAATCAAATTCCCTCCATTTTTTTTTTTTTTTTTTTTTTTTTTTTTTTTATAAACAGTGTGTACTTTGATAATTGTTACTTACATTTGTGAGGAAACCCTGTGCAAAATATATATTTATTTGAATGCACTATAGAGGTTTCACTGGCTGATTGACCTCACCACTAGGTGTCACTATCGACAACAGTTAACTATTGTTGGACAAAATGAAAAAGAATTGGACAACAGTCTTGGCTGTCTGTGTCTGAACTATAGTAGTAAAAGAATATCTCTGCTCTGATCAAACATCTGAACAACATCTCATTATAGCAGTAATGCTATCCCCATTGAGCAGTGTACTGCACAGAGGCAGACAAGTATTAGTGTTTTGTTCCAGTACCCAGTAACAGACAATGCTCTTTGTGTGTATTTTGTTATTTGCTGTAACTATATTTACAAAATAGCATACTGTTATTTTGAGAAACTTGGCAAGATGTAAAAAAAAAAAAAAAAAAAAAGTAGTTCTAAAACTTCTAAGGCTTGACTATCCACATAAAAAAAAAAAGTTGTGTGTGTGTGTGTGTGTGGGTGGGTGTGTGTGTGTGTGTGTGTGTGTGTGTGTTTGGGGGTAGGGGATCAACTAAGGATTTATACATTTTGCCAACTCTCTGAAGACTTTCTTGTGCCAGAACACTTAAAGGAATATCTTTACTGTGACTCTTCCAAGGCAGAGATTTTTTTTTTTCCAAGATTACTTCTGTAGTACCATTGCTGAAACACTCCTCTGTCCAAAGTGTTTCAACGACTATAGCCCTATATTATATATTGCACTTATAACACCCTTTGAGGAACTGGTCCTGGCACACCTGAGTGTTTGCCTCCCACACTAGACCCACACTAATTTGCGTATGAAAGCAACGGGAATACAGAGGGTGCTGCACTGTGTACTCACACCTGGATAACAAGAACACATATGCAAGAATCTTGTTTATTGACATCAGCTCAGCATTCAACAGTCATTCCCTCCATGTTAAACATAAAACTTGAGGATCTTGAATCAATACCTTCCTCTGCAACTGGATCATGGACTTTCTGATCAACAGACACCAGTCAGGCCATAACAGTTCTTCCACCATCACATTCAACACTGGCACACCTCAGGGCTGTGTGTTGAGCCCTTTTTTCTACTTCCTCTTCACCTATGACAGGAGCCGTATGTATGGATCCAACTCCCATCATAAAGTTTGCAGATGGCATCATGGTGATCAAACTCATCAGTTACAATGATGAGTCTGACTCCAGGGTAGAGGTAAAGCACCTAGCTGCATGGTGCGCTGACAACAACCTGGTCTAGAGCACCAGCAAAACCAGGGAGCTCATTGTGGACTTCAGGAAGGAAAAGGGAGAAACTCATTAACCCATTCATATCAACGGCACCTCCAACCTGATCAAGAAGGTCCAGAAGCACCTGTTCTTCTTGAGGACACTGAAGAAGAACCACCTGTCTGCTAACATCCTGGGGAACTTCTACCACTGTGCCACAGAAAACATCCTAACCAACTGTGTGATAGTCTGGGATGGTAAATGCTCAGTCTCTGAACAAAAAACATTGCAGCGTTTGGTGAAAACTGCCCAATACATCACAGGGACTCCATTGCCTGCTATTGAGGATTTCCAAAGGAAGAGATGTCTTCGCCAGGCACGCGGCATTCTTAGGGACTTCTCCTATCCTGCCAATAGAGTCTTTCAGCTCCTCCCCTCCAGAAGGCACTTGAGGAGCCTCCGGACAAAAGCTGTCTCTCTGCTGAACTCATTCCCACTCATTTCATGCATGTACATGTAGATGCATACATTGTATAGTCATTGTCATAGTTTGTTCACAGTGCTTTTCTTTCACTACTGTATATATGTTCATAGCACATTGTTCACTATACATCTGTATGTGTGTGTATTTATGCACTTTTTTACATATAGCACATCTGTACATTATCCATATTACATCTGTACATCTGTGAACACACATGCTTTTTTTAATGGCCTGGCAAGCTGTCCAGGGTGTACTCTGCCTTCGCCCAGAGTCAGCTGAGATGGGCGCCAACCTCTCCATGACCCTTATTAGGATGAAACGGTTGAGAAAATGAATGAATGGATGTGTGTGTGTGTGTGTGTGTGTGTGTGTGTGTGTGTGTGTGTGTGTATATATATATATATATATATATATATATATATATATATATATATATATATATATATATATGTGCATATATATATATATATATATATATATATATATGTATATGTGTGTATATATATGTATATGTGTGTGTGTGTGTATATATATATATATATATATATATATATATATATATATATATATATATATATATATAATTTTTTTTTTTTCCCCCTTTTGACTTTCTCCCTTTCTCGGGAGTCGCCAGAGCGAATCATCTGATTCGCACATTTGATTTGGCATAGGTTTTTACGTCGGATGCCCTTCCTGTCACAACCCTTTAGCAAGGGACAGAAACACGCTGACGGCTTTGCAGCTACTCTTTACGAAAGTCAGCAATGGTTCTTTTATATGCCTCTCACCATAGACAGTGCGAGACATGGCCCACCTTTGATAACCCGGTTAACTGCATTGGGGGACAGTGACAACCCTGTGGGGACTCGAACCCCCAACCTTAGGACCAGCGATCCAGCGCCCTTTAGCACTGGACCACCACTGCCCCATATAAAGAGAGAGAGAGAGAGAGAGAGAGAGAGAGAATCCTTCCGTAAGAGAGTGCTCAATACATTTTCATAGAGCAAATATAAGTACTACTTATATATCTATATATAGATATATATATATATATATATATATAGACAGATCGATAGATCACATCTGTATATTTGTTCATATTACATGTGCATATTGCTCCTATGTAAATTAATGTTAATTTCTTCTCACCTTTTCACCGCCAATATCTGTACATAACTGCTTCTAATTATACATAGTGCACATACTGTATATATTGCACTTGGTACTCTGCACTTCTGATTAGATGTTAAACTGCATTTTATTACTCTGTATTCATACACGTGTAATTACAATAAAGTTTAATCTAATCTATTTTTTCTTTTTACCAAAAACTTTACATGTACAATTGGTTTTCTTTTGGCTGGTTATATGAAGAAGATATGTAAGTTTTACTTTGTACAGCAATAGAATAATCACATTAATAGAGGACAAATAATATAATAATCTGAATTACAGCCAGCACTGCAGTCAGAGATGGTGTTGTATGGAATTAATTAAAGCCTTGTAAACAAAAATAATTAACTCTAAACATTATAAAGACCTCAGGTTTTAGGATATGAGAAGAGTTTTGTCTAGATTTAGTTTTTATTTTGATGGTTTTCAGAAATACTGCACTATTCATGTTTTATGGCAAAGTTGGGAAGTAAAAAGAACCCCAAAAACGCCTCCCACCAGTCGATTTGTGGAGTGATTCTCAGCACTACCAGCAGGCTCACTAATGTACCATGACCCGTCGTGCAGGCATGAAGTCATCGCTCAGCAGCAATTGCCGTGTTGTGAGCGTATGTAGTTTTATAAATGGTTATGTTACATAAGCAATTTTAAGAGAAATATAATTTTCTTGTTTTGCTATTGGCTCTGCCTTTTAAACTGTCAGAATTCACTACCTTGTGAAGGAAGGATATGTAAACATCAAACTATGCTGAAGCTAATGTTTTGTGTGATTAACTTTAAGGTGCCTTTCAGACTTTTCATTTTCAGAATTTTCTTTATTTGGATTTGCTTGTAACCATTCCTCAGAGCTGGCAGTACAATCCAGAAATAACTAACTTCTCAATAGTAATCAAATACAGTGGTCCCTCACCTTACGAAAGTCTCACCAAACGAAAAATTCAGGTTACGAAAAGCATTTTCTTAAAATTTTTGTCTCCGGATACGAAACAAGTTCACATTACGAAAGCGGCATCTTAAAAATTCAAACGCGCCATTGAAACATTCAAACAATGCACGAGCTGCTCCCCCATCAGTGATGTTCAAACATCCCGCCCCGCTGGCCTCCCATTGGCTAACAACTGAGCTGTTGTTCATGTTGCCTTCACTCGAGCACCATCTTGGACAGGTCCACCCGACGCCATCTTGGACAGGGATCCCATTGCCTAGAAGGAATGACGCATCTACCTTCCATTGCCTATTATAGAGCAGAACCCACCATGATGCTTTTCGTGTAAAGGACAAAGTTACTGTTGTTTTATGCTTTATTTCTTGAATCAGGCTTTTAACCTTCCATAAACATTCGTAAGATTATAACTGCTGAGAAGACATGGTCAACACGCGCGCACACACGTGTGTGTGATTTCCGGTGCGAGTGAGGAGAAGAAACGGGCTCAAGTGATATCACAAATGAATATGGCCAAACCCGTCTCCCGTCGGTACGATATTGAAGCAGAAGGAGGTCTTAAAAGGTATGCTTTTATCATTTTTAAAGGGTTTGGGAGCCTTGGAACGAATCATGCGCTTTACATGTAAAATGCGGTTCAACCTATAAAAAAATGCAGGTTTCGAATATTTCGTAAGGTTGAGGTACCACTAATTATATTGCAATATTTATTGTGGCATTTGTTATTCCCAATGAAAATCAACAGATAAAAAAAAAATTCATAATCTTTTTTTTTCCAGTGCGTCAAACACATTTTATATTAATTATAATTTTTAATTGTAATTAAAATTATATTTCAGCGTGCCAAATTTGTGCTAAGATATTAAGAATGCATGGGAACAGCCTCCTGTTGTATGTTAATTCGACCTGCACGGTAGTAATGATACAATGCTAAAATAAAGATGGAAATACAAGCAGCAAGGTCAATGTTTTTTCCGCCGTTCAAACCACTGACTACACAGCTCGTTTTTTCTCTTTACATTTTCATGCCCTTTAAAAACCCAGGATGTCTGTACTTTTTGTTTTATTGTAATAGAGTAATAAATCATTTTGACTGCTTTTCTACATAATTATAGCCAATTTACAAACATTTGTTTACCAGGAATACAGTATTGTATTAATGCTAATAAGGACATGCTTTCTGACCAATGGAAAATCACCTACATTTTTTGCTCATTTGAAATATGTAGCAAATTTCCCACATAGTCTATATATATGCATTGTTGCTGGTTCTTTGCATTCCTTTTTCAAATGTAGAATGTATTGTTTCATTTCATTCAGATGTGATCTCAATTCTACATGACTATTTTTTCATATCATTTTTTGTTTGCCTGATGTCTCATGTATTTACTCATTACCCTATTTGAAATAGCAGAACATTTATCAGTCATTCCAAGAGATTGAATTACGTATACATGACCTGATATCAGTTTTTGAAGCATTTTTGACCCGCTGTGTGTCCACATATAAACATTAGATATTTCAATTCTGGTGTTTATTTCTCATATTGAAGTACTGTACTTATTTGGCAAGTGGAAATCTAAAAGAAATCACAAAAACTTTCATGTTTATGATTGTCACAATTTATCCATGTCAAATATTCATTCATTTTTTTGTAACCACTTAATCATAATTAGGGTCACAAGGGGGGGGGGACTGGTGCCTATCTCAGCCAACTCTGGGCAAGGACAGACAGCTTGCCGGGTCATCACAGGGCGGAAACACGCTGACGGCTTTGCAGCTACTCTTGTCAAAAGTCAGCAATGGATCTTTTCCATGAACCTCACACCACAGACAGTGAGAGACATGGCCGGCCTTTGATAACCCAGTTAGCTGCACTGGGGGGGGCATATCAAATATGTACATGTAAATCAGGCTAACATATCAAGATTTTGTTGAGCAATGTAGTTAAGAAGGGGGAGTGGTGGCCTGATGGTAAGGTGCTGGATCACTGATCCCAAGGTTGGGGTTCAAGCCCCACTCTCAAAAGGATTGTCACTGTCACCCCAGTGCCACTAACTGCATTATCAAAGGCCGGCTATGTCAAGCATATACAGTATATATAATCACAATGTATCTAATATTGTGTGTGTGTGTCAAATTTTGGCAAACCATAAAATAGTAACTATGTAGTTGGTAAGCACATACCTCAGAACAAGTCTTGAAAATATCATGCACTGAGCATTTGGAACCCACCTATCCAATCCACATTATACAAGTCTAGAGCCTAGCACACTGTTAATTAGGACTAATGGCCTTATTATTTTTTAAAGTACAAAGCAAATCTGAAATAGTAAATCAGTAAGCCATCAGTGATTTCATATGGATTGACTTACCAGCCTGACACATCAAGACTTCAGCCTGTGGCTCCTTTAAAACTTGTTGTTAATGCTTTTAATATCTTTTAATTTTGTATCTTACAAAGACATTGTTGTCTGTATCCATCCATATTGGGAGGCAGCGTTTTCTAGACTGGCTGAATAGGTCAACTCAACAATGGCAGTCTCTCATACAACTGGTGCAAATACATTCAATTGGGGCTTGCAAGGATGTTGTACTTGATTTACGGCTTGTTCTATTTGCTGCAAGATGTTCCATCCCGTCACTTTCAGGCTTCCGCAAGATCTTCTATGCTATGTTGGTAGAGCGTCCGCTTTATCCTCCGGGAAGGTCAGAGTTCGAATCCAGCCACGTCATACCATAAGTCGTTAAAATTTGGTAGTTGTTGCTTCCTGCTTGGCACTCAGCATCAAAGGATAGAACAACACAATAACTGGCGCTGCACAGTGGCGACAGCTGCCCAGAGCACTAAAAAAACCCACTCAAGAGCGCTTTGAGCATAATATTCAGCATGGATAAAGCGCTATATAAATCTACGACAATACAATACAATACATGAGCCTAATGCAGGGTTATGATAATGTTCTCATACACACACTCTAGCAGTAAATTGTATTAAAAACAGTGTGAACATATATAATGTATACAGAAGGTTTATTACCAATGGCATGTTTAATTTAACAAAGTATATTCATTGATTCAGTGAAGCTTCTGTATTTTTATTTAAGATGGGAGGTTCAGTATGATTGATTAGTAGTCAGCAAGGCACTGCAGCAGGTGGTGAAAACCGCCCAACGCATCACAGGGAATCCACTTCCTGCTATTGAGGCTGTCCACAAGAAGAGATGTCTTTGCCAGGCGCGCAGCATTCTTAGAGACTCCTCTCATCCAGTCAAACAGACTCTTTCAGCTTCAGGAGCCTTTGGACAAAAAAACAACAAGTTTAGGAACAGCTTCTTCCCCACAGCTGTCACCCTACTGAACTCAGTCCCCTGCTGAAACTTCCTTCTCTTCCATTCCATACTACACCAAATCAGTGCAATTTGTACCATCTATATCATTCATGCACATGCATACGCTTCCACGATTTTAATTTATTCACAGTGCTCTTCTTCCACTACTGTGTGTGTGTATGTGTGTGTGTGTGTATATATATATATATATCCATAGCACACTGTATGTGTATATGATATATATCTATATATGTGTGTGTATACACACACATGCACACAAATATATATATATATATATATATATATATATATATATATATGTATGTATGTGTATATGTATATATATATATATATATATGTATATATGTATGTATATATATATATATATATATATATATATATATATATATATATATGTATGTATATATATATATGTATATATGTATGTATATATATATATGTATATATATATATATATATATATATATGTATATATATATATATATATATCTATGTATATATATATATATATATATGTATATATATATATATCTATGTATATATATATATATGTATATATATATAGATATATATATATATATATATATGTATATATATGTATGTATATGTATATATATGTGTATATATATGTATATATATATATGTATATATCTGTATGTATGTATGTATATATATGTATATATATATATATATATATATATGTATGTATGTATGTATGTGTGTGTGTGTGTGTGTGTGTGTATGCATGTATGTACAGAGAGTGGTCCGCACAAGCAGTGTATTTTCTGTGTATTTACCATAGTGCTATGTGTTTGTATAAGGTGTACTGTGATTTACAGCTTATTAATTAAATGTGAGAAAATTAAAAGGAATTTTAAAAATATGTGCCGAAATAAAACGTGAAATTAATAAGGCAAAACCTTCCCCTGAGTTGGCTCCTGTGTAAACACATGGGGTGCCATTCTTATCTCACAGCATTAAATTAATATTGGAAAATTCGCAAAATGTACTTCAAATCCTACCACAGATTAGATAAAGTTCATGTTATGTAGGAAAACAATGGAGAAGTACAAGTTAGTGTCAAAGGCACGTACTTATTCTTTTGTGCCACATTAGTTTGTTGGTTTATTCATCTTGAGAAGCACACAGAATGTATAACTACATTGTGTGTCACAACAAGAAGCTCACCAGAGATTACAAATTGGTGTGATTTAATACTGTGAAAATAATTGTGTGCTTTAGATTAATGTGTAAATATAACCAATAGAGCCTTTTATAGTTATATACTGTATTGAATAGCATTCGGTTCTCGAATAGATCAGAGAAAGAAGAATTTTTTTTTTACTATTTTTGGCAGTCTGAATAATTAAGAAGTAAAAATATCCTCTTATTATTATTTATATTATTATTATTATTATTATTATTATTATTATTACAGTCGGCCCCCTACTTACGAAGACCCTTGTGTACGAAATTCCCGGGTTACGAATATCACTTTCTCAAGTTTCCATCCCTGGGATACGAAAACAACCCCTCTTCCGAAAAGAAATTCAAAATTCAAACGCGCCAATCAAAATTTCACAAACGCACGAGTTGCTCTCTCATTGGCTGTCTCTCAACATCCCGCCTCGCTGGCCTCCCAGATAGAGACAAAAGGAAGCTTAACTCTTTAGTTTTTTGTTTAGTTTTTTAAGTTGTTTTAATTCAGTAAATGTTTAATAAATGTGGGCGCATTTGAGCTCATCTGGAATTGCGATCCCTTCAAGGAATGACATTAAAGTTGAGTTTGTCAAGCAGGGAATGCGCTTTGAATTCACTTCTTGTGGGCGTGGCTCGCAGCGCGTGCGCGCGAGAGAGAGCAAGAAAGAGTGAGAGAGAGAGAGAGAGAGAGAGAGGGAATAATGCTTTAGTTTTTAGTTTAGTTTTTTAAGTTGTTTTAATTCAGTAAATGTTTAATAAATGTGGGTGCATTTGAGCTCATCTGGAATTCCGATCCCTCAAGGAATCAATTTAAAGTTGAGTTTGTCAAGCAGGGAATACGCATCGAATTCCACGTCTTGTGGGCGTGGCCTGCAGAGAGAGAGAGAGAGAGAGAGAGAGTGTGTGTGTGTGTGTGTGTGTGTGTGTGTATGTGTGTGTGTGTGTGTGTTAATAAAAAATGTTTAATAATGGTTTAATTAATAAATATGTTAATAAAATGGTTTAATATGTTAATAAAATGTTTAAATGGTTTAATAAATAATTTTCTTTTACTTTTAACACATATTTCATACAAAATTGGTGTACTTTTATCATTTTTAAAGGGTTTATGGGGCTTATCCAGGCAGAAGACTGGAGCCTTGGAACGAATTAGGCGTTTAACATGCAAGGTGTGACCCCTACTTACGAAATCCCGCGTTACGAAAAAGGCTCTGGAACGGATTAATTTCGTAGGGGGCCGACTGTATTATTATTATTACACAGTAAACCTGTGATGTGGATGGAAGTCAGCACTGCTAACAGAACCATGCTGTTAACTCAAATTATCATTACTTTTTTTTGGTCTTTTTTGGGTTTTTTTGAACCAACCAGAACTAAGAATTCAGCATGGCAAGTCCTGGCAATGGCAGTGGTGGCCTGGTGAGAAAGGTGTTGAATCACTGATCCTAAGGTTTGGGGTTCAAGCCCCACTCTCCAGCTGACTTTCAATAAAAGTAGCTGCGAAGCTGTCAGTGTGTTTCTGCCCTGTGATGGCCTGGGGAGCTGTCCAGGGTGTACTCTGCCCTCACCAGGATTCAGCTGGAATGGGTGCCAGCCTCCCCGTGACCCTAATTGGGATAAAGTGGTTACAGAAAATAAACAATGAATTCTTCACTAAGGTAATTTCAGATAACATTATTATATATTTCAGTCAGTTACTGATTCTCATGTAGGTATTCATCAAAAAATGCATTTATTTGGAAGTTGGCTGCTTAAGAAATCAAGTTGAATCCCCAAACTAATTGAAAAACAATACATTTTACAGGTAAATACATAATTTCCACAGATTTTACACCTTTTCCCCTCCAAGGTCAATAAAGTATTCTGAGTCTGATTCTGAAGTAAAGTAGGATAGACCAAGATAAACTGCTTTCTTATGCTCTTTGTTTGGTGGTAGGACTAATCATCTGTTTGAAAACTTTATTCACATTTAAAATAATTTAGTTTTCCACTTCTTTAATTTGTAACAATAGCCAGCTTGCACTTCAAACAGTTCATGTATAGAGTCAAGCGTGATCTACTTGTCTATCTCAGCCCACAGTGGTGCAAGCTGGCTATTTCCTTTCGGCTTTTTCCCTTTATCAGGGGTCGCCACAGCGAATGATTCGCACGTTTGATTTGGCGTAGGTTTTTACGTCGGATGCCCTTCCTAACGCAATCCTTTAGCAAGGGACAGAAACACGCTAACGGCTATGCAGCTACTCTTTACGAAAGTCAGCAATGGCTCTTTTACATGAACCTCCCACCATAGACAGTGAGAGACATGGCCGGCCTTTGATAACACAGTTAGCTCCACTGGATGGGGAAAAAAATACAGTACATCATATCAATAAATCTAAAAGGAGGATCTGTGTTGAAACGCATTTGGGGTCAGGTCTTTCAGGTCATGTTAGACGAGTAAAAGATCGAGCAGTATGCAATCGAAATGCCTGGCACCATTATTTACAGTAGACACTTCATAAATATGATTCTAAAATCAGTGCATGTGATGGTGTAATTGTCCACTGTCCATTCATTTATTTTCTTATTTGCTTCATCCTGTGCTGGCGCCCATCTCAGCCGATTCTGGCCAAGGGCAGAGTAGAAGGAACCACGCTGATGGTGATGTGGCCTTCTCTTGAGGAAAGTCAGTGTTGGTTCTTTTGCAGCATCTTACCATAGACAGTGATCAACATGGTTGGCCTTTGATGCGTTGAAACATAGTGGTGAGCATGTCCACCTCACGGCAAGGATATCCTGCGTTCAAAATTTCTCTGAGGAGTTTGCAAGCATGGTTTTATATATTGTCCCTAGGTGTGAGTGTTTGTGTGTGTTGGCCCTGCAATGGTCTGACAGACTGTTCAGGGTGTACACCACCTTCTCTTAGTGTTGGCTGAGATACCCCAGTAGGATGAAGTGGTTTGGTAAATGGATTTGTAAATAACATGGGCACACAGGGGCACTATTAAGTCTTATTGTAGAATTGGTCTGAATTATTTAGAGACTAACCTGAAGGCACACTATGACACACATCACATTCTTTTCCTGTTTAAGCTCAGATATCCTGGTACTGGATAAATTATTTAAGATAATTCGTGATGCAGAGATTTGATCCAGTGGTAGCATTTTGTCTGTTTATCTGTGTGGAGATAAAATACAGACCATATCACTTCATTACATATCGCTTTATCGCAATGACTGCATAATTGAATAAATAGATGAAAACCACATGCCAAAGTGTATCTTTTTTTTTTTTTTTGGTCATCATGATCGGATAATTGCATACAGGGATCCCTGACTTTCCATGGTTAATTGGGACCGAGAACCCCCCCCCCCCCCACAACCACCGAATTCCCCGAAGTAGGATCACTCCCCACAACCCCCACTGACTGATGTATACGTACATGTCTCTGTGTATATAACATCAATAAATACATATTCAGTGCTATAAATGCTTTAATTGTTATGCATTATTTTTTTAATGTTATAATAAGATGTAAATTAAATATAAATACACACACATAGAGACGCGGATGCGTGTGCACGCCATCAGATGCACAGCTCACAAAAATGTAACTAGTTTTGAAGGGAGGTTTTGGGTTGTTTTATGTTTGTTTAGGAGTTTGTTTGTTTTTGTTTTTTTTGCATAATTGTCCTTGTTTTGCGGCATTTTCCTTAACTTTTTCTTCCTTAATTTCTTTATTTTTTAATTCGATGAATATTAAAAAAACAAAAAACAAACAAAAAAAAACGCAATGCGCTGAAGCCGCATGTATTGAAGCGCGAAGTAGCGAGGGATACCTGTATATCACTTATATGCATACAATATACATTGCCAAAATCAAAATTGTGATCAAATAATCACATACTTGCGCTTGATAATTCTCTATCGCGTGAAAATGTTTAAAACTCATGCGGAGAAAAGTGAGTTCCGAGTGACTTCATTACCCAGATGCTGAAATCTGGAATATGACGCTTTACGATGACGAAAAATCCTGAGCACTAATTGGCTTACTTCTTTCATTCAAAGCCTTATACGGCGGGAAAATGAATTGCACAGTTGACCTAACCGACTTTCGTGTGCTCTAATTGGCTGACCTCATTTATGAGTCAAATGTTATACAGTACATTTTGCAATGACAGGCAATAGTTGTAATGTTCATTCCTAAGTGGAGTTTAACGCCGTAAACCTGTCAAAACTTCGTGCAAGAAATGACCTATATCTTTCTACACAGTATGAGGCTATGCAAGATTTGGGGTAAGAATGTGCCACAGATTGAAGCTGCTAAGAAATTCAACATCTCCTAGTCGCAAGTATCCAGGAAACCAAAAGGAATACTGTATTATCATGGATAGATTCACTGGGGCCGGTGGTGTAGTGGTTAGGATTAGGGTGTTCATCACATTGAGATTGTGTTCCTTCCACCAAATGCAGGTTCTAGTGCGCAGCCTCGGAATCACGCGATAATAAGAAATTTTAAGCATTCTGCTTTATTGCAGAGAATGATGAGTGCTACTGATTCAGGCACACTAGGAAGTGCAAACAAAATAAACAAGGCTGTTTCTCTATTGGATGTCATACAAATGCCTGGAGTCGTTAAACCAGAAACAATATCAAATTGCTTCATATCTGGATTAAAACAAGATGTGGAAAGTGACCTCAATTGATTTTTAGCAGAAGATTTCCCTGTTGACATGGACTTTGAACATTACGAGGATTGTGTTACAATAGATGAGGAGGAAGCAACAGAAGGAGTTCTCACTGATGCTCAAATGTGTGAGGGCTTAACTGATGCAAGAAAATAATGAAGTACAAGAAGATGATGATGATGATGTTGTTGATGGTGACTCACCACCTCCACCTTCAAGCTTTGTCTGTGTTTGAGAGCAGAATATACCATCATTGGACTAAGTACTGAAGCTATGGCCTAATTGGAGAATGAAAATACAAAAAAAAAAAAAAAAAAAGCTAAATTTTTTTCAAATTGTACCTTTGTTTGCTGTTGTTTCATATCAATGATTTCATATGATGTTTGTATTTTGTCCACTGATAAGAGTGTGAACTTGCCAGAGTGACCCCGTAACATGCTGTACTGATAACTGCACACACTGCTTAATTTCATAAAAGGGCCTTGCACCATGAGTATGCAATTGAGCAGTATGGTCTGTATAGCAAAACATCTTACTGAGGCAGTGATCCCCAACCTTTTTATCACCGCGGACTGGTCAACGATTGACAATTTTACTGCGGACCGGGGGTGGGTGTGTCATAGATTGTTTATATTATAAATATAATTTATTTATTCGTGTAAATTATATTATTACAGGGATCCCTCACTTTCTGCAGTTAATTGGGACCGAGATTCCATTGTAACCATTGAAATCCGCGAAGTAGGACCCCCCCCCCCACCCCGACTGATGTATACGTACATGTACTAGTATATGTGTATATAATATCAATAAATACATATTCAATGCTATAAATGCTTATAATAACAATTAAACATAAAAAAAAAATACCAAGGTGTAAATAAAATATAAATAAACACACATACAGATGGTATTGTATGAGAAGACGATGACACACATACATACGTGCACGCAGATGCGCATTCACACAGAGATGCAACAATGTAAGTAGTTTTAATGGGACATTTTGGGTTGTTTTTTGTTTTGGGTTTGTTTAGGGTTTTTTTTGCATAATTGGTCCTGTTTTTGTGGCATTTTCCTTTTCCCCCTATTCTTCCTTAATTTCCTTATTTTTAATTCGATGAATATTTATTTATTTTTTTTAAAAACCATGATGCACTGAAGCCGCATGAATTGAAGCGCGAAGTATTGAGGGATCCCTGTATTATTATTATTATTATTATTATTATTAATAATAATAATAATAATAATAATAATAAAACTCCATGAATGTTATTTTTCAACAGCTGAAATAAAGTTAGTTGGGAAGTAGAGCTTGAACTTTTCTAAAAAAAAAAAAAAAAAAACCACAGGTGATCATGCATCAGCGGGAAGAATGCAGGCTCAGTCTCACACAAAATTCCGACTATTGTTTGAAACATGTCCAACTCACCTCTGTTCTTGTGCCATCCCCTTGTGAGTTACATTTTAGCGCTCAAATAACCGACATGTAACCGAGAGAATCCGGTCATTTTTCAAAATAAAAGATTTTTCAAAAATGAAGGTCATTCAGACTCAAATAATAAATAAAACAGAAATAATTATTTCTTCTGTGGCCCGGTACCAATTGAGCCACGAACCGGTACCGGTCCCCGCCCGATAGTTGGGGACCCCTGTTCGAAAGAAGCTAATCAGTTAGCAAAGGAGCAAATTGTATTTTCAGGTGCATACTGCCATGAGGCAATAAACAAATCTTTTTTTATGTCCATTTTATTACCATTTAAACATGTCTTTTTATGTCCTCCTTAAACTGTTATATCTATTAAAAGCTGATTAAACGTTGTGTGAGTGAATTATAAACAAATATGTGAGGCGCTCCACCGAATGTAGGTGCTTGTCGCAAGTGACATACAGTACGGTGCTTGTGAGACAAATCGCGGCTTATCCGGACTTCCGATCTTTCAAGTGAGCATGTGAAGGTTGAGTACTAAACAAGTATTCAAAGCGCACTTGCTCA
Organism: Plotosus lineatus; assembly: GCA_024760905.1. NCBI lineage: Eukaryota > Metazoa > Chordata > Actinopteri > Siluriformes > Plotosidae > Plotosus > Plotosus lineatus. The sequence continues at coordinate 10,911,665 of CM045732.1, forward strand.
CTTGAAAGATCGGAAGTCCTGATAAGCCGCGCTTTGTCTCACAAGCACCATATGTCACTTGCGACAAGCGCCTACATTCGGTGGAGCACCTCACATATAACGCAGGTTTACTTCGTCATCCACAATAGACTGTGAATTTTGGGCCCATGTGTACAATAAGAATGAGAGCAAGAGAAGAGAAAGGGACAACGCCTATTTTACGCAGACCTGAAATCAGCTGTGTTCCTTGATAATACAACTTCGTTGCCAATGCAGAGGTGGGAAAGCAGTAAATCCACCCCGTTACAAATTCCATGTTTTCCTGTTTGAAATGAATGTTAAGGCAGAATAAATTCAGAACATTCTTGCCTTGAACAGACAGTGATATTTTAGTTTGGTACCAGGAGGAATGAGCACTGGAGTTGGCTAAACATCTGTATAAGCTTCTTTGTGTGTGTGTGTGTGTGTGTGTGTGTGTGTGTGTGTGTGTGTGTGTGTTTGATGGAGACATCACTATATTCAAGAGGGCCCACGGGAGGTGCTGCAGATAAGAGCAGACTTCTGTCTCCTACACTGTTATATGCTTTATAGTCAATTCTTTTGACTTCTCCTTTTAAATAAATCTTTTTAAAACAGGGCGAAAATAATAATAAAGGGGTTCTTACACACATTATCCAACTTAATCTCAACGGATCATATACGTTTAAATGAATTGCAGGATTAATAAGTTAATCGGGCTTTTGGGACAACCCATCATACCAAAATATGGCCAATAGTACACCTGACCATCAGTAGCTGGTATGTGTTTCTAGCACACTCACTTTTGATTAATTATCAGGGAAGTCTTTCTACTAGAAATGTTCAGGGACGTGGCTGAGCAGCGTTTTGCAACCCAATTATCGTGAAGCCTCAATTAAAGACAAATTAATTAATACTACTGCTAGAAGTTTTTTAAATAGTTTTTGATACAAATGCAATCAACCAAGATTTGCAATATTAGCATACAATTGTAAACCTATATGGAATAATATGGCTCACCAATTATGTTCTCGTTTCCTCTTACGTTCAAATAAAAAAAAAATTATCTTCCTTTTAACATGCACTGTCTTTTTTTTTTTTCCTTATTTCTGAACATGCAGTAGAGCAGAACTGAGCTTACAGTGGACCTTTCACAAGCATTCATTCATTCATTTTTTGAACCACTTAATCCTAATTAGCATTGCAGGGAGGCAACCATCTATCTCAGCCGACTCTGCACAAGGGTGGGGTACAACCTGAGCAGCTCACAAGACCATCGTAGGGCCAACACTCATGCAATCATTCATACTCGCACTCACACCTAGGGGAGATTTGGAACGGCCAATTTAACCTACTGTGCATGTTTTTGGACTATGGGAGGAAACTGGAGTACCCTGAGGAAACCCACACAGGTACGGCGAGAACATGCAAACTTCACACAGAAACGCCCATGCCGGGACTCAAACCCAAGGCTTTCTTGCTGTGAGGCAGACGTGCTCACCACTATGTCACCCTTTCACAAGCACATGAATTATATTTTGAGGAGAATTAAAATAATCAGAGGAAAGTAAAATCTATTCTGTGATTTTAAACAACAACATCTATTCTGTTTGTGCTCAGAATCTGTTATGTGCTTGATTGTGCAGTGAAAGACATGATTTTGCACTCATGCACCTTTCGCACTCTCAGCATCTCTGCTGAATTGGAACATTAACTTGGGTGCCTACCAACTTATATTCTCATTTACAGCGTTTGGTAGAGGAATTTATCCAGAGTGACTTTTTTTTTATTGTTATTATTATTATTATTATTATTATTATTATTATTATTATTATTATTATCATTATTATTATCATTCTTAGAACTGACCAGTTGAGGATTAAGGACCTTGCTCAAGTGCTCAACAATGGCAGTTTGGTGGTACTGGGGCTTGAAACATAAACTTTTTGCTAATTAACCCAGAGCCTTCACCACAGAACCCCCATTGCTCCCACTTATCTTTACTATATCTTTCTATCACTACCTTTTCACTACACACGTGAGTAAATCCTGGCATTTTAATAATAAAATGGACATAGCACTGGCACAAACCATTAATAAATCTGGCCTTTAGTCAGGTCAGGCACTGATGTCTTGCTTACACAAGATAAAATATTGCATATTGCATAATTGAAGTGTATTCTCTACCGGGGAAACAAAAATTGCTTTCAAGATATCTTGTGTATAATGCTGTTTTGAAAAAGAAACCAAATTGGCCAAAAACCAAGTAAATTAGCCTTACAAACATTTCTAAAGTGTTTCATCAGTATTTAGCAATATAATCATACTATAAGTAAGTGGAGAAAAGGAAGGATTATCTACTGTAGGGTACAGTTAAACAATTCAATACAATTCTAAACAATAATGGGACTGTTCTAAACTGTTTCTCTAATTGGTCTGGATTGATGGGTCAAGAGCGTCCAAAGGAATAAACAGGATTGTTTATGAATGTCTGAAGAAGGAGGCAGGATTGGTCAAGAGTGTCTGTAGGATTGATCAAGAATATCTTCAGGTGTAGGCAGGATTGGTCAAGAAAGTCAGCCGCTGGGGGCAGGATTGCTCAGGCAGGTCTGCTGGAGTAGTCAGATTTGGTAAAGAGTATCTGCTGGAGTGGGCAAGATTTGTCAAGAGTGCCTATCGAAGTGGAGTTGGTGAAAGATTGGTTCAGAAAGTCTGCTGGAATAGGCAGAATTAGTCAAGAGTGTCTACTGGAGGGAGTATGATTGGTCAAGACTGTAAGCTAGAGGTGGCAAAAGTGGTCGGGAGTATCTGTTGGGGTACAAAGGATTGGTCAATAATGACGACTAGGGTGGGCAGAATTGGTAAACAGTCTACCAGACTGGACAGGATTGGTTATGGTTGTTTGTGGGAGTAGCAAATTCACTCAGGAGTTTCTGCAGAAATAATCACAATAGCTCAAGAGCATCCATAAAAATATCTTTGGTTGATCAAGAATGTCTGTCTGCCTGAACAGAAAGCATTTGAATGATTGTCTACAGACGTGGGAATACTGCGCAATCATGCTTATGGAAGTGACGTGTGTCAATATGGGAGAAGGTATGGTCAAGAGAGGAGTATCAGTAGGAGTTGCTGGGATTGGTTAAGAATGTCTGGGCAGAAGGTAGGATTGGTCAAAAGCATGTGCAAAAGTGGACAGGATTGGTTAAAAGTGTTCGTGTGAGCAGATGGGGTTTGTTAAAAGTGTTTCTGGGATTGAATAGTATTGTTCAAAATTGATCAAGGGTATTGATCAAGGCTATATGTGGGAGTGATTAGCATTGATCAAGAGTATCTGAAAGAGTGGCTGGGATTGATCGCGGATGTCTGTGGGAGCAGGCAGAACTTATTAAGAATAGATGCATGCGAGGGCAGCATTGATCACAGCTCTGTGGAACAATTGTTGAGGAGTGTCTTGGGCGGTGGACATGTTCACTCAAAAATAAGTACAGTAGGTTGAAATGTAGATCAGGCAATATTGAAGCCCTTATCTGAGTAAATGAATTAATTTTAACGAAACAACTTATTAGGTCATTATTATAAGAACATTTGTAACATATCAGTAATTTGTTTTGCTTTGTGCTTGGATAGATAGCCATATTATTTCCTTCATTTGGCTGTACTAAAACATACCGTCTGCAGTCATAAAAGGAGCAGAAACCTAAAATGGGCTGCAGTGAGATAGAGATGTTCATTCAGCTGGCTTACATAGACCTCGACTATCACGTATGCATGTGTGCGTGTGTGAGGGAGAGGGGGGCGGTGGTCTCCACCATAGCCTCACTCTGGCAGAGGGAGTCTGCTCTGTGCAGCACTTTACACGCTTCGGTGTGAAGTGTGTGTGTGTGTGTGTGTGTGTGTGCATGTATGTGTAGGTGTATGAGGACCACACTACAACATGTTGTGTGGACTGCGGAAAGAAGTCAAGAACAGCTTTGGTGAGCGTCACACCTCTTTACTTTGCTGTCATCTTTTGAAGCATGTGAACACGGTGTGTATTGTATCTTGTATTAGAAACAGGAACAGGTAGCTGGTAGAAGTTTTGCTGTGTGGTAATGTCAATGGTTTTTGGGTGGTTGTACCAAACATTGCTTTATGTTTTCAAGTACTGCTCTGAGAGTCAATGTGTTAAAAATCAAAAAGGGAAGGAACTGGTCATTTTGAGAAGAAATGCTTGTCATTAGAGGACTAACTTACAGGATGTAATGCAATTTAAGGACACATTTAATGAATATCACTGGATAGTACTGTGAAGGACTGTTTATATTTTTATATTGTAGTAGCAGTGTTTTTTTTTTCTTTCTTTCTTTCTTTGTTTTTTTTTTTTTTCCCCCTGACAATGGGGTTTTCCACTCAAATAATTTTAAACCATTACTACTTGCAGTGTTGTACTGCTTGTTCATTTTTTTGTGTTTTGTGTTATAACTGCACAATATTAAATTAATGCATTAATGTTGAGAATATGCCCTGCAATGGCCTGGTGAGCTGCCTAGGGTAAACTCTGCCCTCACCCAGAGTCGGCTAAGATGGGTATCAGCTTCCCTGCAGCATACTATATTTTTTCTCGCACTTTAAATAGTATTCGTATATTTAAATAGTAAATATTCGACAATTGTACGAGAATATTGATTGAAATTTAGTAGAAATGGAATAATTTGCTTATTTATTCAAATGCTTTACAGTATTTTCTTTCTTCGAAATGGTGAAAAGCCACCAGCGAATTCCTGTTATTCTAGTGCAAGTCAAATAGTCCGTCATTGACAGCAGATGAGGTGAATCCTTATTGCAGGATTGGCACATGCCAACGTTGCTCCTCATAGATGTCATATAAGAGCTGTATCTCATGGCAGATGGCTCCGCCCCTTATGTTGTCCTGCTGAGTAAATTAAAATTTTACAGAGATGCACTGAGCTGTCAAAACCTCATTTTATTTGTTCACTATTTATGGTGTCGTAAACCGTATCGTAGACTAAGTAGCAACGATGAAGAAGGAGCGTAAAGTTGTACCACTCAACAGAACTGGAAGTAAGGTGGCGTCTATCTTATTTCAAATCTATTTTCCTCCTTCCCCCTTCTTCCAGGGAACAAGAGGAAAAAAATAGCTGCACAATTTCAAGAGTATAGGGTGCTACCCACAACAAGCCAATACAATTGCGCGTTTGGGGGGAAAACTTTAATCCTTGAAAATAAAATCTAAATATAATATAAAGTAAAACATTTATTTATTTATATATTTATTTGTTCAATTTTGATTGACTATTGTGTCAGAACAAATCATACGACACACATTGGAAAATTTGCTTTGTATTATTTTGTGTACCGTAAATCAGTAGTCCCCAACCTTTTTATCACCGCGGACTGGTCAATGCTTGACAATTTTACCGCGGCCGGGGGTGGGGGGGGGGGTGTAGCTTGTTTATATTGTAAATATAATACCCCACCCTTGCCCAGAGTCGGCTGAGATGTGCACCAGCATCGCTAATCAGGATTAAGCGTTACATTTTTAATCGAGCTCGAACTCTTCTTAAAAAAAAAACCCAAAAAAAAAAACCCCACAGGTGATGGTGCACCAGCTGGGAGAATGAAGGCTCAGGCTCAGTCTCACCCGAAATCCCCACTATTGTTTGAAACATGTCCAACTCGCCTCTGTTCATGTGCCGTCCCATTGTGGGTTACATTTTAGCGCCCAAATGACCAACATGTAACCGAGAGAATCCGGTCATTTTTCAAAATAAAAGTTTTTTCAAAAATAAAAGATTGTTCAGACTCATATAATAAATAAAACAGAAATAAATTATTATTTCTTGTGTGGCCCGGAACCAATTGATCCACGGACCGGTACCGGTCTGCGGCCCGGGGGTTGAGGACCACTGCCAAAAACGACGTGATAGGGTCTTAAATGACCTGTTCATTGTGTTGATCTCATGGAGGAAGGTTTAAAAGCATCTTATCACCCTTATCTTACAGTCGGTGGCACTGCAACAATTTTGGAAAACCAAGCCCCGATCCATTAAGATATTGATAATGTTTTAAATCACACATTGGGGAATGTCTTGATGAGACACTGGAATTGTGCCAGACTAGATTGTGATTTTTAAGTCAATAAAACAGATCGGGTTGTATCTGTGGGATTTTGTGGAGGGATTTGGAAGGCTCTGGTGCAAATAAGAAGCACAGAAACAGGAGTCATGCTACAGTGCTCTGTCTAATGTTCTCCCTCTGGGCGCGTAAAAGAGAGCGATTGTTGGGCAGAGATGAAATGCGTCAGAGATTTGTTCAGATAAACATGTTTGATGTGTTACCTGAGACACCTGGCATATATATACCTAAAGGTGATTCAGATTCTACTCAAAATTTCCAGTGGTTTTGTAAGTCAAGTGAATACACATTTAAACAAATCATACAACATGCACTTATACTGAATATCGCCAAACCATTTCATCCTATGAGGGTCACAGGGAGGCTGGTGCCTATCTCAACCGACATGTGGAGAAGGCAGGGTACATCCTTAAACAGCTCATCAGACCATCACAGAGCCAACACACCCACAACCATTCATGCTCCAACTCAGATCCCGGGACAATTTGAAACAACCACTTAGCCTAATGTGCATGTCTTCAGACTGTGGGAGGAAACTGGAGTACTCTGAGAAAACCCATGCTAGTACAGAGAGAATATGGAAACCCCATACAGAAATGCTCTCACCGAGCCCAGAACTAGAAGTCTTTGGAATGTGGGAAGAAACTCATGCAGGCATTGAGAGAACATGCAAACTCCACACAGAGGCACCGGAGAAACAACAAGGACATTCTTGCCGTGAGGTCGACATGCTAAGCACTTCATGCTGACATCACAAATAAATATTGGTGGAAATGTGATTTAAAATTGAGCACACCATGTTTTGAATGTTGATGCTACCTTAAAAAAGGAAATTGTACATATACAGGGATCCCTCACGTTCCGCAGTTAATGGGGACCGAGACCCCCCCCCCTTGACCGCTGATTTCCATAAAGTAGGATCCCCCACCTTCCCCGACTGACACACAAGGATCCTCGCTACTTCACGCTTCAATCAATGCGGCTTCAGTGCATTGCGGTAAAAAAAAAAAAAAATATATATATATATATATATATATAAATAAATATTAATCGAATTAAAAAGTAATGCAATTAAGGAAGAATACGGGGAAAAGTGAAGGAAAATGACACAAAAACAAGGCCAATTATGCAAAAAAAAAAAAATAAGCAAACAATAAACAACTCAAAATCTCCCATCAAAACTGGTTACATTGTTGTATCTGTGTGCACACGTATCTGCATGCGTGTGCGCGTATGTATGTATGTGTGTCGTCTGCCTCTCATGCAATACCATCTGTATGTGTGTGTATTTATATTTTATTTACATCTCTTTTTTTTCAATGTTTAATTGTTATTATAAGCTTTTATAGAATTGAATATGTATTTATTGATATTATATTCACATATACATGTACGTACAGTATAAGTCAGTTGGGGGGTGGGATCCTACTTCGCAGATTTCGATGGTTGTGTGGGGATCTTGGTCCCAATTAACCACGTAAAGTGAGGGATCCCTGTATACGTACATGTATATGTGTATATAATATCAATAAATACATATTCAACGCTATAAATGCTTAAAATAACAATTAAATATTCAAAAGTAATGCATAAGATGTAAATAAAATATAAATACACACATACAGATACGCACACACACACACACACACACACACACACACACACACACACACACACACAGATGCGCGCCTCACATAAAAATGTAAGTAATGGGTTGAGGTTCATTCAAACAGAAAAAAACAAACATAGGCAATATATTTCTAAACATTGTAATCTTTCCTGAATCAGAATCATCATGATCAGAATAATTTATTGATCCCAGAGGAAATTGTATAATATATATTTAAATAAATTGAGATCGATTTTTCACTGTCACATAGTGGTTAGCAAGAAGGTCCTGGGTTTGAGTCCTGTGCCTGGTGAGGTCATTTTCATGTTGAGTTTATATGTTCTCTGTGTGTTTCTGCCCCCCCCCCCCAGGTTTCCTCCAGTTTCTTCTTATAGTCCAAGGACATGCACATTAGGCTAATTAGGTCTTCTCAATTGCCCCTCGATACAAATGTGAGTGTGAATGATTGGATGTTTGTCAGGGTGTACCATGCATTTGCTTGGAATCAGCTGGAATGGGCTCTAGCTTCTGTATGACCCTAATATGATGATATGTTTTAGAAAATCCCCAGCATGGCTAACTGGGTTATCAAAAGCCGGCCATGTGTCTCACTGTCCAGGGTGAGAAGTTCATGTAAAAGAACCCTTGCTGACTTCCTTCAGAAGTAAGTTACATGGCCGTCAGCGTGTTTCTGCCCTGAGACGGCCTGGCGAGCTGCCCAGGGTGTAGAGTAATCCCTTGCTACTTCGTCTTTCAGTTTTTGTGGTTTCAGTGCATCATGGGTTTTTCAAAAATATTCATCGAAAAATAAAAAAATAATGAAAAAATAGGGGGAAAGTTAAGGAAAATGCTACAAAACAAGGCCAATTATACAAAAAAAAAAAAACCCACATAAACAAAAACAAAAAAACCAACCCAAAACCTCCCAACAAAACTACTTATATTTTTATGTGAGGTGCACATCTGTGTGCGCACATCTGTGTGTGTGTGTGTGTGTGTGTGTGTGTTTACGTGCACACGTGTGTTTGTATGTGTGTATTTAGATTTTATTTATGCATTATTCTTGAAT
>CM045732.1:10925474-10932974 GCA_024760905.1 Plotosus lineatus
TTATACCGTTGAATATGTATTTATTGATATTATATACACATATACATGTAAGTATACGTCAGTAAGGGGTTCGATAGTACTTGGTGGAAATCGGAGGTCGCAGTGAGGGGGGGGGGGTGTCCTTGGTCCCCATTAACCATGGAAAGTGAGGGATCCCTGTATATATTTACAGTAATAAAATATGATAGATTTGCACTGTGGTTTGCACTGCGGTTATCATCTTGAAGATGAAGATGAGACAGTAAAGCACAAGTGCCATACAAGAGAAGCCTTCACTCATTCATTCATTTTCTAAGCCGCTTAATCCTATCGCGAGGAAGCTGGCTCATCTTATCTGCCTCTGGGTGATGGTGGGAAACACTCTGGACAGCTTGCCAGGCCATCTCAGTTGACAGAAGCAAAGTGTAGTAAAGCTAGACCGCAACTACGTGGTCAGATTCTCCGTGTATTTTTGCATATTCTGAGTGGGTTTCCTCTTTGTACTTCAGTTTCCTCCCAGCTCTGAAAAACAAGCTGATTGGTAGCCTCACCATAAATTGTCTAAATTGGGTGTGAATATGTGTGCGACCGAGTGTTTGGTGCCTTTTGATCGACTTGTCCGGGGTGTCCAAGAGTTGTCCAGGGTGTATTCCCGCCATATGCCGTCTGTGCCCAAGACAGATTCGTCACGACCATGAGGTAGGTCAGGCAAAGTTCATTGGGCTTTTTACACCACAATGATCAAGGTTTAGATTTTTATCTGGGGTTGTCTGACTGTTGCCTGGATGTTGTCTGAGTGGCGGAGTGAAACCTGCTTCCCTTCCTCTCAAAGCAGGAACGAGCGTCCGCAGTTTAGATGTTAGACATACGGCGGGTGGTCGAATCCCTCTTGCTGTTTTTTAAGTCATGAACGTAGTGGTTAATCGGGCGGGTACTTATCCCCAGTTTCCAAAGCATGACGCAACTAGGAGTTGAGGTCCTCTTGGATGGGACGCTAGTCCATCGCGGGTTACCTTCCCAGTATATTTTTACTGGTACCCACTTATACTGCTGGATGAACAGAGACATACTTGTGGTTAAGACCTTGCCCAGGGGTCTTGGCACAGTGGGGGTATAACTGGGATTTGAACATACAACCTCCCGATCATGAGCGCAGAACCCGAACCAGTACACCACCGGTCCCACCATCACGACCATGAACAGATACGAATTGAGTTCCTGAATGAAGCAATAAGTCTGGCGAGAACATGTAGGGCTTTTTATGTTTGTCATAATGCAGAGCTTGTTCTTATCTGACGTTGAGAGTTTTCAGCCTGTCTAATCTCACCTCACAACTTGTGGGAAAATGGATGGCTCAGTGCTATATGTGCAGCTCATGGCTAAATCTTTGACAGGTGACTAGTGAGAGTTTTCAAAGCCCCCTGGCAGGTGGATTAAAACGAAGCCTTGCTTCAACCAGAGGGTTAATATTACGTACTAAGTCTCTGTGGAGTGAAGTGGAGGGACAAAGTGCCATCGTCAGTTACTAATCTGACTATTGAACTTACACACACACACACACACACACACACACACACACACACACTGCAAACGGCTGACTACTGAGTCCTCGTTTTGCTGTGTCTGCTCAGTCACTGGCCTTCAGCTTTCTGTCTTGGCCCACCCTGAAACACTTGGATGCTAGCACATCACTTTATTGTCGGCGGAATAAGATTTACATTAGCCTTAGCAAGTATCCGGAGAATGGCTTAATGTGTTAATATGTTTTCAGGCATGTAGTACAAATGTGAGAGCATCCTGGTAGAAATCATATATACACAGATCAGCCATAACATTAAAAACACCTTACTGATATTGTGCAGGTGCTTACTGGGTACCTAGAATAGCTCTGAACTGATCCAACAAGATCTCTCAAGGACTGTAATAGTACCGGACACCAACATGTTTGTACCAGTTCATTCAAGTCCTGTAGTTTTGTGAGGTCGGACTTTCATATACTTTGACTTCTTTGTGTATCACATCTTGAAGATGCTTTATTCAATCGAGTTATGGAAAATTTGGAGGTGAAGACTACAACTTGAACTCTTTATGTTCCTCAAACTATTCCTGGATAATTTGTGCGGTGTGGAAAGCTGCATAGTCCTGCTAAATGTGGCCACTTCCATTAGGAATACAGGGATCCCTCACTTTATGCGGATAATGCCCCGCCCACCAACGCGACCACCGATTTCCGCGAAGTTGGATCGACACCCCCCCCCCCAACTGACGTATACGTACATGTATATGTGTATATAATATCAATAAATATATATCACTATAAATGCTAATAATAACAATTAAACTTTCAAAATTAATGCATAAGATGTAAATAAAATATAAAAACACACATACAGAATTGCGCGCACACGCTCAGATGCGTACCTCACATAAAAATGTAAGTAGTTTTCTTGTGTTGTTTTTTTTTTTCCTTTTTGTTTATTTGGAGGTGTTTTTTTTTGCATAATTGACCTTGTTTTGTGGCATTTTCCTTAACTTTTTCCCATATTTTTCCTTCATTTCCTTATTTTTTTATTTTTCGATGAATATTTTTGAAAAACCCGCGATGCACTGAAGCCACAGAAACTGAAGCACGAAGTATAGCAACAGAAAGGAGGTACTTGGTCTGCATACTTGAAAACTCGTCTTTTCCTATTACTCCATGTTTTATTCCTGATATTCACATGCTTTGGTTCAAATTATATTAGCTCTTGCCTGGGAGCACATAAGATTGGTTATCCTTCATTTCCTCAGATCACAGTTGGTACCAAAAGGACCATATCCTTCCCAGGACCAACATCCACTGCATGCTGAGGAATGCCTCATGAGTTGCTGTTTTGGAAATTAATTTTACCTCGCCATCTAAGTAACAGAATGTGGGCTTCTCACAGTTGCTCAGCTCGCTGCACTTGCCAATTTTTCCTGCTTCCAACACATCAACTTTTGAAGAACTGACTTTTCAGTTGCTGCCCAATTCATTCAATGCCCTGACAGGTGCCACTGCGACAAGTTAATCAATGTTGTTCACTCCATCCCTCAGTGCTTTTAATATTGTGGCTGAACAGTATACAGGCCTTACAGGATTGTGTGTGTGTGTGTGTGTGTGTGTGTGTGTGTGTGTGTGTGTGTGTGTGTGTGTGTGTGTGTGTGTGTGTGTGTGTGTGTTGGGAAGGGGGGATTATGAGATAATTCTGAGATACATTTTAATGTTTTAAGCATTTATTACAATGAAATTGTGGGACGACTTGAAAATTGCAAACATAGTTGTGCACCTGTCTGCATCTTGCTATTTTCAAAAGCATTGCTGTAATTGGTGAAACTCACAGTACAATACAATGATTGGCCAAATGTGCAGAAAAGTTCAGGTTATCGCGCATGTTAAAGCTGACCAGAATGCACAAGGATTGTATGAATTCTCATAAATTCATAGGATCACAACATTGCTGGACTGACTGAGTGTTCTTTTCTGAACATATTTCATGCCGTATATATATATATGAGACTATATAATATAATATAATATAATAGATAATACAGTATATATATATATATCTTCTTCTTCTTCTTTTACTTTCGGCTGCTCCCTTCAGGGGTCGCCACAGCAAATCATCCGCCTCCACCTCACCCTGTCCTCCGCATCTTCTTTTCTGACTCCAACGACCTTCATGTCTTCCTTCACCACGTCCATAAATCTCTTCTTCGGTCTTCCTCGAGGCCTTCTGCCTGGTAGTTCCAACCTCAGCATCCTACTGCCAATATACTCACTATCCCTCCTCTGTACATGTCCAAACCATCTCAATCTCGCCTCTCTGACTTTGTCTCCAAAACATCTTACGTGGGCTGTCCCTCTGATATACTCATTTCTGATCCTATCCATCCTCGTTACTCCCAGGGAGAACCTCAACATTTTCATCTCCACTACCTCCAGCTCTGCCTCCTGCCTTTTCCTCAGCGCCACTGTTTCTAAGCCATACAACATCGCTGGCCTCACCACCATCTTGTACACTTTTCCCTTCATTCTTGCTGAAACTCTCCTATCGCACATCACACCGGATACTTTTCTCCAACCATTCCAGCCTGCCTGCACACGCTTCTTCACCTCTTTTCCACACTCTCCATTGCTCTGGATTGTTGAGCCTAAGTACTTAAAATCCTCCACCTTCGTTATCTCTGCTCCCTGTAACATCACCGTTCCTCCTGGGTCCTTCTCATTCACACACATGTATTCTGATTTTCTGAGGCTAACCTTCATTCCTCTCCTTTCCAGGGCATACCTCCACCTCTCTAGATTTTCCTGCACTTGTTCTCTGCTCTCACTACAGATCACGATGTCATCTGCAAACATCATAGTCCATGGAGATTCTTGTCTCACCTCGTCTGTCAGCCTGTCCATTACCATAGCAAACAAGAAGGGGCTCAGAGCTGACCCTTGATGCAGTCCCACCTCAACCTTGAATTCGTCGGTCACACCGACAGCACACCTCACCACTGTCTTACATCTCTCATACATGTCCTGCACCACTCTAACATACTTCTCTGCCACTCCAGACTTCCTCATGCAATACCACAGTTCTTCTCTTGGCACCCTGTCATATGCTTTTTCCAGATCTACAAAGGCACAATGTAGCTCCCTCTGACCTTCTCTGTACTTCTCTATTAACATCCTCAAGGCAAACATTGCATCTGTGGTGCTCTTTCTTGGCATGAAACCAAACTGTTGTTCACAAATGCTGACCTCTGCCCTTAGTCTAGCTTCCACTATTCTTTCCCATAACTTCATCGTATGGCTCATCAACTTTATCCCTCTGTAGTTGCTGCAACTCTGCACGTCTCCCTTGTTCTTAAAAATGGGCACCAGCACACTTCTCCTCCACTCCTCCGGCATCTGCTCACTCTCTAGTACCGTGTTGAATGTTCTTGTCAGAAAATCTACTGCTACCTCTCCTAGACACTTCCATACCTCCACAGGTATATCATCAGGACCAACTGCCTTTCCATTCTTCATCCTCTTCAATGCCCTTCTCACTTCACCCTTACTGATCTTTGCTACATCCTGCTCCTCAATGGTTACCTCTTCTACTCTTTTTCTCTCTCATTTTCCTCATTCATCAGCTCTTCAAAGTACTCTTTCCATCTTCCCAGCACACTTCTGTCATTAGTCAATAGAGTTCCCTCTCTGTCCTTTATCAATCTAACTTGCTGCACGTCCTTCCCATCTCTATTTCTCTGCTGTGCCAACCTGTATAGATCATTTTCTCCCTCTTTACTATCCAACCTATCATACAAGTCATCATATGCCCTCTGTTTGGCCTTAGCCACTGCTACTTTCGCCTTATGCTGTGTCTCCCTGTACTCCTGTTTACTCTCTTCGGTCCTCTCAATGTCCCACTTCTTCTTGGCTAACCTCTTCCTTTGTACACACTCCTGCACTTCCTCATTCCACCACCAAGTCTCCTTATCTACTTTCCTTCCAGAGGACACACCAAGTACTCTCCTACCTGTGTCCCTGATCACATTTGCTGTGGTTGTCCAGTCATTTGGAAGCCCTTCCTGGCCACCCAAAGCCTGTTTCAACTCCTCTTTGAAGACAACACGACACTCTTCCTTTTTCAGCTTCCACCACCTTGTCTTCTGCTCTGCCTTTGCCTTTTCACCTTTCTCACCATCAGAGTCATCCTGCACACCACCATCCTATGCTGTTTGGCAACACTCTCACCCACGATGACTTTGCAGTCACTGACTTCCTTCAAATTACATCGCCTACACAAGATGTAGTCTACCTGTGTGCGCCTACCTCCGCTTTCATAAGTCACCCTATGCTCCTGTTTCTTCTCAAAGAAAGTATTCACCACAGCCATTTCCATCCTTTTTGCAAAATCTATCAACATCTGTCCTTCATGCGTTCCTGTCCTGGATACCAAACCTGCCCATCACTTCCTCGTCCCCTCTGTTGCCTGCCCCAACATGTCCATTGAAGTCTGCACCTATGACCACTCTTTCACCTCTGGGGGTACTCTGCATCACTTCATCTAAGTCACTCCAGAATCTCTCCTTCTCTTCTAGCTCACATCCTGCCTGTGGGGCATAAGCACTAACAACATTGAGCATTACACCTTCAATTTCTAACTTGAGATTCATCACTCTGTCTGACACTCTTTTCACTTTTAGAACATTCCTGACAAACTCCTCCTTCAAGATGACTCCGACTCCATTTCTCTTCCCATCCACACCGTGATAAAATAGCTTAAACCCTGCTCCTAAGCTTTTAGCTTTGCTACCTTTCCACCTGGTCTCCTGAACACACAGTATGTCCACCTTCCTCCTCTGCATCATGTCAACCAGCTTTCTACCTTTTCTGTGCATAGTTCCAACATTCAAAGTCCCCACTCTCAGTCCTAGACTCAGGCCTTTCCTCTTCTCTCTCTGCCTACGGACACGCCTCCCACCTCTCCTTCTTCGACGTCTTCGACCAACAGTAGTCCAATTTCCATCAGCACCCTGTTGATTGACAGCACTGATGGCGGTCGTTGTTAACCCGGGCCTCGACCGATCCGGTATGGAGGTAATACTTTTGATTTGCATTTTAAGTAATTGGCATTGGTTTTACGTCGGATGCCCTTCCTGACACAACCCTCTGCATTTCTCCGGGCTTGGGACCGGCATGAGGGGGAGAGACACTGGTTAGTGCCCCCCCCCACCTCATGGCTGCATTACAGTATATATATATATATATATTTATATATATATATAAAATATACACTCTCCGTGGTCAGTTGGGACTGAGACCCCCGCAACCACCAAATTCCATGAAGTAGGATCAACCACCCTGACTGACATATACATGCATGTATATACGTATATAATATCAATAAATACACATTCAAAGCTATAAATGCTTATAATAGCAATTAAACATTCATAAATAATGCATAAGATGTAAAAAAATATATAAATACACACACACACATACAGACCTGCGCGCACACACACTCAGATGAGCGCCTCACATAAAAATGTAAGTACAGTAAAACCTCCGCTGACGAACGCTTAAGCTCACGAACTTTTCGCCTCAAGAACTTTAAATTCGCGAAAATATAGTCTCGGCTGACGAACTACTTTTCGGCGGACGAACCAAACCACGCGGTCGAACAGCGCCACGGTGGCGGCCACGAGAAGCTGACGCACGCTCACGGCGTCACAGTTCGTCACACCCCTTTCTTTGAATGCGGAAGTGGTTTGTGTTTGATAGACATTTTGGACATATATTGAGTGTACTTTTGCTATTATGGGACCGAAAAAGACCCCACCACAGGCGGAGATCATTGAAAAACACGAACGAGGTGTGCGTTTGTGTGACTCAGCGTCCCAGTACCAGTACGCTAAGTCTACCATTGCTCCCATCCTTAAGAACAAGGAAGCTATTAAGGGTGCGTGTGTGGCTAAGGGTGTTTCCAAACAGTAGGCGTTTCCAAACACTCCTTCCAA
>CM045732.1:10937974-10942974 GCA_024760905.1 Plotosus lineatus
CAAAAACTGTTGACAGAAGGTTGCTAACAGTCAGAAAAACAGAATAAAAAAAAACAAAAACAAAGAAAAATCCACACTGATGAAAACCTGACCTTCTTTCATGGTGGTATGAAGGCAACGCTCACCTCACCTGAAAATAAATTGACACATACAGAGATGGAGAGTAATTTTTAAGGGTTGCGTTCATTCATTTATTTTCTAAGCCACTTACTCCTAATTAGTATCACGAGAGGCTGTTGCCTCTTTCAGCCGACACTGGGCGAGGCCAGTTACGCCAGGCATCATCAGGCGATCGCAGAGCCAACTCAGGACCATTTACACTCTGCAGATAGGGGCAGTTTAGAATAACCAGTTATCATAATGTGCATTTTTTTAATACTGTGGGCTGAGTCCACAGTACCTGGAGGGAACTCATGCAAGCAAAGGAAGAACATGCAGACTACACACAGAGACGCCTGAGCCCGGGAATCCAACCCAGGTCTTCTTCAGAATTATGAAACAATTATGAAACTAGTAGCTTTCTTTCGGTGATTGAACGAATGAATAAATAACTCTTCAACTTTTTCATGTGAAATTCCAAATGTGTGAATACTTCGATGAAATCAGACTCGGACAGTGCTTCTCAATTATTTTCTGTGGCGCCCCCTCTAGGAAGAAAAAAAAAAAATCCATCCCCCCACCGCCCCGAGAGCGACTATAAATATTGTAGTATTATTTATCTATAAAATTGTTATTAGTACACCTCTGCGTAACATTGTATCTTTAACATTAAAAACAAAAAAGAAAAAAATATATAGTTCAACTTGCAATAAAGATAAACTTCATTAACATTTTAACATTTTTAATCTGTAACAGAAAAAAATTTAAAGTGCATCAATGTGCCTGAAATAAAAAATACACCCCTATTTAAATTCATTCAACTTATTTATGTCTTAATATCTCCGTCTCTCTCTCCACCTTTCTCTTCGTTCCTGTCAGAATTTTTTTCCGTGTTGTTTCTTGAGGGGTTGTTTCCTGCGCTTCATATCGTTTGCTCATGTGAAAAACCGTTACACCATAGCGCAACAATCAGTGACACTGCCAACTACTGGAGTGGAGGTGCAAGTACACTTAATTCTTGTACACTATTCCATAAAAGCATGTTCCCCAGGGTCATATGTGCTAACCCCCACCCCACCCCACCCCCAACCCCCGCCCCCAATCATCATACCTATTTGAGAAGCACTTGACTAGGAGCAAATACAGTACTGTTACATGGACATGTACGTTTAAAAGTAAGCACGGTGCACATATTTAAAATATGATATATTATATTATATAATATTAAAAGTGGCACATTATAATGAGTATAGGACATGAGAAAAGTGCATAAAGGATAATAACTGTACTGTACAGGCTGTAAATAACCTACTCATTTGTGGACAGTCACAGTGCTTGAAAGTAATAACCCATTAGTGGCAGTGTTATTTTTGGGACAGTGTATTATTACTGTGTTGTTGATTCCCAATCTTTGTCCTGGGCTTTGTGTTTTCGGCTCCTGTGTTTTTGGACAGAAGAGCTGCGGGGGGTGACGCTGGTGGAGCTGATAAAAAAGGAGGGCAGCACCCTGGGCCTCACCATCTCAGGGGGGACAGACAAGGATGGCAAACCTCGTGTCTCCAATCTAAGACCAGGAGGCCTTGCAGCCAGGTGGTGTATACACACACACACACACACACACACACACACACACACACACTTATTATTATTATTTTTTTATTATTATTATTATTATTATTTTTTTGCTTTTTGACACAATTTTATTTTGCCGCAAAAGGAAAGCACCTTCCTGCTATTTTGTCCATTCTGATAAATAAACCTAACTCTCATCACTCAGTCATTTCCTGAACCACTTACTCCTATTAGGTTCGTGGGGAGGCTGGAGCCTATCTCAGTCAACTCTGAACAGTTCTCCAGGCCATCACAGGGCTGACACACACTCAACCATTTACACGCACACCTGGGGATAATGTGCAACAGCCAGTTAGTTTAATGTGCATGTTTTCGGATTGTGGGAGGAGACCGTAATACCCAGAGGAAACCCATGTCAGCACAGGAAGAAGATGCAGACTCCACAAAGAAACATCCGAGCCTGGAACCCAAACCTTTTTGCCGTGAGGTGGATGTGTTAACCACTCACTGTCATGCTGTCCATTATGAACATGCTTTTTTTTTTTTTTTTTTTTTTTTTTTTTTTTTTTTTTTCAACATTTTTTTAAAGAACACAAACTGATTGGCTCAAAGCATATTTATTTATTTATTTATTTATTCAGTTTTCTTTTAGCAGGGTAGCCCTTTCAGCTCACTCGGAACTGCTCTGCCAAGGGGCCCTGCATCACGTGCAATTTTTTGCCATTGCCTTCTGCACGATGCAAACCTACGGGCAATTTAAAACTGCCAATTAACCTACTGTGCATGTCTTTGGACTGCGGGAGGAAACCGGAGCACCCGGAGGAAACCCACACAAGCACGGGGAGAACATGCAAACTCCACACAGAAATATAAATATAACAGTAAATATAACAATGCCGAGTGGGTCATGTGATCATAGACATGTCTCGCTGTGCCTGCAATTGTCTCTTTCGAGTCTTCCTTATCTGTCTCATACGTACTTTATATGCATTTTTTAACTATTTATGCAAATTTGACTATAATTTCCTCCATGTGTCAATATGTTTATGTATACTGTTTTTGCCACAAATGTACTTTATCCATCAGGAATAACTCAAATCATCCCCATGGGCATTTTTAGCAATACGTTTTGGCATAAAGGTAAATAATGAATAGCATTTCATGAGTTAAATAATCAGTTATATACAGAATATATGCTTAACATTATGTTTTTTGGCTATGAATAGCCTCCTGATTGAAGTAAATAAAAGAATTGAAGAATGATTAGGATTATGATAGAAGCTGCATTGCTGCTGGGCTGCGAATACATTTTGATGAATCATCATTATGCTAGGTCATGCAAACCCAAAGGACAGTGTGGATAAACAGTGTTCAATTCTCTAATTAGCATCTAAATGAGCATATGTTTATTTTCTGTGGCTGGTACAACAGGCAATAAAGAATTCTCACTTTGGAAGACTGACTACCATTTAACAGGAAATGAAAATATCTGTTCTGATAAACCTCTCAGTCACAGAAATGGAAGAACTGTTGTATTAAATGGATTTTGAATTAAATAACAGATGTCAGGCGTGTCGATATGGTTCCAGGACATTTGCCCACAGGACAAATGCTCACAACCTTAATGGAAAAACGGACATTTGCTGACAACATAAAAAATATTGTTCAATTTTAACCCTAATTCTAACCCTAAACCCTAATCCTAACCCTAGCCCTAATGTATAATGAGTTAATTTAGCATTATTTATTTATAAGAATGGCGGCACGGTGGCGTAGTGGTTAGCACGTCCGCCTCACAGCAAGAAGGCCTGGGTTCGATTCCCGGCCTGGGTGTTTCTGTGTGTGGAGTTTGCATGTTCTCCCCGTGCTTGCATGGGTTTCCTCCGAGTGCTCCGGTTTCCTCCCACAATCCAAAGACCTGCACAGTAGGTTAATTGGCCGTTCTAAATTGCCCGTAGGTTCGCATCGTGCAGAAGGCAATGGCAAACCACTGCACAAATCCTGCCAAGAAAACCTCCATGAAGATGATAACCAGGGCGTTATCCTTCATGGTGGGTCACCAATGGTTGTCCCACGACTCAGGCACTAGATAGATAGGTTTTCAGAATAAAGAATTTTTCTAACACATTGTGATCTTTTTGTATTATGCATTTATTAGAACAAAGAAAAAAAGATGTCGTGAGCAAATGTCTGGTTTTTCATTAGGTTGTGAGCAAATGTCCGTGCACCGTCTATACTGTATTATTCCTAATAATGAATTCAATTCTCATCAATCTGTGCTCCAGGAGTGACCAGCTGAATGTAGGTGACTATATTAAGTCAGTGAACGGCATCAATCTGACGAAGCTGCGTCATGATGAGATTATCAGCCTGTTGAAGAACGTGGGAGAGCGTGTTGTGCTGGAAGTGGAGTATGAGCTGCCTCCAGCCGGTAGGAAGTTGAGTATTGTGTCTTTGCTTGTCATGTGGCATGTAATAACTGACATTCACGGTCTAATTAAATTATATAAAATATATACTACATGAGAGGGTACAAGCCCCACTCTCAACGGGTTGTCACTGCTGTCCCCCCAGTGCAGCTAACTGGGTTATCAAAGGCCGGACATGTCTCTCACTGTCCATGGTGTGAGGTTCATGTAAAAGAACCGTTGCTGACTTTAAACAAGAGTAGCTGCATAGCAGCCGTCAGCATTTTCTGCCCTGCAATGGCCTGGCGAGCTGTCTTTCTTCAATCAAAATTTCTGATACCGTTCTCAAAATTTCTTGGACATATACTGGTAGGCCTCCGTCAGTCCCGAAGGACTATGGCTGCGCTCTGGCTGGTACCCCAGCTGGTGATACTCCCCAGTGTGCAGAGCCCGGGTAGGGAGTAATGAGGGAGTAATGAGAATACCCAAGCAGCAAGTCCCCCCCTGTCTCGGCGCCACCGGAAGGATCCAATGGAAGGACAAATGCCGATACGACTGGGTTCAGTGCCGCTGCAGGAGAGAATCTACGGTCAATTTAGAACGTACCTACAGTGCACGTCTTTGGATTGCGGGAGGAAACCGGAGCACCCGGAGGAAACCCGCACGAGCACAGGGAGAACATGCAAACTCCACACAGAAACGCCCAGGCCGGGAATCGAACCCGGGCCTTCTTGCTGTGAGGCGGACGTGCTAACCACTACGCCACCGTGCCGCCATTGGACATATACTAAGAAATATGCATATTATCAAATACAGTGATCCCTCGCTACTTCGTGATTCAGTGCATCGCGGGGTTTTCAAAAATATTCATTGAAAAATAAAGAAATTAAGGAAAAATAGTGATAAGGTTGAGGAAAATGC
>CM045732.1:10947974-11020474 GCA_024760905.1 Plotosus lineatus
AACAATTGAGGGTTAGGGACCAGAACCAAGCTTGAACCCCCAACCATGTGACCCCTGCTCAATAGTGAGCCGCTATTGTTAATAGTGGCATAGATCAAAAATGTAATTAAAAAGCATTACCTATATATATATATATATATATATATATATATATATATATATATATATATATATATATATATATATATATATACACATACATACACACACACATAATATTTTTATATATATATATATATATATATATATATATATATATATATATATATATATATATATATATATATATATATATATATATATATATATATATATATATATATGTATATATGATTTTCTGAGTAGATCCTTCCGTAGGAGAGGGCTCAATACTTTTTGGTAGAGCAAATAACAATAAAAATAAAAGGACAGGACAAAGACTTTCTATTGAAACTCCATTTATCACTACAGATCTGTTTCGAGGGGTGGTGAAACCATCCTCTCTCTTCAGGTGATTACAGAAGAAGCTAATCAGACTTTCAATAGAAAGTCTTTGTCCTGTCCTTTTATTTTTATTATATATATATATATGTCACAAAAGAAACAAAATAGTTTTATTCAATTGTATTAATTTTATTTACCAGGTTATTTATGATTTCGAGCTTAATGGAAATCCACTAGTAGCTGTTAATGTACTAATAGGTGATGCCCCGGTCATTGCTTATTTTTTATTTTTATGCTGTATTGTTGTTGGTGTTTTAAATTTCCTCACCAGATCTTTTCCTTAATTTCATCGTTTCCAAATTCCCACCCATCAGATAGGACTTTTCTGTTTTACAACAACTACCCACCAGGGAGGCAGAGAGGGTTCATAATCAGAAACATTATCCCCTTTAGCCTCCCTACTCATAATCAATCTGCTTTAGTACTGGATACTACACTGTCTGTTACTCTGCTACAAGAGTTGAACATGTATTATGAGTTTCACTGACCCCGGTTATCACAGATTTTTTATGCATTATTCTCATTATTTAAACATGTCCAAAAATATTTTGGTCATTTTACTCCTGAAATATCCAACAAATCACCATGGTTTTTATATTGTGAAAAAAATGCTCAATTTCAAACGTCATCAGTTTCAAAGAGCCTGACTTCATTTAAAAAAGTTAATATGTTGTGTTATTCATTAGAATTTCTGTAGTTTAAAAGAATAAAATAGCAGAATATTTCCAAGTTTCAAAATAATCTGGAACATTTTTAAATAGGAGGCCAAACTCTTATGCAATACTCGCAAGGGTCTTGGAAATCTTCAAATTTTACAAATTTGATAAAATAATCAAGAACTTGAAGTATTTGAAAATAGATGTGAAGAGACTTGCAGAGAGAGAGAGAGAGAGAGAGAGGTTATTGAAAGTGCTTGAGGTAATTTATTATTTGAGGGAATTTGCAGGATTTAACCTTGATCAATGTTGGATCCTTGAAATTACTGAATATGGAAGGTCCTTGAAGGTTCTAGAATTTGAGGTTTAAAAAGTTCAGGGAACCCTGAGTACTAGTACTTTCATTAGTAAGTGAGATTTGCAGTCGTGTTGGCAAACAAAGCATGTGATTGGTCCTGCTTGGCTTTATCTGTTTATGCAGGGAGGGCACACTGAAGGCAGGTGATCGACTCCTCAGTGTGGATGGCATGCCCTTACACAGTGCCAGCCATAACGAAGCCCTTACTGTGTTGGCCCAGTCTGGCCAGGAGGCCATCTTTCAAGCCGAATATGATGTAACAATTATGGGTAAATGGAGACACTGCATTCGAACATCTCCCTACAAGCCCCTCCTCCATTTGTATTACAATAAAAATACTGTATATGACATCATCATGTGTGTAAATTTTTTGATATTTTTAAAACGTATTATTTTAGAACTTATATCACATAAGGTAAAGGTAAAGTCCTTTGGGCTTTTTACACCCGAACCATAGTGGCTCCTTAGGCTGGTGCTTATCCCCGGTTTCCATAGCGTGAAGCGACCAGGAGTTCAGCTAGTCCATCGCAGGTTACCTTCCCAGTATATTTTTACTGGTACCCATTTATACTGCTGGGTGAAAAGAGACACACTTGTGCTTGTGGTTAAGACCTAGCCCAGGGGTCTTAGTACAGTGGAGGTCTAACTGGGATTTGAACACACAACCTCCTGATCATGAGCACAGCACCCTAACCACTATGTCACCGGCCCCACCAATTTATCACATAAGACCACCACAAACAGCCCCGGGAAAAACTTGAGCATGCACTTACCTTGTTGTTTGTCAATGGCTTCATCCAACATGGCAATTCTACACTGTAGAAACATCTATATTTTATTCAAAAAGTGGAAAAATTATTAAAGGTCAGCTACTACGCCCATTTTCAGACCATTATTTTTCTTTTCATTTCAGACACCGGTAAAGAATCAACGGCTGATTCCTAATCCAAAAAACATCATCGTTCGTCAGGAAGTTACTTATATCCCTTGAAATTTTGTCTGCAACAAGACCATCTGTTTGGATTGTCTTTTTGTCTTTCCACTCTCTGTGCTTTCACTGCTCTGATTGGCTGCCTGAAAAGGCAGCCAATCAGAGCAGTGAAAGCACAGAGAGTGGAAAGACAAAAAGACAATCCAAACAGATGGCTGCCTGAAAAGGTCCACAATCATTGCACTAGAGGTCAGACTGGAATGGGCGGAGATTCCACTGTGCATTGGAGTAGTAGGGAAAGGACAGCTAATCAGAAAGTCTAGCATGCCGTCATGCACTTTGGAAAAAAAAAAAAAAAAAGAGTAAATAGATAAATACACATAAACTTTAATTATACAGCCACCACAAACAGCCCCGGGGAAAACTTGAGCATGCACTTACCTTGTTGTTTGTCAGTGGCTTCATCCAACATGGCAATTCAACACTGTAGAAACATC
The DNA here is from genome assembly GCA_024760905.1 of Plotosus lineatus. Lineage (NCBI taxonomy): Eukaryota > Metazoa > Chordata > Actinopteri > Siluriformes > Plotosidae > Plotosus > Plotosus lineatus. The sequence goes on from CM045732.1 coordinate 10,950,900, forward strand.
TATATTTTATTCAAAAAGTGACAAAAACATCATATCTTCTCTTTAAATTTAATAGACATACAATTACTCTGTCCTCCTCAGTGCAGCTAACTGGGTTATCAAAGGCCGGCCATGTCTCTCACTGTCTATGGTGAGAGGCTGCAAAAGAACCGTTGCTGACTTTCATCGAGAGTATAGCATATTATGCATAGCCGTCAGAATGTTTCTGCCCTACGATGGCCGGATGAGCTGTCCAGGGTGTACTCTGCCCTTGCCCCAGAGTCTTCTGAGATGGGCACCAGCCTTCCCACAACCCTAATTAGGATTAAGCGGTTCAGAAAATGAATGAATGAATGAATTACTCTAGAAAGCTCTATAAACCAAAAATAGTAGGTGTATAATTGGGTTTTTGTTATATAATTGTCCTGTCGAATTGTGTTGTTTGCAGAACCTGTGTTTTTAATACTTATTATTTTTAGATTCAGTAAAAAATGCCTCTGGCCCACTGCTGGTGGAAATAGCCAAGTCTCCTGGAGCAAGTCTGGGCATCACATTAACCTCTACCACATACAGGAACAAACAGGTTATCATCATCGACAAGATTAAAGCTGCCAGCGTGGTTGACAGGTGATGATCTTTTACATTCTCTAAATACTGCTGTCATAGAAAACTAATTCATGGGTTTATTTACAAAATGGGACAGTGAGAGGCCAGATATAAGTGCATGCAGTATGCTCAGCATTTTATAGATTCAGGGCAACTCATAATATATTCCATATGCGAAAATTAATCCCAGACATAACAACACAAAACACATGCAGTCTGAATGGACAAACCGATCAGAGGCTGAAGACTGAACAGGTAAGTACACCTGTGAGCGCACAGGGGCAGAGACGTTTTATTAGAATCAGACATGTCATAACAGAACCAGCCGTGATTAGAATCCATGTACTTGGATCAGTACCCATGTTTATACTTTGCCTTGACCATAAAGCAGTACAGTATACTGTATAGACAGATCAACCATGACAGTATGTATATGCACTGATCAGCCATAACATTAAAACCAAATGCTTATTATTGTGTAGGTCCTAGTTGTGATGCCAAAATAGACCGAGAGTGTGCTGTGGAGGCTCCATGATTTGGACAGATGGGGATTTTCCCCAAACAATTTCTGTAGTGTTATGCAGCAAGGTGTATTATCCTGCTGAAAGAGGCTACTGCCATCAGAGAGCATCATTTCCATAATAGTTTACTTGGTCTGCTACAGTATAGGTAGATAGTACAGTGGTACCTCACTTTTTACGAAAGTTTCACCAAACGAAAAATGCAGGTTACGAAAGCAATTTTCCTAAAACATTTGGTCTCTGTATACGAAACAAGTTCACGTTACGAAAGCGCCATCTTAAAAATTCAAACGCGCCATTCAAACATTAAAACGCACCATTCAAGCATTTAAACAGTGTACGAGCTGCTCTCCCATCAATGACGTTCAAACATCCCGCCCCGCTGGCCTCCTACTGGCTAACAACTGAGCTGTCGTTCATGTCGCCTTCACTTGAGTGCCATCTTGGACAGGTCCACCTGACGCCATCTTGGACAGGGATCCCATTGGCTTGGAGGGATGAGGATTTTCGTGTAAAGGACAGCGTTACTGTTGTTTTATGCTTTATTTCTTGACTCAGGCTTTTAACCTTCCATAAACATTTGTAAGATTATAACTCTGCTAAAAAGACATGGCCAACACATGTGCGTGCACACACACACACACACACACACACACACACACACGCACGCACGTACACACACACGTGTGTGATTTCCGGTGCGAGTGAGAAGAAGAAACAGGCTCGAGTGATATCACAAAGGAATATGGCCAAACCCGTCTACCATCGGTACGATATTGAAGCAGAAGGAGGTCTTAAAAGGTATGCTTTTATCATTTTTAAAGGGTTTAGTGGGTCGAATTGGAAGCCTTGGAACAAATCACACGTTTTACATGTAAAATGCGGTTCAATTTACGAAAAATGCAAGTTACGAAAAAGGCTCTGGAACGGAATAATTTCGTAAAGTGAGGTACTACTGTACATGCTAAAGTAAAATTCAGATAAATCCTATGGCACATATAATTCCATTCAGAACATTTTCAAGAACATAGCACTGCGTCTGCTGGCTTGGTTTCTTCACACGGTCCATCCAGGTGTCATATCGTCCCCACAAAAACAACCCCATGTCAAGCTGACCATTTGATATAAAAACAAATGTGATTCATTAGGTCAGTTGTTTTTTTTTTTTCTTCCACTGCACTTGTGTTAAGTATTGTATACAGTCTACAGTATATTATATTGTGCAGTATTGTATACAGCCCATTGTAGGCACTTTCAGTGGTGGGTGGGGGACTGCATGTGCATTCTGACTGGCCTACAGCTTTGTAACCTCGTATGCACCAATCAGCAATGCACCGCGTGTTCTGACGCCTTTCTATCAGAAGGTAAAGTCTGTTGGGTTTTTTACACCTGGGCCTCATGGCTCATCAGGCCGGTGCTTATTCCCGGTTTCTCTAGTGTGAAGCGACCAGGAGTTCAACTCCTCCTGGATGGGACGCTAGTCCATCGCAGGTTACCTTCCCAGTATATTTTTACTGGTACCCATTTATACTGCTGGGTACCAGTAAAAACACACTTGTGGTTAAGACCTTGCCCGGAGGTCTTAGCACAGTGGGGTCTAATTGGGATTTGAACACACAACCTCCCGTTCATGAGCGCAGCACCCTAACCACTAAGCCACCGGTCCCACAAGTACCTTTCTATCATAGCTCGCATTAACTTTGTCAGGAGTTTGTAGGATTGAATCACATGGGTTATCTTTTACTCCCCATTTGCATTAGCAAACACTAAGTGTCCATGAGTCTATCTGTGATTCAGGGTCTCTGTGTCTTTGCATCACTTTTGGCAGGTACGAACCACTGCATATTCAGAACACCTAACAATACCTGTAGTTTTAAAGATTGTTCACTCAATCTTTCAGCCATAATATACTTTATGCTTGCCTTTTTTTTTTTTTGCTTGCAAAACATCAATTTTGAAAACTGTGTTGTATATTATACAGTGCTAGCGGCATACCTGGATTATATAACAACTCTTACAAGTATAAATGATCTGGTTTTACAGATCAGGAGCTTTACATATTGGTGACCACATCCTGACCATAGACGGCACAAGTACAGAGCACTGCACCATACTGGAGGCGACTCAGCTGTTAGCCAGCACCTCAGACGTGGCCAAGTTGGAGATACTTCCTGCGCATCACAAGCGATTGATCACCAAACCTCATGATACTGGTGAGATAGGTTCAGTTTCAAATACACATTGACTGAGCTTGGGCCTTGTGAAGAAATGTGCAGTGATTAACAGTGAAGCATGAAAGAACATGATCCCCCCAATACAGCTTGTATTCCTCTTTTTGCTTTAATTACCTTCCTTTATTTACACAGAGATGAAAACGTTGAGGTTCTCTATGGGAGTAATGAGGATAGGTAGAATCAGGAATGAGTACATCAGAGGGACAGAGAGGCTAGATTGAGATGGTTTGGACATGTACAGAGGACGGATAGTGAATACCGTATTTGACGTAATGAGTGCCCTGCTCCAATAAGCAGTTGACATTCATGTTGATTGGCTCGATTTTACATCGGAGGAAAATGTTTAAAGGAACAGCACCGGGAGGGAAAATTGAAGGGTTTTAAAAAAAAAAAAATTATGCTGTTTTCTGTTTATTTTCAGCTTTCATGTAAGTAGTTTGGTTGATACCACAAAATGAATAATACAAATACCAGTAAAACTCTTTTATTGTTCTGTTATTATTCATGCTTTCCACCTCGATGGTAATAAGCACTTACCATTCCACTCCGCTGGTAACATTTTAATAAATGCCCACCCACTCCAATTTTTTAAGCGCCATGGGCGCTTATCACGTCGAATATGGTATACTGGTAGTCAGATGCTGAGGTTGGAACTATTCGCTGTGGCGATCCCTGAAGGAAACAGCCGAAAGTTAAGAAGACCTTCCTGTGACACAGACAACCCATGTTTATCCTTCTTCATCCCGTTCCCTGTTTCAGTCCAGAGCATTTATTTGCCGAAGACAGTTTAATGATAATGCTTAAACTGTGATTAGTTGTATCAAGATTAATTGCGCTAATGAAGCCAGAGGAAAAAAACAGCTTAAGTTGCCCCTGTTTTTAAACTAAAAGGTTGTAAACAATTATTAGGATTCTGGATTAGTTTAGAGGCGCCTCTGTTTAATGATCAGAAATCAGAAACACTACCCTCCTGATAATTTTAAAATAGAAAGTTTTTTTTTTTTACTTGCGGGACACATTGAAGTATCCCAGTGCAGGTATATTAAATATAGGCACTCTTGGAACACTGCTTGATGAATTAAATTAGCAAACCTGAACTAACTGTTATATGTGAGGCGCTCCACCAAATGTAGGCGCTTCTCGCACGGACTACTTTCGAGAAAATGGCCAAAAAAGTAAAAGTGGTCATTTTTTATCGAAATTCGGATTTTTGCATAAACCATTAAAACAAGTATTCAACTATCACTTGCTGAAGTGAAATCGACTAAAAGTCACTAAAAATGTCTTTTATTTCCATTTTTCTGACGAGTACCCTCATAAAACTAGATAAAAACAGTAGCAAACTTACCGGTTTTCTTTGCAATTATTCACCGAGTTCGGTACAAAACACTATAATCCATACACCAGAAGAACGGTCGTGAAGTCGTCTCTCCATTTTGGATACTGTTTTAATATTAAAATGATGTTTCAGTGAATAAAATAAAGAAATAAAGACGATATACACGTAAACAATGCAGGCCAGTTACTAAAGAAAGATTTGAAACGAGCACCCTGATTTGTGAACTCGGTCACATGCTCACATTGCACATGCTCAGTGCCCGTCACACGTTAACTTTCTGTTTACAGTACTTCCTGACTCTAGTATACTGCATGTGGAACTTATCTCTGACTTTATCTTCAATAACAGTGAGTAAGTTTATTTACAAGATTGTGAATGCACATAATTTCTAATAAAGGAGAGTGAAGTGTCATGTGTGATGTCTAGCAGCATTAGTATAGATGCTAAATTCCACGCTGGAATTCGGCTTTGAAGAAGATTATTTCTCTCTCTCTCTCTCTCTCTCTCTCTCTCTCTCTCTCTCTCTCTCTGTCTCACACACACACACACACACACACAGACTGTGTGCAAACGATTAAATGAGCAGCATCCAGATGAACTAGTGCAATTTCAATGGAAGAAAATACAGTATATGAAGGGAGTGGGGCAAATGAGTGCAGATGCACAAATGAGCACCCACTGCTTACAGTCTGTGTGTGTGTGTGTGTGTGTGTGTGTGTGTGTGTGTATGTGTGTGAGTGAGATATCTCAGGTCTGCTGGAATATTAATAAAGACATGATTCCATTGTAATTCAATCAAAGAAAATCCCATCTGCTCAGTATTATGTACTTTAGAAACTTAATGAGTATTGTATGAGTATTGGTATTTTTCTCTGCATGCAAAATTCGATTATGGAATTTTTTTGATCATTTGATTTGTGTGTAATCTTGTCTGGACTGGACATGCTGGATCGTGGGTTGTGTAGTTTTGTATGAAAATTGGTCAAGAACTGAAAAATACTTAAATGTTTCATACCTTTTACATATAAACAAACTGATGATGATGATGATGCCATCTGTGTTGAAGACTTTGACTTTGATGTTGATGAAGAAGAGGCATCTGTTAATAAAAGTGTGATGACTGGTGTTTGTGAAGAAGATGTGATCTTATCTGCTGAGCAGGATATAGATGAAGATGATAATGCTGAGGGCAGAGTTGATGATGCTTACTTGTATAAAGAGATCAGAGAGGTTTGTTATATGGTTATCTTACTAGTATATATAGTTTTCTTAATTTCAGTGTGATTGTTTGAACCCGACAGTGTTTTTTTTTTTCAATCAGTATCATTTGAAGGCATTTGAACCTTTATATAATGATCAAAAAGATACATACTGATCTTATTGGAATAAAGAGAAATGGGAAAAAAAAATAGTCGTTTTTTTTTGTTAATTTTTGGGGGGGTTACCACGGTGACTGATGGGTTTAAAAAGGGCATGTCAGATTAAAATGAGGATGATTTCTCTTCTCATCTCTTCCTAAAACTCTTCCGAGACATGTTTTCTAAAAGTTTATATGGCTGAAGTGCACAAAAATGTTTGGTTGCTAAGGACTAATCATCTTGGAAGAAGTGCAATCTTTGTGCTCATTTTTCTCTAAAATGTCTTTTGAAATTTTTAGGTGAATGTTGACACAAGAAATGGCATAACTCGCTCAGTTTTCAAGGTATTGATGAACTTTTTGCTGCATTTTGCAGTTTTTGGCCTCCCCTATCTGACTGTGTAAAAATCTCATTTTTCATTTTTGGACTCAAGAGCCTACTTTCGGTGGAGTGGCTCTCATATAATATAGATTGGTGTATACTACATGGCAGTGGAACAATTTGAATGAACTACAGAGATCGCTCACTTTCCTCAGTTAATTGTGACCGAGGTCCCCCCACGATCGTCGAATTCCGTGAAGTAGGATCAACACCCCCCCCCCCCCGACTGATGTATACGTATATGTATATGTGTATATAATATCAATAAATGCATATTCAATGCTATAAATGCTAATAATAACAATTAAACATTCAAAACTAATGCATAAGATGTAAATAAAATATAAATTCACACACATACAGATGCACACTTCACATAAAAATGGAAGCAATTTTGTTGGGGGGTTTGGGGTTGTATTTTGTTTTTATTTGATTGGGGTTTTTTAATAATTGGCCTTGTTTTGTGGCATTTTCCTTAACTTTGCCTCCTATTCTTCCTTAATTTCCTTATTTTTTTAATTCGATGAATATTTAAAAAAAAAAAACACGATGCACTGAAGCCACATGAATTGAAGTGCGAAGTAGTGATGGATCCCTGTATTGTCTAAGGATTAAAAAACACTGTCCCCAGTGGATAATGTTTAGATTACAATGAAGGACATTCACTGTTTGTCATGGTCACCTGCAGTAGGTGATGTTATCATAATCACACTTTAAATGGAAAAACAAGAAAAAGCTTTTTTTTTATATAATTTTCTTTCTGATGAGTTTCCATGTAATGCTTACTAAAACAGCTGTACAGAACATGGTTTACTTCGGTTTTTGTGTAGTATCTACCAATTTGGGGATAATTAGGCTCAGATTATGCCATTTACATCAATCCTAACTGGGTTTCAAGTACAGTGCTCACCTGTCCTGCTTCTGTCATGGATAGAAATGTAAATTGTAACTATAAAAATCTTGTTTTATTTTAGTTGTCTTTATGCTTGTATGTAATACATTATTTTTCAGAACACAAGGCGCACCAGATTATAAGGCACAACAGCAATGGATGATGATTGAATGGCCTTCGGCCATACTTAAGGCGGCGGATTATAAGGCGTATTGAGTGAAACAAAAGTTAGATTCATTTGCTTCACTTGGGTTTTGACGCAATCAGTGAGATGGATTCTCTCGGCTTCATCCACACATAAGGCATAAGGCATATTTTTTTGAAGATTAAAGGCTCTTAAGTCTTATAGTCCGAAAAAAATATGGTACTTTATACTTTTATGGCTTTATAAAAAAGACCCGGTATTCTTTTGAAATCATATTTGAAAGTAAATTGCATGATTTTAAACAGCATTCTATAAAATATCTCTAATTTACACAATTTTAGAATATGTGGTCTGGCCTCCACATCACCTGGCATACTGTCAACAAACCAGATAAAAAATATTTTGAGTATATTATTATTTAACTTATTATTTAATTTGGGTTTGTTTGTAATCTGTAAACACAGGGCTAATTACCGTATTTTCCGGACTATACGTCGCTCTAGAGTACAAGTCACATTGGCCAAAAAAAAAAAAGCATAATAAAGAAGAAAAAACATATATAAGTCGCACTGGACTATAAGTCGCAAAATCATGGTAACTGTCTACCTTGGCTTGGAAATCTGCTGGCAGTATTTGTGACGGTTGCAGTCCTCGCTCTGATAGAGAGCCGATTGTTCATCTCCTTGGCAACTACCTAGGCGTGGAGATGCAACAGCAATGTTGACAAGCCCCTCCCTGCAGCACATTTCTCAAGCAACTATGTGAGAGCTCTTTCCTCTAGATGTGGTCATCTAGATTTTAGCCCGCAATTAGCTTTTTTTGTTTTCTTCATTGTAGTAATAGTAATCTCTGCTTTTCTCCAGTCCCTCACAAGTTTCTCGTTCACTCCAAAGTTTCTTTCTGCTGCTCGATTACCATTTTCTGCTGCATATTTCACTACTTTCAGGTTGCAATCCACAGACTAGGATTTTCGTTTTGGTAACATTTCTTCAGTGGTACAGGTTGAGCGGGTATTGGAACCCAAGCCTAGAGTGCTCTCTTGCGGTTGTGAGTGTAAAAATAACAAACATCTGAACTTATATTCATTATTATTATGACGAATAGAATTATATGTAATAATTTCACATATAAATTGCTCTGGAGTATAAGTTGCATTTTTCAGCCAAAGTATGAAAAAAGTGCGAATTGTAGTCTGGACAATAGGTAAATAAATAAAAGTTTGGTGACACAGCTTTTTGTTGAGCAATCATTTATCGTAATAAATGTTCCTGTACTAGTGATTGGTGTAAAATAGGACACCATACTGATTTTTACACTATGCATTTTAAATTCTAATCTCACTGGAGTACACAGATAGGATCTAAATGAGGACACTGGAAGAAGCAATACATATATGCGCACAGCCATCCCACTGTGCCATCTCAACTGCTGTCATCTCTTTTAATTAGCCTCTCTTTCTGCTTAATGCCGCCCCTGGAGCTTTGGTGTAGAGGCTAGATTTAATTATGGAGTCCAACTTACACTTATACTCTCATCGAAGGAGACTGAACTCAAATCAGTCTTGTGGGGCTTTACTGCCCCATTTCTGTGGCTACGTTTGAACAGATATGAAATGGTGCATATCAGAGTAGTTGAACAGCCTTATCTGCTTTATCATAAGTTTTTCTTTGTGGTAATTTGTTTTTTACATGCCCAACTTAACTTTTCATATGTAGCATAAAACCAAGAAATCGTACTTCTACAGTTGAGCTCAATTTAAGAGTGACCACTCAAAATCACTGTAATAATAACCAAGTTAGACTGGTACAAATGTATAGCAGGTGCTCTCTGCCTCACAGTTTGTAAAGACCTGGTTTATCTTGTGCTTTGGTTCCTGTTGGTGTGAAATTTTTAAGTGTTTCTTCAGGTCTATGTGGGTTTCCTCAGTGTTCTCTGGTTTCCTCCTAAAATACCACTTTTTGAAAAAAATAGAAACACATTGGTTCATATCAAAACCCATTTATACATAAGGCCAGGCAAAGTCCTTTGAGTTTTTTACACCCGAGCCATAGTGTCTCATCAGGCTGGTGCTTGTTCGCGGTCTCTGTAGCGTGAAGCGACTAGGAGTTCAACTCCTCCTGGATGGGACGCTAGTCCATCGCGGGTTACTTTCCCAGTATATTTTACTGGTACCCATTTATACTGCTGGGTGAACAGAGGCCCAGGGTTCTTAGCACAGTGAGGGGGGGGGGTCTAACTGGGATTTGAACACACAACCTCCTGATCATTAGCACAGCACCCATACCACTACGCCCCCAGCCCCACCTTTATACATAAGGGCTGACCACAAAAATAAACAAAAATACTTACGAATATTAAATACGTCAATATTTCTTTGACCCTTCTTCAGGGTTTTTTTTTTGTTTGTTTGTTTGTTTTTTTGTTTTTGAATGCCCCATGGTCACATATAGAACAGGTTGTGCAATATATTAAACTGTTGAGTGGTACAAAAATTCAACTTATGGACATGTCAGTAAGTCCTGTGTTACAAGAAAAACCATATAATAGAAACTTAATAACGTTATTAGATCCGTCAGTAGAGGCACATTTTAGACATCAGCCCTTGGTGCACTGACCTCATTATCGCTCGGTCAAAACATCAAAGCATTGGTTTGGAATTTCCCTGTACTGACCTCATGTTCAGTTAATAAGTAGGCATTAGTTGCCATTCTGACTTTCTGCGGTGCCAGATGGATATATTTGCTTCCATCTGTTTTGAAGTGGCAGCTTCTTCCTGTTAGCGTTCCACTTTTTGTTTGTTGCCATGCCGAAATCTTATGCTGTAAATTAATTTGTATGTGAAGTCACAGAAAAATTCTGAAATTCCAAACCACTTTATTATTAGCAAGGGTCATCGAGAGGCTTCCAAGCTGACTCTAGGCGAAGGCAGGGTACACCATGAGCAGCATGCCAGACCATCGCATTTCCAACATTTACACAACTGTTTACAATCACATTAATACCTATGGGCAATCGAACAAATCCAACTAGCCTAGTCTGCATTGTTCTTGGACAGCGAAAAGGAAACTGGAGCACTCCGAGTAAACCCACGAAAGCAGAGCAAGAACATACAAACCCTGCACAGAAATGCTCTTGAAAGAGAATAGGCTCAAACCCAACCTTCTTACTGGGATTTGCTAACCACTATGCCGCCGGGCTCTCCCTGAAATTAAAAGATTGAACATGGTGTTAATCATGGGTGTTGATTTGTTCAGTTCAGTTAATTTTCTGTAAATGCTTAATCCTAATTAGGGTCGAGGGGAGGCTGGCGCCCATCCCAGCCGACTCTGGGCGAGGGCAGAGTACACCCTGGACAGCTCGCCAGGTCATCAAAGGACGGCTTTGCGTTTTTCTTGTCGAAAGTCAGCAATGGTTCTTTTACACGAACCTCTCACCATAGACAATGAGAGACATGGCCGGCCTTTGATAACCCAGTTAGGTGTTGATTTGAAGTTTGTTAAATAGCTGGATTTATTTGTGGGGGAAAAATATGGATTTTGACAAGTTTCCTAGAAAATAGGAGTAATTTTTTTTTTGTATTGATTGTCGATTCTAATGTTATTCAGCATGTTTCTTATTTTGGGAGAAGTTTACAGTATTACACCTGTGCCGCACATGTTCAGTCTATTCAATTACAGACGTTCCCAGACTTATGTTCATCCATTTTACGTTTTTTTTTTTTTTCGATTTTACGTTGTTTATTTTTTCAAAAAAAAAAAAAAAAGTCAAATTTTGAGTTTAGACGTACCTACGTAGTACGCTGATGCAATGACGCAATGACGCTGCATTCATTGTTTACAAACTACAGACTGAGTGTGTGTGTGTGTGTGTGTGTGTGTGTGTGTATATGTATATATATATATATATATATATATATATATATATATATATATATATATATATATATCAGTTATATAGCGTGCTACCCTTGTGTTAAGACGTCATCTCTGTGATCTTTGTGTTTACACTGTTTTGTGGACTTTTGTAACCCTCAGCAAATCTGGTTGTTCAGAAGTGTAAGCCTACTAGCATGGGTTAAGTCTCATACACAGAGATGAATTAACTATCTGCTCAGACCAGCACAATCTACCATGCATACTCAGTTAAGCAAAGAGAGTTGTAAAATGAATGAAAACCTGAATCCACAAATTACAGAACAACTACAGATATTTATTATCTTTTTGCAGAATCCTAAGAGTGTATACTTATTTTTATATTAATATTCATTAGGATTTGTACTTGTTCTTTGTATGCATCTCTTGAATAAAGTTTACTTACTTACTTACACAAAAGAAAGAACTCTCCGCTTTGCTGGGATTCACATCAGTGCAGGCTGTGTTCTAAACGAGTTCAACGGCATCCTTGTGCACTTGAAAGACCGGAAGTCTGTATAACCCACAGCAAGTACACTACTTTTGCAAGTACACTACTTTCGGTATTGAGCGCTTCACATATTGTAAGTGTTGATTGACTGTTTTAAGCTTCATGTAAAGTAACTCGGTATAAATAAATGACGTATTTGAAATGCATGTTGATATTATTTAATATATTTCATATTATTTTCCAATGTTATGTTTATAATAATTGATTTAGGGGTGTTTTATAAGTACGGTAATGGTATTTATGGATGTATAGTACAGTATAAGCGTCATACATCACACGTCATACATCACTGTAACAAATTACGTTCGGAACCAATTAAAAACGTAAGTCGGGGAGCGTCTGTATAACAAATAATTTGGATGACAGAGTTTCCTAGAAGCAGTCATGTGACATGGATGCTTTCTCATGTTATATTTTTGTCTGCAGCAGCCAAAAAAAACAAAAATTTTCCCTTATATATATATATATATATATATATATATATATATACACTGTATATAGAACACCTTTGCCCCAGGTCAACCTTTCTTTTTGAAGAATGTAAGCATTCAGGCATGCATATGCTTCTTGTAGGATGTGATTCATGCTGCTCTTTCTTCACAGTGATGATATGTGGGTCAGCTCCCTATAAGTATGAAACACATGCATAAATGCAGAAATGGGGAAACTTGGTATTATAAATTGTCCATCATAGACCCCAGTGAGCCAGTGATGAAGAATTGAAGTCTAGGAGTGAAGCTGGCTTTGATGTAGCCAGCAGAGATAATGGAAAGAAAAAAAGAAAAAAAAAAATATATATATATATATATATATATATATATATATATATATATATATATATATATATATATATATATATATATATAGTTGGGTATACTGCCTTTCACCTCATGAGAATTTAATCACAATCTCATTTCTGTATCTCAGATGAAAAATGTGAAAATCTGTCATGAAATGTGTCATGAAATGTGTCGGAATAAGGTTCTGATTCGAGGGTGAGCTAGAATTCATTATCTATAACATAGTCAAAGAAGATGACATGCCTTTTAAAGCCAGTATGGTAATCTCCTTCCTGAATATAAGTACCAGAGATTCACGTAGGCATGTCTACTCTTACATCAAACCCAAGTTTCTTCAGGCAGACAAGCTTAGCCAAAGCTGTATGAAGCTTGGATTTCATGACCGGTGACTAAAAACGACTCGGGTTTCTAGTTTTATAGGTTCTGAGTGACAAGAAACGCTACCTTCTTTCCAATGTGTGTTCTTTACTTGAAAGTTTGGCAGAAATATGTGCAGATTAGTCACACTTAAATTTTGTACTATGTTGGACACACACACACACACACACACACACACACACACACACACACACACAGGCTTAGGATGTTTTAAAGCTCCTTATATTTTTCCCTTGCAGAAAGAGAGGCTAAAACTGACAGCAAATGCCTGTCGTCCTAGTCTGCATGCATGAAATGCTAAATTCCACTCAAAGTTAATCGGGAGATTTGCCGTCCAACTTAGTGTTTATAAACGTGCGCTGTTCAATTCTTAAGTTTGTCTGTACAGAATGTTGATTCATTTCCCATTACATCGTATATCTCGCATCAGATAGCAGTGTAATTTGAATTGTAAATTTATATTAATATGAATGATCTTCCGAACCACTTTATCCTTTACTTGAGTCACACGGAGGCTGGAACACGTGGCAGAGTACATACACCCTGAATAGCCATGCAGACCGTCGCAGGATCTTATACCAACATGCTCTTTGTAAAATGCGATTATTTACATGTAAACAACTTGTGAAGTTTTCTGTCGTGAGATGTTTATTTATCATTTACAGAAGGAGTCTGTAATGTTAATTATTAAAAGCAGAACGCTTTCTGTTATGGGACAGAGGATTGTGTACTTGCTGGTTTCTGGGTAAACAAGTTGAGAATTTTATGACTATAATTACCTTAAAGGATGGAAGTAGGAAAATATAGAGGGATCCCTCGATACTTCGCACTGGCTTCAGTGCATCGTGCTTTTTTTTTTTTTTTTTAATATTCATTGAATTAAAAAATAAGAAAGAATAGGGGAAAAAGTTCGGGAAACACAAAGCCAATTAAGCAAAAAAAAAAAAAAAAAAAAACCCAACCCAAAACCCCCCATCAAAACTATTTACATTTTTATTTGAGGTGCGCATCTGAGTGTGCACGCGCATCTGTATGTATCTGTGTATTTATATTTTATTTACATCTTATGCATTATTTTTGAATGTTTGTGTTATTGTAAGCATTCTGTCTGTCTGTCTTCCTTTCGGCTTTTTCCCTTTTACTCGGGAGTCGCCACAGCGAATCATCTGATTCGCACGTTTGATTTGGCAGAGGTTTTTACGTCGGATGCCCTTCCTGTCACAACCCTTTTTAGCAAGGGACAGAAACACGATGACGACTTTGCAGCTACTCTTTACGAAAGTCAGCAATGGTTCTTTTACATGCCTCTCACCATAGACAGTGACAGACATGGCCCGCCTTTGATAACCCAGTTTGCCGCACTGGGGGGGGGCAGTGACAACCCTGTGGAGAGTGGGACTCGAACCCCCAACCTTTGGATCAGCGATCCAGCGCCCTATACCACTAGACCACATTGAATATGTGTTTCTTGATATTATATAAACATACATACACACCCCCCAGTGCAGCTAACTGGGTTATCAAAGGCGGGCCATGTCTGTCACTGTCTATGATGAGAGGTTCATGTAAAAGAACCATTGCTGACTTTCGTAAAGAGTAGCTGCAAAGTCGTCAGCGTGTTTCTGTCCCTTGCTAAAAGGGTTGTGACAGGAAGGGCATCCGACGTTAAAACCTCTGCCAAATCAAAATGTGCGAATCAGATAATTCGCTGTGGCGACTCCTGAGTAAAAGGGAAAAAGGCGAAAGGAAGACAGACAGACAGACGCATGTATGTATACATCAGTCGGCGGCGGGGGGGCGGTGTGTTGAACCAACTTCAAGGAATTCAGCAGTCATTGGGATCTCGGTCCCAATTAACCGCGTATAATGGGGTTAATGGGGACTGAGACCTCCCCTCCCCCCGCGACCGCAGATTTCGACAAAGCAGGATTGACCCCCCCCCCCATACTGACATATACGTACATGTATATATGTATATATAAAATCAATAAATACATATTCATTGCTATAAATGCTTATAATAATAATTAAACATTCAAAAATAATGCATGAGATGTAAATAAAATATAAATACACACACACACACTCAGATGTGCACCTGAAAAATGTACGTAGTTTTGTTGGGGGGTTTTGGGTTGTTTTTTTTGTTTTTGTTTGTTTGGGTTTTTTTTTTTTTTTTTTTCATAATTGGCCTTGTTTTGTGAGGTCCCGCCCCAAGTGGAGGAGTTTAAGTATCTTGGGATCTTGTTCACAGGTGAGAGATCGACAGACGGATCGCTGCAGCCTCTGCTGTTAAGTGGTGCCTGTACCGGTCCGTCATGGTGAAGAAGGAGCTGAGCCGCAAGGCGAAGCTCTCAATTTACCAGTCGATCTACGTTCCAACCCTCAGCTATGGTCACGAGCTTTGGGTAGTGACCGAAAGAACAAGATCACTGATACAAGCGGCTGAAATGAGCTTCCTTCGTCGGGTGGCGGGGTTCTCCCTTAGAGATAAGTTGAGAAGCGCCGCCATCCGTGGAGAGCTCGGAGTAGATCCGCTGCTCCTCTGCATTGAGAGGGGCCAGTTGAGGTGGCTCAGGCATCTGGTCAGGTCAGAATGGCTCCCGGACACCTCCCTGGTGTGGTGTTTCAGGCATGTTCAACCGGGAAGAGACCCCGGGGTCGACCTAGAACACGCTGGAGGGACTATGTCTCTTGGCTTGTCTGGGAACGCCTCGGTGTCCCCCCGGGAGAGTTGGAGGAAGTGGCTGGGGAGAGCGACGTCTGGACCTGTTTGCTTAGGTTTCTGCCCCCGCGACCCGGCACTGGACTTAGCGGAAGAAGATGATGATGGCCTTGTTTTGTGGCATATTCCTTAACTTTTTCCTAATTTTTCCTTAATTTCCTTATTTTTTTTATTTTTTGATGAATATTTTTGAAAAACCCGTGACGCACTGAAGCTGCAGAAACTGAAGCAGGAAGTAGCGAGGATCGCTGTGTGTGTGAGTGCGTGTGTGTGTGTGTGTGTGTGTATGTGTGTGTATGTGTGTGTGTGTGTGTGTGTGTGTGTATATATATATATATATATATATATATATATATATATATATATATATATATATCAACAAAATCTAAATGTAGTCTTCCTTATCCAAATTCCTAATTCCAAACATAATCAGTTCATTTTCTGTAATCACTTAATCCTAATTCGGGTCGTGGGGAGGCTGGTGCCCATCCCAGCCAACTTTGGGCGAGGGCAGAGTACACCCTGGACAGCTCGCCAGGCCATTACAGGGCGGAAACACGCCGACGGCTTTGCAGTCTACTCTTTAGGAAAGTCAGCAATGGTTCTTTTACACGCCTCACACCATAGACAGTGAGAGACATGGCCGGCCTTTGATAACCCAGTTAGCTGCACTTCGGGTCCAAACATAATGTTTTGTGTAATTAATAAAAAGCCATTCTGCTATCAAACACACACCTAACCAGAAACATAACCTTCTTGCCAAAGCTAATGAAAGTAAATACAGACACATTCCCTTACGACTTACACAGCACTCCCTGAACCTGTTGCACATCAGATCCTGCAAGGATGTACTATTTAGCGGTATATTGCTCAAAATGAAGGACGTACTTTTGAGGTCACCATCCTAATGAACATCTCACGAGCTTTGATTTGAACCATTCGGACACATTTTAGAAAAAATTTGGCTTTGAATTTGGTGTTAAAGCAACCTTATAATAACCATTGTGATTATTTAACAATGCTATGTGTGCTCTTCTCGATTCTCACTGCAGAAGATTATTGTTCCTTTTTTCTCAGCGTTATATTGTTGGAAATGTATTATAGACTGTCATGCATATATAAAATATGAGCTTATCTCATGCAACATACATAGTTTGGAAGAATGCTGGATGAGATGCTAAAACCCAGAGCAATGAACATAAGCATACTTGATAGACCCCCCCCACACACACACACACACACACACACAGACACACACAAATGTATTCATCCTGCCTCTAGCAGGAAGGACACCATTAACCCGATCCAAATGAGCTTCCTCGTTGTTTTTGTAGAGACCTTCATTTTTCCACACCAATGTTTCACAATGGAGATTATCATTCAAATATGTCTTTTGATGGCTTCCAGGACTCCAAACGTAGGATTTTAAGCATTGTGGGGAGTATTAGCTGGGGGCTTTATTAATGAACCCAAACAATATTACTGTCTCTTTAACCACGCTGGTTTGAGCTCTACAGTATATGCAGCAAACCCCATCACAAATTCATGTATAATAAGATGTGCAAAACATTTTAATGGGTTAACTCAGCTAGTTGCTGTTTTTTTTTTTCTTTAAAAAAATTGTTGTTGAATTTTAAAAACACATTACACAAGACTGAATTACTGACATTTAGAAGATGACGAGCAGTCATTTCTGGCATTCTGTCAAAAAACTTGGTGGTATTGAATGTGTCATGATGGTGAATATTTAAAATGTCATTGAAACATTTAGCGTAGGCCTCCGTCAGTCCCGAAGGACTATGGCTGCGCTCTGGCCAGTATCCCGACTGGTGATACACCCCAGTGCACAGAGCCTGGGTAGGGAGTAATGAGGGACAGGCTGTTACCCAAGCAGCAAGTCCCCCCCTGTCTCGGCGCCACTGGAAGGATCCAATGGAAAAGCAAGTGCTGATACGACTGGGTTCCAGTGCCGCTGCAGGAGAGAAACTACGGTCAATTTAGAACGGCCAATTAACCTACAGTGCACGTCTTTGGATTGCAGGGGAAACCGGAGCACCCGGAGGAAACCCGCACAAGCACGGGGAGAACATGCAAACTCCACACAGAAACGCCCAGGCCGGGAATCGAACCCGGGCCTTCTTGCTGTGAGGCGGACGTGCTAACCACTACGCCACCGTGCCGCCCATTGAAACATTATTCACATATGAATTACATGCCATTATGGCAGCGCTTCTCAATTATTTTCTGTGGCGCCCCCTCAGGAAGAAAAAAACATTTCACGCCCCCCCCCACCGCCCTTTGAGCGACTATGAATAGCATTATTTGTGATTAGTACACCTCTGCAGAACGTTGTATGTTTATTAGCATTAAAAACAAAAAAAAAGAACGAAATATAGTTCAACTTGCAATAAAGAAAAACGTCATTAACATTGTTTTTTTTTTTTTTATCTGTAACAGAAAAGATTTAAAGTGCACCAATGTGCCTGAAATAAAAAAAATTACATCCTTATTTAAACTCATTCAACTTATTTATCTCCGTCTCTCTCCACCTTTCTCTTCGTTCCTGTTAGAAATGTTTCCGTGTTGTGTCTTGAGGTGTTGTTTACTGCACTTCATATCTTTTGCTCTTGCGAAAAACCGCTACACCATAGCATGACAATGAGAGCGCCACTGCCAACTAGTGGAGTGTAGGTGCAATTACACTTAATTCTCGTACACAATTCCAGAAAAGCATGTTCCCCAGGGTCATACGCACTCCCCCCCGGCATCACACACACACACACCCACACACACACACACACACACACACACACACCTGGCATCATATCGCACCCCGCTATTTGAAAAGCAATGCATTATGGGCAACTCTTAGATTAGCTGCATAGTTCTTCATGCATTCATAATTATCACCAGTGTGTGTTTTTGTTTGAACTGGATGTGATACTAATGGTGACGTTTTTGTCTATGTGTGTTTAGTGAAGGTCCAGAAAAGTGACCACCCACATTCTTGGGACCCGTGTGTGAACTACTGCCATTCTCAGCATGGTGCTCACTGCAAGACTCCCACATGGGTGTCTTCCTCGAGCAATGCATCCAGCACGCCGGACTACAGCAAATGTAAATAATTGCAAAAGAACATACTTCAGATGATATATACTGTGTGTGTGTGTGTGAGTGTGTGTGTGTGTGTGTGTGTGTGTGTGTGTGTATATATATTATAATTTTAATTTGCACTTTTCTCCACTGAAAAACATAAAGAATCATCCTTAGATATAAGCGTGGACACCTCCTTTTATAAATGTTCAACATTTTTATGACACGGCAAGGACAGTACTGCATACGTGATCTAATTGGTCAATAAATCATGTTTCAGGAACACGGCATATCCGACTCGTCATTCGCTAGCTGCAGCGAGCGCTATGGTCTTTAGCATCTCCAGCTAAGCAAGATAAGTGTTTTCTTGAAGAGAGAGTGTGGACAGGAAATATCCCAACAGTTAGAGTTTATCAAGTTCCACAAAGTACTCGCTGCAAAAATCTACCAGAGCCGTCACAGACATGGATAAAGACATCCTGTTTAGAAGCGGACAGTTTGAAAATAGCGCCTCAGCCAGAGGGGATAAACTGACAGTGCCAAAGACATCTCAACCCTTGGTCTTTTTTACTGACCTCACTTTCAGCATCTGTCTGTATGAAAGATATTGTGCTTTGATTTCTCAGTACAGTCCACAGTATAAATAGTAATATGGCGTTTTTGGACCAGAAGCAGCATACAGTACTGTACTAGTACTGTGGAAGCAATAATGTTTAGGATCAGAAAACCGGTTGCAATGGACTGGCGAGCTGTAGCCCTGTGTCAGCGGAGATAGGTACCAGAAGTTCGTCGAATCAGTGAGGGAGTGAAAAGTCAACCTTTTTTTGTGTAATCACAAGGAACATATTGCAAGACAGAAAATGGAAGAAGCATAAATATTATACAATAAAGTTTTAAACACCGATTTCTTAAATGTCTGTCTGTCTGTCTGTCTGTCTGTGTCTGTCTCTCCTTCACTAGCAGTAGTCTGCACTAATTTTTCCCCTGCATCCACCACAACATCAGGCATGACGAGTCACTCATCCAACACTTTGCCCCGCACTCCCCATCCCATGAGCCCCCGCAACTCTATGCTCAAGAGGAGACAGAGGAAAAAAGAGCACAAGAGCTCGTGTAAGTGTCTCAGTCTATGTTTGTGTGTGTGTGTGTGTGTGTGTGTGTGTGTGTGTGTGTGTGTGTGTGTGTGTGTGTAAAATTATGGAGAATAAATAAGTTAAACAAATAAATAGTGTGTCTACAGGTGCCTGTGGATGTCAGTTTGAAGTTTAAAGCTCTGGGTCATATCTGAGCAACAGCACTCACAAGTTTTGAGATCCACACTGATACAACAATACGATCTTGTTTGTGTTTGTGCAGCGTTGACATTTCCTCTCATTGATTTCCGTCTCGATACACAGCCTGCTGCTTCAGAGCGAAATCTCAGAACAACACAATCGAACTTGTCGTAATGTTTAGTCGACACACGCTAGTATTGTTGATGAGAGCACATTTTTAGTCTGTAATGGTAAATTCAGACCACAGATTAGGCACAGGATGCACAAACATGCTTACTTTATAAATAATATAATTAATATTTCTCTAATCAGGTAAATAATTATTACTTTTATAATTTTGTCTACCCCAAGTGCAGCTGACTGGGTTATCAAAGGCCGGCCATGTCTGTCACTGTCTATGGTGTGAGGTTCATCTAAAAGAACCATTGCTGACTTTCGTCAAGAGTAGCTGCATAACCGTCAGCGTGTATCCACCCTGCGATGGCCTAGTGAGCTGTTCAGGGTGTACTCTGCCCTTGCCCGGAGTGGGCTGAGATGGGCGCCAGCCTCCCCGCAACCCTAATTAATATTAAGCGGTTCTACCCCATTTCACCGGAGCGAGGCAGACTCGCGGAAGCAAAGATGTCGTCATCCTCCAACGTTCCTCAGTTGTTCTGTCATCTTCCGTGTCCTTGCATACGATTCCGAATGTATTCCTCCACTTCCGGCAGGCCAAAATCTTCCGACAGTGTTTCCTTAGGTTCCTCAGTCGTTCCGCAAAGGTTCCGTCATTTCCTCAAACGTTTCGTGATCGTTCCTTTTATTCCGCCAGTGTTCCTTGATCGTTCCGCGAGCCTCCCCCCCCTCTTCCAGATGGTCAAAAACGGCCACAGAATCTTTACGGAATACTCATAGAGGGGTTTACAAAA
This sequence comes from Plotosus lineatus, assembly GCA_024760905.1. Lineage (NCBI taxonomy): Eukaryota > Metazoa > Chordata > Actinopteri > Siluriformes > Plotosidae > Plotosus > Plotosus lineatus. The sequence continues at coordinate 10,971,955 of CM045732.1, forward strand.
TACATGCAGAACGTTTGCGGAATGGATGCGGATAACACGGAAGACTTGCGGAACACTCCAGGAGGTCACTTCCACTATAAATTATTCCAGTTCATTCACTTTATTTTTTCTGTTTTCCTGTTCATGTAATAAAGTTTTAAAGTTATAAACACTGTGGTTTGGACTTGTGTGCGTGGTTTATAGTATGGAATGATTTATTGAGGCGCAAATAAAAGGAACATATTGACATTATTGATATTAAACATATTAACATGTTAAATTTAAAATTTATTGTAATTTATAAATATATTGCGCATTAGAAACATATAGTAAATTACAAACATATGTAAAATTTTAAGTTTATTGTACATTATTAACATATTATACATTTTAAACATATAGTATGAATGAGAAAATGAGCCTCCGTGGTCGAATCTGCGGATTTATAGGCGAAATCAGGAGCAAATCCGTTGATCTTTGCCGATTTTTCCGCGTTGAAACCTGGTTACGCCGGGTATTCCTCAGTCCTTCCTTAGTCATTCCGTGTTGAACATGAACATTCTGCCTTCATTCCGCCTGTTCCACAATCATTCCGTGGGTCTTCCTTCTAAAATGGAGTAGTGCCGTAGTCGTTCCTCTGTATGTTCCGTGCTTTCCGTGAACATTCCGTGAATTATCCAAAGGTCTTCCTTTGCAATCTGCACTGGTTTCGAAGGTAATCCGAGCGCTTTTACGCATGTATTTCAACATTGTACCGCGGTCTTTCCCTGTCTTTTCCGCACATTCCATGAACGTTCCAAAGGTACAATTTCCCATAGGTTTTTGACCCATTTTCTGTGTAAAAATGCCGAAGCTCCTCCTCCATAAAGCGCGTTCTGTGCCTTTCCCCCACGATCATTGCATTCCGTGCTCCAGTGAAATGGCGGTATTCAGAAAATGAATGAATGAATAATTTTGTCTACAATACAATTTTTATTGTTATTCATTTATCTACCTAGATATCTTTCTAGCTAGCTATTTGTCTTAATTGATTGATTGATTGACTCATTCATTCTTTGTTTGATTGATTTTTGAGCCGTTATCAAGCCAGAAATTCATCTCATTCTACCTTAAACTTTTCTGACTCCTATTTTTTTAAAGCATTGTCTCTAGCCTCAAGTTCAGTGGGTCCTGGAGGTCAGATAATTCATACAGAATCCAGTGAAGTCACTTTGACAGGAGATCCTCTCAGCGGCTTTGGCGTTCAGCTGCAGGGGGGAATATTCGCCACTGAGACACTCTCCGCTCCTCCAGTAATCCGATTTATAGAGCCTGACAGCTCAGCTGAAAAGTAAGTGGTTATACAGACACACCAATTCAGGGGGAAACAACACGGTTCAGCTTAGCGAGGTAACCGTAAGACTAAGAAACTGAAGGTTCAGAAGTTATTCAGTAATATTTATATTAATCATTGAAGTAGTTTCAGTTCAATCCATTTTAAGCATGCGTGATGGGATGGTCCAAAAATATAAGGTCATGATTTCTTGCCTCCACAAGTTTATTTTTGTTTCTTTTGAGAGTTATGAAAAAAATAATAATTGGACAAGAATTAGCGTTAGCTCAAATTTGTTAGGTTTGTTTGAAGTTGAGGTGTGATGTGGATAAACTGTTCAACAACGATGTATAATAATAATAATAATAATAATAATAATAATAATAATAATAATAATTCGTTTTATTTGTCTACAGCATATTTTGAAACAGTTTTTTAGCCATGCAATAGCCATATATACAGATGTGGAATTGACCAGATTACCTGTCTACTTACCTGCTACATTCCTGTTGTATACGTATGGGGGGGGGGGAAGCTTGTTTATTTATTCTTTTTGTTTATAGTGGTGTGTTCAATCTTATCCAAGGAGAAGAGGAGATGCAGGATTTCACTTAAACCAAGCAGGAGCAACACTTCCCACTTGTTTCAATCACTGATTTCAGAATGAAAACAGATGAAGAGGAAATGTGGATTGCACATTACTAGTTCAGTTTTGAAGCCGTCTTAGTGAGACCACCAATTCTCACAAAAACACTTCTGTACAATCCGGTCTTTTTTTTTATTCCAGTCTTTATTATTATTATTATTATTATTATTATTATTATTTTGAGATTAGTGAGTGAAACATGTTGAGGGTGTGACTGCTGCTTAGGTGAAAACCTGCACCCACACCAGCCCTTTGCAGATAATATTGTACAGCCTTGGTTTGCATGTGAAATGGGTATGTGATTATATCATGATTCGATATATACTGTAATTATAGTGATTTAAAATTGCTAATATCATGATATGAAACATTGGTCATTTCGCCCAAGCCTAGTCTAAAGGGCAGTCAGTGGTGGCTTGATGGATAAGGTCTAATGGTGGTTAAGGCTGCTGACCCTCAATTGCTCAGTTGTGTGTGTGTGTGTATATGGGTGTGTGTCTGTGTGTGTGTGTGTGTGTGTGTGTGTGTGTGTGTGTGTGTATATATATATATATATATATATATATATATATATATATATATACAGTAGGCCCTCGATATTCATGGGGGTTCGGTTCCGGCCCCTCCTGCGAATGAAGATAATCCGCGAATTCTGTACCTGGAAGTAAAACCCCATGTATCACGTTACATAAGGGAATCAGCAAGCGGAAATAAAATACTATGTATCTATTACATGCGCTAAAATATGCTTCGTAAACACATTCTATAGACAGTCTTACTCATTAATTCAGTATTAATGTAGTACAATGTAGTAATAATTCAGAAAAACTTAATTTTTTTACTGTGATATTTATTGATAATAAAATATAAACATTATACAGCATACACATAAAAACACCTTTAAATGCATTCTCTTTGAAACATACAGCACTGTAGTTTTCAAAATGCCCACTAGAGGAAGGTATTGCATTAGGCATGAGATGACTGAATTCAGGTATTAACTGCATTAAATCCGAGCAGCTCAGCCACACCCCTCAGCTGGAGCGAGTACAAAACAGAGTTTTAGAGTGAGAGAGTTAGAGAGTGTTACAAACCAAAGAAGCGGTGATATGATGTGAGTTAATCCTCTGGCGCAGAGCTGATCATGCTTTTGTTTCTTTGGAGTAAATGAGAATAGTGAATTCAGGTGTGAGCCACTGAGCAGCTCAGCCACACCCCTCAGCCGAAGGGAGAGTAAACAGTTAGTTAGAGGCACAGCGCCAAAATCACTGTCCCCCAAAACACAGACCATAACAAAAAGGACATAAAAGAACAAGAAATGTAATAAATTGGATAAACAAAACAAAATGAGAAACATGCCACACCACAGTAAGTAAAATCTAACACACAAACATTCTAAACATTACATTAGGTCATATACTGGAATAATTGAATAAGACTATTAGTGGAGTGTTTTACAACAGTTCAGACGATTATTCCTCTTCGGGCACTTCAGAGGAAACTGTCGTTTCTTCCGGAGAAAGTCTTATTTCTTCAGTAGAGGCATCTAATGTCATTACCTTTTTCTGGTGCTTCACAAGCGTTTGAGTAACATCATAGAATTTAACTGGTAAATAAAACACACTCAAAAAAGGCTCATTGACAGCTTGTGCGCGAATGAGGAAAATGGGACGTTACATCATCTCAACCAATCAGCAGGAAGGAGGACAGCCATTGGCTTAATTTGAATCCCGTGAGAGTTGCTCGGCAGTCCACGAATACTCAAACTATGAGTGCAAAACCGCGAATAGTCAAGGGCCTACTGTATATACATATACCGTATGCGACGTAATAAGTGTAATAAATGAGAGTCTGCCAAATGCTGTAAATGTTCAAAAATCAAACTTAGTTTTTAGGTTTTGTGTGTGTGTGTGTGTGTGTGTGTGTGTGTGTGTGTGTGTGTGTGTGTGTGTGTGTGTGTGTGTGTGAAGCCAATCATCTCCAGCGCAGCAGTGGCCTAATCTCATCTCATCTTTTTTGTTGACCCTTCACATCCTGATGGGTGATTCATGCCCATATATATTCTGTGTAATGAAGTGAAAATTATGCAGTATGAGGGCTCGATGAGCTGATGACAGCAGTCTGGGTAGATCTTAGGGAATGACGCTGGCACATATCAGCTTGTGTGTGATTTGATTTTAAATCAGAAAAACCGGGTCAAAGCTCAGCAGGGATGAAGACGAAGCAGAATTTTTCAGAATTTCTTATCAGGGTGACTTGGAGTTGGCAGTTTGACTTTGCAAGTGTTTAAAGGGCTGGAACTTGTCACAATCATGTGTACGCAACATGGTGCACAACTTCTCATCAGAGTGACAGTAGGCTAGTGTTTTAAATCCCATTACAAATGATTGTGAGTGTTTCACCTTCAATTTGTTTCTCTTCCTGCTTGTTTTCAGTGTGATTTATCATGTCTAAGATGTTGATTCTAGAGAAAATGGTCAATGCAGGGTGCAATTTTATTCTAAAATAAACAAATAATTTTAATGGTGACTGAAGTATTCAGGGGGAAATGTAGGAATTGACCCGGTCATCAATTGTCACCGTCCCCCCCAGTGCAGCTAACTGGGTTATCAAAGGCCGGCCATGTCTCTCACTGTCTATGGTGTGAGGTTCATGTAAAAAAACCATCGCTGACTTTCAACAAGAATATCTGCGAAGCTGTCAGCGTGTTTCTGCCCTGAAATGACCTGGCGAGCTGTCCAGGGTGTACTCTGCCCTCGCCTGGAGTTGGCTGGGATGGGCACCAGCCTCCCCGTGACCCTAATTAGGATTAAGCGGTGACAGAAAATGAATGGATGAATGGCAGTATTTCTTTTTGTGCAGCATAGCGGATAGCATGTCCGCCTCACATCTCTATACAGTTTCTATGTGTGGTTTGCATGTTCTCCCCGTCCTTGTGTGGGATTTCTCTGGGTACTCCAGTTTCCTCCTGCACTCCAAAGAAATGCACATTAGGCTAATCGACTGGTCCACATTGTTCCTAGATGTGGATGTGAGTGTGAATGGTTATTTGTTTGTTCCCCTGCGATAATCTTGCTGGAAGCTGTTCAGGGTTGACCCTGCCTTTGCCCAGTGTTGACTGAGATAGGCTCCAGTCTCCTCGTGACCTTATCATTAGGCGGTTCAGGAAATTAACAAGAGTATTTCTTTTTCATTTCCTCTCTATTTTAGTGCCTAATTTTCTTCAGAGGCTCCGTATGTGCTTGTAAAGTCGTCTAAAATACGCCTTCTAATATAAATTATTGTCCAGATTTAAGGCTTTAATAAACATTTTTTTAGATTGTTACTTTTAAAATAAATGCTGTGCACATTAAAGTTTTTTATGGTCCTTAATTTCAGCACAAACTTACCTCACTGATTAATCCAATAACATGGAATAGCAACCGATTTTAAAATAAAACAAAAGCTAATCTAGCACCATACTGAGAATTCATGCTGCATAAACACTACAACTTTACTTTTATTGATTTTATTTTTATAGAATCAGCATTTTATTTAACACCAGAAGTAATGGAGTGCATTTCTTACATAACAGCTGTCAGCTGAGATTTTTTAAACATTATATTGGTCACGTTTTCTTTGCCCCCCCCGGTGCCGTTAACTGGGTTATCAAAGGCCGGCCATGTCTCTCACTGTCTATGTAGAGAGGTTCATGTAAAAGAACCATTGCTGACTTTCGTAAAGAGTAACTGCATAGCCGTTAGCATGTTTCTGCCCTGCAATGGCCTGGCGAGCTGTCCAGGGTGTAATGTGCCCTCACTCAGAGTTGGCTGAAATGGGTGCCAGCCTCCCCGTGACCCTAATTAGAATGAAGTGGTTCAGAAATGAACGAATGATGTTTTCTTTGTAACTTGTTATCATTCAAAAATTAATTACAGTATCAGAGTTTTCAAAGTTCAAAATACATTTTCTGGATAACAGTATTACTGGAAAACTCTTAAAAATTAATCTTTACAAAAGAAAAGTCCAGTTGCCAAGTATCATCCACATCAATTTTGTCAATATGCATAAATATACATATAAATAAGTTTATTATTGGCAGGGAAATTTTCTTTATGAATAATAAACACATTTATTAAAAATGATGACAGTGATCCCTCTCTGCTTCGTGCTTCAGTTTCTGTGCCGTCAGTGCATCGCAGTTTTTCAAAAAGATTCATAGAAAAATAAGGAAATTATGGAAGAATAGGGGATGAAGTGAAGGAAAATGCCGCAAAACAAGGCCACTTATGCCAAAAAAAAAAAAAAAAAAATCAAACAAAAAACAACCCAAAACCCCCAGCAAAACTACTTACATTTTTATGTGAGGTGCGCGTCTGTATGTGTGTGTATTTATATTTTATTTACATCTTGTGCATTATTTTTGAATATTTAATTGTTATTATAAGCATTTATAGTGTTGAATATGTATTTATTGATATTATGTACACATATACATGTATGTATACGACAGTCAGGGGGATCGATCCTACTTTGTGGAAATCGGCGGTCGCAGGGGGTCTTGGTCCCTCTTAACCACGGAAAGTGAGGGATTCCTGTACTGTAAACTCTTTTTCTTTCCTCTGCACATTCCCAAACCATCTAACTCTTCCAGAAATAGTGATAGACCACCGATTTCTGTTAAGTCGGATCGACCCATCTGACTGATGTATATGTGTACTGTATATAATATCAATAAATACATATTCAACACTATAAATGCTTATAATAACAATTAAACATTCAAAAATAATGCATAAGATGCAAATAAAATATAAATACACACACATATGGATGCGTATCTCACATAAAAATGTAAGTAGTTTTGTTGGGTTGGGTCTCGTTGTGCATAACCTGTTCCTCTAAATCTTTCTGTTAACGTTTGAAATCAGATTGATGAGCCTACCTTAATTTCATGTATTGCACCATCTGCGTGTACTTACCCCTAATGATACCATTTACTAAGTGTACAATTTTAGGGTGCTGTTTTGGCAGCAATATGTAGATGATGTGATGATTCATTTAATGGCGTCTTTGATGGAGATTAATGTGTTTGGATAAAAAATAAATATGAGTCATGCTTATGAGTATGAGAGCTGATCACAGTGCGTGCACTCAAACCTCAAATCATCAAGGCAACATGGAACAAGAGATTTCGACGTTTTATATCTAGTGATACCTGCCAGCTCAAGAATCTGTAATCCTCCTGACCTGAACACTGTCCCAGTGCGTCGAACGTTTTCACAGTTATAAAATATGATACAGTTCATCAAAAAAAAAAAAAAATGTTCAATTCATTTTCTGTAGCCACTTAATCCTAATTAGGGTCGCGGGAAGGCTGGCACCCATCCCAGCCAACTCCGGGCGAGGGCAGAGTACACCCTGGACAGCTCGCCAGGCCATGACAGGGCGGAAACTCGCTGATGGCTTTGCAGCTACTCTTGTCGAAAGTCAGCAATGGTTCTTTTACATGAACCTCACACCATAGACAGTGAGAGACATGTCTGGCCTTTGATAACCCAGTTAGCTGCACTGGGGGGAGACAGTGACAACCTTGTAGAGAGTGGGATTCGAACCCCCCAACCTTACGATCAGTGATCTAGCACCCTGTACCACTAGGCTACAACTGCCCCAAAAATATTCAGCGAAAAATAGAGAAATTAAGGAAAAATCGGGAAAAACTTAAGGAAAATACTACAAAACAAGGCCAATTATGCAAAAGAAACCCAAACAAATAAACAACCCAAAACCCCCCAACAAAACTGTTTAAAATTTTTATGTGAGGTGTGCATCTGTATGTGTGCACGCACGCGTGTCTGTGCGTGTACGCGTCTGGGTGTGCATTTGTATTTTATGTATTATTATTATTGTACTTTGTATGTATTATGTATTATATACTTTTTGTATTCTTATGCATTATTTTTGAATGCTGAATTGTTATTATAAGCATTTATAGCGTTGAATGTGTATTTATTGATATTATATATACATGTATGTATACGTTAGTCAGGGGGATCGATCCTACTTCGCGGAAATTTGACGTTTGTCGGAGGGTCTCAGTCCCAATTAACCACGAAAAGTGAGGACTCATTGCAGTTATATTTCTCATTTAAATTCAGATAACAGCAAACACTGCTGCATTTGATTCACATATCTCATTATGGTGCAAAAGAGCCTTTCCAACAAATCTTTATCGCCGCACATCAATCAAGTCCTCATGCGCCACTATCTTTCTGTTCTGAAAATTATTTCATGACATGATTTCTCAAAAGTGCTCGACAAAAGTGCCCATCTTCCAGTGTTTGAAAAGACCTACTGCACAATATTACATTCAATTTGAGAATTCAATTATACCTGCTATCTGCTATAATAATAGATAGGTGTCAGAAATAAATATAATATAGTTGTCATTGTTTTAATTATGTTGGTCTGATTGGCAGGTGTGGGCTGCTCCAGGTTGGTGACCGACTTTTGTCAATTAATGGCATTCCAACAGAGGATGGTACGATGGAAGAGGCCAATCAGCTGCTCAGAGATGCTGCTCTGAATAATAAGGTCACGCTAGAGATTGAGTTTGATGTAGCAGGTTTGTATTTTCAGGCAGATCCTATAAATCAAATGCAAGATGGCAAGAAAACACACTAAAATCATGCTTTTGTATTCATAACTAGTTCATACTGTACTGCTGCTTACCCAGTGTATATCCTCCGTGCTATTAATCATGCTCCACGGGGTATTCAGATGGGGTTTCAGGAAGGTGTGCAGTATCAAATGGACTACACCATGATTCCTCTATGGAACTTGTATGGAGCCAGCGCAGAGAAACTGAAGATTTTTTGCAGTCTGTGCACGATACCTATAAATTTAAACATGAGCGGCTTGACATACAGATTCATAGCTTGGGATCTGGGTCAGAAACATGATGTTGAGATGAAGCATTTCTTCACCAAACTGAAGAACTGTGGGTGGTACAGTGGTGTTGTGGTTAGCACAGCCACCCCACAGCAAGAAGGTTCTGGGTTTGAATTCTGTCTCCCCGCGATCCTAATTGGGATTAATTCTCCTAGAAAATGAATGAATGTCTAATCTTCACTATTCTGGAAAGAGTTTTCACTTGGTTTTACAGTCTAGTCATGGAGACTTGTGCTCAGTTACGAGTTAGTACTAGTTACATCTCCTGCTCCCCTAAAAAGATTTTGCTCTGACCTCGCACCCCCTACATTTTATACGTTGTTCAAGGATAAAGGATGTGGAATCGTACTAAATTTTATCAAAAGAAAATATTTTTTAAAAAAGTTACAGCCCTGCTTCTCGCACCACCTGGAATGATGTCTCGCACCACCAGGGGGTGTGAGGACCCCTGGTTGGGAACCCCTGAGTTAGACGATAAGTCAGGTCAAGCACTAATGACAGCACAGGAGTGAAGTCAGTCTTGTGGTTCATCCCAAAGTGGGGTGTTATTCAGTGAGGTTTGGGTTAAGGCTCTGTTCAGCCCATTTACGGTAGTTCCTTCCATTCATGGCCTTGGTAAATCATGTCTGGACCATTTGGGATAGTTCTCTTAGTTTCCGTGAAAAGATATTGTATTGCTACAGCATTTACACTCAGAAATTCTGTGGTTTATAATTTGTGGCGTCATGGAAGGAAACCCCATATACAGTGGTACCTCACCTTACGGAATTAATCCGTTCCAGAGACTTTTTCGGAACCCGGGTTTTTTGTAAATTGAACCGCATTTTACATGTAAAACGTGTGATTTGTTCCAAGGCCACCAAAACTACCCTCTAAACCCTTTAAAAATTGTAAAAGTATACCTTTTAAGGCCTCCTTCTGCTTCAATATTGTACTGATGGTAGGCGGGTTTGGTCATATTCCTTTGCGATATCACTCAACCGCATGCCACGAGCCCATTTCTTCTTTTCACTCGCACTGGGAATCACACGGGCGTGTGTGTCTGCGCGCGCGCGCGCGCGCGTGTGTGTGTGTGTGTGTGTGTGTGTGTGTGTGTGTGTGTGTGTGTGTGTGCAACCGTGTGTGTTGACCATGTCTTCTTAGCAGAATTATAATCTTACAAATGTTTATGCAAGGTTAAAAGCCTGAGCCAAAGAATAAAGTTGCAATGAGCACATTTGAAAAACTCATGAAACAACAGTAACTCTATCCTTTACACGAAAGCTGCGTCATCCCTACTAGCCAATCGGAGGCCAGAGGGGCGGGATGTTGGAAGATAGTCAATGGGAGAGCAGATCGTGCATTGTTTGAATGTTTGAATGGCGCGTTTGTCACGTTTCGTAAGGAGAACTTGTTTCGTATACACAGACAAAAAATTTTGGAAAATGTTTTTCGTAACCTGGATTTTTCGTTTGTTGGGACTATCATAAGGTGAGGTGCCACTGTATACAATAGGCCCTCGACATTCGCGGGGGTTCGGTTCCGGGCCCTACCGCGAATCAAGATAATCCACGAGTTCTGTACCCGGAATGAAAACCCATGTATCACGTCACATGCGCGAATGAGCAGCCGGAAGTAAAGTACTATGTATCTATTACATGCACTAAAATATGCTTCTTAAACACATTCTATAGACACTCTTACTCATTAATTCAGTATTAATGTAGTTAAAATGTAGTAATGATTAAGAAAAATGTAATTTTTTTTTACTGTGATATTTATTGATAATAAAATATAAACATTATACAGCATACTTATAAAAACACCTTTAAATGCATTCTCTTTGAAAAACATACAGCACTGTAGTTTTCAAAAATGCTTACTAGAGGAACGTATTGCATTAGGCATGAGATGATGACTGAATTCAGGTATTAACTGCATTAAGTCCAAGCAGCTCAGCCACGGCCCTCAGCCGGAGCGAGTACAAAACAGATTTTTAGAGTGAGAGAGTTAGAGAGCGTTACAAATCAAAGAAGCGGTGATATGATGTGAGTTAATCCTCTGGCGCAGAGGTGAGCGTGCTTTTGTTTATTAGGAGTAAATCAGAATAGTGAATTCAGATGCGAGCCACCGAGCAGCTCAGCCACACCCCTCAGCTGAAGCGGAGAGTAAACAGTTAGTTAGTAAGTCCCCCGAAACAGACCATAACGAAAAGGACATAAAAGAACAAGAAATGTAATAAATTGGATAAACAAAATGAGAAACATGCTACACCACAGTAAATAAAATCTAACACACAAACATTCTAAACATTACCTTAGGTACTGTACTGGAATAATGATTGAAAAAGACTTTAATAGTGGAGTGTTTTACAACAGTTCAGACGATTTTTCCTCTTCAAGCACTTCAGAGGAAACTGTTGTTTCTTCCGGAGAAAGTTTAATTTCTTCAGAAGAGACATCCAACATCATCACCTTTTTCTGGTGCTTGGTAGGCGTTTGAGTGACATCGTAGAACTTAACTGGTAATTAAAACACACTAAAAAAATGCTTATTGACAACTTGTGTGCGAATGAGGAAAAGGGGGCGTTACATCATCTCAACCAATCAGCAGGAAGGATGACAGCTATTGGCTGAATTTGAATTACATGAGAGTCGCTCGGCAGTCCGCAAATACTCAAACCATGAGTGCAAAACCACGAATAGTCAAGGGCCTACTGTATATCTATTTATATACATCCATATATATCCAGCCCATATATATAGCAGTGTGAATATCAGATGTGCCTTTGGACATAAAACGTACTGAATATTTTTTATATGTATTCCATTTGGAATAAATTCTAATCCCACTTCTTTTGCTCTTCAATAGAGTCAGTTGTTCCCAGTAGCGGTACCTTTCATGTGAAGCTGCCGAAGAAGAGAGGAGTCGAACTTGGAATCACGATCAGTGGTAAGTTCATCCATCCATACTGTATTAGTGTGAAATTTTTCTTTCTCCTTGGCTTCATTTCTCATCAACACAGTCTACCACATAAACAGCTGTGATGGAGCTGCTATACATACTGTACCAGTCAAGACCATTCGTTTTCATCTAGATTGTTGATGAACCTTATACTTTTAAAAGTATACTTATGGTGTATTGAACACAATCCAAAGTTTTCATTTGTTTACTTCATTGTATTGTTGAGCAACATAATGTTGTATTTTATTTTCTACATTTTTGTCTGATTTCAGTATAATAATTTGCAAACTGTGCAGCTTCTCAATACAGATATTTCAATGTTTTAAGCTGTTTAAATGATGTAATGCAAAATTGACAAACATTTTGAGGGCTGTTTGATTCATAAGTGGTTAATTAGTGGTTAGAATTTTTGCCTAATGGAACTGAGACCTGTGCTCGACAACAGCATTTCTTTAAGCATTCTGCATGGTCTCCCTGTGCCTGAATGGGTTTCCTCTGGGTGCTCCAGTTCTCTCGAAAAAACATGCGCATTAGGCTGTTGGATATTCTTGACGGCCCCCAAGTGTGAACCTGAGTGCGGATGTGTGTGTGTGTTGAATGTGTGTGTTGACTTCCGATGATGTGATGAGCTGTTCATGGGCTTCATCCTCTCTGCGAACCTTACATAGGATAAAACAGTTCAGAAAATAAGATGATATGAAAATAAAGGTACTGCGATGGCCTAGCCAGCCTCATGAGGGTTAAGGTTCAGAGAATAAATGAAAATGAAGCTATTGCTAAAAAGTGTTCAAGTGAAAAGAACCACTTGCATGATATCCAGCCCTGCGATGGCCTGGCGAGCTGTCCAGGGTGTACCCTCCCCTTGCCCAGAGTCGGCTGAGATGGGTACCAGACCCTGTGACCGTAATTAGGATTAAGCGGTTCAGAAAATGAATGAACGAAGGATATCTATATAAATACAACTGAGGCATTCCTGGTTGACTTAAATATGTTCAGTATTTTTTATTAATCACAATCACAGCTTTTTACTCTTTTACATTCCACTAACATCTCAATTTAGGTGTTACTTTATAGTATTTATAGGGTTTTTGAATCGCCATTTAAACTAAGGTTAAACTATAGAACTATAAGATGATTAACATAACCCAGAAATTAATATCATGACTAATACAGGGATGCCTCACTTTCCGCGGTTAATGGGGACCGAGACCCCCTCCACGACCGCCGATTTCCGCGAAGTAGGATCAACCCCCTTGACTGACATATATGTACATGTATATGTGTATATAATATCAATAAATACATATTCAGCGCTATAAACGCTTATAATAACAAACATTCAAAAATAATGCATAATAAATGATATAAATATAAATACGCACACATACGTGGGGTGGGTGGTGTAGTGGTTAGGGTGCTGCGCTCATGATTGGGAGGTTGTGAGTTCGAATCCCACTGAGACCCTAACTGTGCTAAGACCCCTGGGCAAGGTCTCAACCACAGGTGTGCCTCTGTTCACCCAGCAGTATAAATGGGGACCAGTGGAAATATACTGGGAAGGTAACCTGCGATGGACTAGCGTCCCATTTAGGGGGAGTTGAACTCCTGGTCGCTTCACGCTATGCAAACCGGGGATAAGCACCGGCCTGATGAGCTGCGAGGCTCGGGTGTAAAAACCCAATAGACTTTACCTTACCTTTTACACACACATACAGATGTGCGCGTACACACTCAGATGTGCACCTCACATAAAAATGTGAGTAGTTTTGTTGGGGGTTTTTGGGTTGTTTTTTTGTTTTTGTTTGTTTGGGTAGGTTTTTTTTTTTTGGTTTTTTTTGGCATAATTGGCCTTGTTTTGTGGCATTTTCCTTAACTTTCCCCTATTTTTCCTTAATTTCCTTTTTTTTTCAATTAATATTTTTGAAAAATCCGTGATGCACTGAAGCCGCAGAAAATGAAGCACGGGGTAGCGACGGATCACTGCGTATGATAAATCTGTTTTTTTTTTTAATTGGAAAACACACTAAATAAATAAACAAATGGACATGGGGCAGCCATGGCCTAATGGTTAGAAAAAAAAATGTGGCGCTTGCCCCCATCCAGGTTCATGGCTAAAGTGAGTAAGGCGACTAACCGCCAACTGCTCCGAACATGTGTGTGCTCATTTTGACTGGACGAAATGCAGAAGTCAAATTTCCCTTATAGAAATAATACAGAAGAACAAACAAACAAAAAATACATGTGTATATATACGTACATATACACACACACACACAAAACTGCTGGCTCTGCCTCCCAGGCTTCACTTTGAGAGTCAGTGTTTTTTCACACATAGGCATCAGGGGGCCTTGCCCTTAGTCCCTTGAGTGCTTGACTCAGTCTAACGGGAATCCGTTCCAGGTTGAAATCACAATAATAAGAATAATAATAATAATAATAATAATGGCAGTGGTGGTCTAGTGGTATAAGGCGCCGGATCGCTGATCCAAAGGTTGAGGGTTCGAGTCCCACTCTCCACAAGGTTGTTACTGTCCCCCCCAGTGCAGCTAACTGGGTTATCAAAGGCCGGCCATGTCTCTCACTGTCTATGGTGAGAGGCATGTAAAAGAACCATTGCTGACTTTCGACAAGCACCAGCCTCCCCGCGACCCTAATTAGGATGAAGCGGTTACAGAAAATGAACTGATGATAGTAATAATAATAATAATAACAATAATACTGTTTTCATTGAGGCCAGCCGATTTCTAGGAATGTATGCACCATGTCCATTAGCTAGTCCTGGATAAAATAGTATAGCTTTTCACAAATGTTCTTTCATCCACTCTTTTACCAAACCACTTAATCCTACTAGGGTCATGGGGAGGCTGGAACCCATCTCAGCCAACTTTCAGCAAATGCAATATACACCCTGAATAATTCATGAATCCATCTCAAGGCTAAACCATACATTCACTCACAATTACAGGAAGTCTGGAACCGCCTGGTAGCCTTATGTGCATGTCTTTGGACTATGGGAGAAAACCAGAGTACCTGGAGGAAGCCCACACTGATAAGGCCTGTACGAGCATGGTGCTCAAACTTGGGACCTTCTTGCTGTGGGGTTGACATGCCAATCAATAATCCATCATGGTGCTGTTTATATGTGTGTCTGTGTGTTAGTTGTATGTTTTAATCTGCGATTTCTGTCTCCCACAGCCAGTAAAAAGCCGGGCGAGCCTTTGATCATATCTGACATTAAGAAAGGAAGTATGGCTCACAGGTAGGATCATTTCTATGCGACAAAGGTCAGTGCTTGAGCATTAAGCGAAAACCAATTTATTTATTTATTTTCGGGGGAGGAGTGGGTTACGTTTTGCCACAACATTCTTGAATGACTTGGTTGGTTTTTGTTAAACAATTAAGATCTTTACCTTCACAAATGTAAATTAACATATGGTTCTATGCAGACCAGATGTATCGTCAATTAGCATCTCTTGTTGCCTCCTATAGTGTTAAAACAGGTGGAATTTCCTCTGGCACATTCTTCGAGGGCACTGAAATGGGTATCAGCTCTAAAGTAGAAATAGATAAAAGTTGGTTTTGTTATTGCTCTGTATTAATAGCGTCATGATTTATTCGGAAGCATATTTTAAACGGAGTGATTACCCGTACGGCAGCGTATTCCTATGAGGTTTTGTTATTCGTATAGCATATCGAAAACGAGATTTCGCACATGCGCGAGCTGACATCAGTCACGTGGTCAAAATGGCGATGGAAGAACATGCATTTCATGTCGGGGATAAAATTTTCATCAGGGTTAGGATTAGGGGTTCGGGGTTAGGGTTATATGGGTATCATCTGCTAAACATACAGCAGAATAATTCACTTCATTTCCAGTAGGTGGCATGTCAATGCACATGCACAAAAGGTTTGCCGTACGAATAGCAAAAAATAAATCCCGTACGATGCCGTACAGGTAGCCGCAGCTTATTTTAAATGACTTTGTAAAATAATTTTATATGATGTTTATATATTTTAACTATTCCAGGGTGATTTTTATAATAATTCATAAAAGGTCCATGTTAATCAAAACCAGGGTAGATGATACTACTTTTGGGCTTTTTACACCTGAGTCTCGTGGCTCATCAGGCCTGTGCTTATTTCCGGTTTCCGTAGCGTGAAGCTACCTGGAGTTCAACTCGTCCTGGATGGGACACTAGTCCATCACATGTTACCTTCCCAGTATTTTTACTGGTACCCATTGTTACGTATGGAATTTAGAAGATGAAAATTGCCCCGTGAAACCAGCAAAGCACGACAAAACCTATATACAATTTAATAATATGAACAAAGTAAGGCAAAATAATACCTACAGCTTAAAGTTAAACAAAACACAAATTAAACAAGGGTCCCAAGACAAAGATAGTCACCAAGCATCCGCAGCATGGCAAACCTAGAGGCGGCGCGTGTGGTGGCGGGGAAAGGCTTGGAATCCCGTGTTAGAAAGAAACAAATGATTAAAATCCTCGCGTTGGCTGTGGTTGAGCGCGGAGGATGGATTTGGGTGATGGAGTCTTGAAAGACGAAACTTGGTTGAAATGCGTTCCATGATCCGCCTTGGATGAGATGATCCGCCTTGATGAGTTGATCTGTCAGAAGAGACGCGAAGAGACTGGAGCCAGTCGGCAACAGGTCCTTATATAGATTCCCTAAAGTTCGGGAAAGTTCCATTCTGGAAAATTCCAAATCACCCGACCCGCCACCAGGGCTCCTGCGCAACTAGGTCCCCTAATGGAAAATTCCAGGCGCAAACAGCTGAGTCATACCATGGGTCACTATTTACAGCACCTGAATATAATTATATACAACGTTTTATACAATCACATTTATATTTACATTTATTTGCATGCCCATAACACCATTTATACTGCTGGGTGGACAGAGGCACAGGTTGCCCAGGGTTCTTAGCACAGTGCGGGTCTAACTGGGGCCGGTGGCATTGATGATACTCCACTGTTAATAAATTCCAGCACGTATGATTTAATATTAAATGCATAATTCTCTGTTCACTTGTTTTCCATTGTAGAACAGGAACTTTAGAACCTGGGGACAAACTGCTGGCTATAGACAACGTTCGATTGGAGAGCTGCTCAATGGACGATGCAATGCAGATCCTTCAACAGAGTGAAGACCTGGTGAAGCTCAAAATACGCAAGGATGAAGACAACTCGGGTTCGTACGGAGCGCGTGCATGCTCGTATCCGGGTGTGTTGTGTAAACCTTGTGTATGGTGCTGCTGTTTGAGATAAATCAACAAACTTACGGAAAAGTCGAGTAGCTTCAATGCTTGTTATTGTTTTTATTTGTACATGCCAATGACAGTTTCTGAAAAATTTGTGTGTTTAATTTCCGAGCTTAATTAGCTTAATTTAAATTATTCTAATCAGGAAGTTGGACTTGCGAATGTCCTCATCTGTGTTTGTATTAATTTAGAATGCACTGTGTCCTCTGAGGCAGTGGTGTAGTGGTTAGCACATCAACCTCACAGCAAGAGTGTCCTTGGTTCAAGTTCTGGGCCTGGTGAGGCTGTTCTTGTGTGGAGTTTGCATGTTCTCCCCGCACTTGCGTGGGTTTTCTCTATGCACTCCCGTTTCCTCCTACAATCCAAAGATATGCACATTAGGCAAACTGGCTGTTTCAAATAGATGCCGATAGGTGTGAGTTCAAATGTGAATGGCTGTTTGTGCTTTGGCCTTGCTTGATTAATGTGCCGCTCAGAGGTGCACCCTTCCTTTGCCGAGAGTAGGCTGAGATGGGCTCCAGTAAACCTAGTAAGATGAAGCAGTTCAGTGAATGAATGAATGAATGAATGAATGTATGAATGAATGAATATTATGCCTGAGCTTTTGTAACATTGCTGCCAACCCCTTTCCCAGACTGTCATATACGACTTATTCTGGCATTTTGATTGCATTATATGTTGACAGATATTGCATCTGGTCCTATTTTCTGAACATGGCTCGGTCTGAGACCATGTGTGTTGGCAGATGTTTGAATGCTTGAAATAATCTTCACACCGTAAGGTATTAAAATTCAAACCCAATGTGTGTTGCACATTTTGAGGATTGACCAAGAACATGCAGTATGAAACTCCGCCACCTGGTGTTGACATAGACTACAGAATAAACCTCAATCAGTGATCATTTCTCAGTAGATTTTTTTAATTATTGTGAATTTTATTTCATGCATCTTGATAGTTCTATTCATGCGAGTCTTTGTTTTTCTTTCAGTACTGCATTTACTGTCAGGTTGTTTTCCTTTTTAAAAAAAAAAAAAAAAAAAAAAAAAAGCACACCTCTTTTTTTTTTTTTTTAAAGGCGTTGGCAGTTGGCAGACAGTGATTCATTGGGCCCTGGTTCTTGAAATGGCAAATATGTTATTTGATGGTTATATGCAAATCTGGAAAAGACCCAGAATGCAGATCTGTCTGGATGTTTTGTGCTCATGAGAATTTCACATTATAATCCACATTATAAGAATTCCTGTCCATTTCAGGTGGTGAGTCAACCGGGTATGATGCTTATTGTCCAGTAGATGATTGATTTGGATAGCATTTCTATCATGACAGGTGATGACAGGAAATAAAATAAAATACTTTCTACTGGCAACAAGATATTTTTATTATCACGGCATAATAAACTGAATGGAAACTAGATAGTTATGCAACGTGCAAGGTAGCTCAACTGGGCGCAAATGAATCATCATTGGTTAGCATAGTTTTAATGAAATTGCCCCGCTAGTTGGTTGGTTGCCGGATGAACGATATTTCACTGCAGGTCGGAAATAGAAATGTTTATTCATATTTTTGGATCCCCCCCCCAACACGATCCCATGTACAGATCATCTACGAAATCGAATGGCTTCTTTCCACGCCCAGGCCCCACCCTTCCATCATGTTTGATGAAAATCAGATCAATAGTTCTTGTGTAATCCTGATTAAAGAAAAAAACTCCTATAGTTAATGATTGTTAAAAAAACCTTTAATAAATTCCTGTATCCAGATAAGCACCAAATTATGTCAGGTTCTTACCAGCCCCATAATCTTTCCCTCCATTAAGTAAGGTGAAAATAATTTAGTAGTTTTTGTGCAATAGTGGGAACACCTAGACAAACAAACAAATAAACGCTAGTGAATACGTACCGGTATGTCTGCTCGCTGGAGGTAGCAGAGGTAGCAAGATTTTTAGGAGGGGATTTGCACATATGGGTTTATTATACATTTAGTCGACAGTCTTAAGTTTTACAATAATGCATTAGAAATGTATTTGAAATAATTATTAATCCCCTACCTCCCACCCTAAACTCCAGATGAGCAGGAGACATCAGGCTCCATAATCTACACGGTGGAGCTTAAACGCTACGGTGGACCTTTGGGCATCACCATCTCAGGCACTGAGGAACCCTTTGACCCCATCGTCATCTCAGGCCTCACCAAGAGAGGCCTAGCAGAAAGGTGATGGCAGGGACAAAATGAATATCTGGAATGAGGTTAAGGACCCACGCTGTCAATCACCTTGTTTTGAATGTTGTCCCGCGATTGCAGAAAGATAGTGAGGTGCATAAATTTCCACCCTGGGTTTTATTGCTGCTGTTATATCCTCTGTAAAGTAATCACACTGCAGGTTAGTGATCTTCATAAGCTACATGATTAAAGGGGACTGTAAAGAACTTAGACTCGATCACGGGAGAAGCAAATTACCAGATCATTGATTTTATCAGATCACTCCATGGTGTCACTGACACTTGAACTTTATTGGTGTATTTTCACCACTGTTTCTATCCTTGACCCGTGACCTTTGTTTTATTTAAGTAATAAAATTATTCTTTTTTTTTTTTTTTTTTTTTTAAAGAACAAGCACATTATCTTAAGAATGTGTTGTAACTTGTAGACGATGGAGCTTTTTTTGTCATCCAAGCCATATAAAACCATACAATTGAAGAAACTTATGATGGGATATAAACACTCTCTAAATCTCTTATTGCAATATAACGGGATATGGCAAAATGAGTTGGAAGTCACAAAGGGTAGATTTTAGAGATAAAGTATTTTTATATTATATTATATTATTATATTATATTTTTATAATATTTTTAAATATTATTATATTTACTGAATTTGATGAACTGCCTAGTCCTATTAGGGACATGGGGAAGCTGGAGCCTATCCAAGCTGACTCAGGCCGAAGACAGGTTACACCCTGAACAGCTCACCAGTCCATCACAGAACAACATGTACACACAAATATTCACACTCACACATCTGGAATCAATTTAGAACAATCAATAAGCCTAATATGGATGTCTTTGGGCTGTAGGAATAGACTGACGTACCCTGAGGAAACCAGGGGCAGTGGTGGTCCAGTGGTAAATGCTGCTGGATCGCTGATCCAAAGGTTGGGGGTTCGAGTCCCACTCTCCACAAGGTTGTCACCACCCACCCCCCACCCCAGTGCAGCTAACTGGGTTATCAAAGGCCGGCCATGTCTCTCACTGTCTATGGTGAGCGGTTCATGTAAAAGAACCATTCCTGACTTTCGACAAGAGTAGCTGCAAAGCCGTCAGCGTGTTTCCGCCCTGCGATGGCCTGGCGAGCTGTCCCCTACAGCCTCCCCACGACCCTAATTAGGATTAAGCGGCTACAGAAAATGAACTGAACTGAACCCAGAGGAAACCTACGCAAGCACTATATGCAAACTCCCCGCTGAAACGTCCTCCCTCAGCCCAGAACTCAAACTTAGGACAAAGTATAAAAAGTGCAAAATTAATTGGCGTTATTACTTATTTGGATACAATTAGCTGATAATTTTCCATCTTCTAAAATGTAAGGTTCAGTTGTTTAAAATCATTATTTTCCATTTTCTAACCTTTTTTATATATATTTTTTAATTTTTTAATTAAATTTTTTTTTTAAGCCCAGCTTAGAGAATAGTGAACTGAGTCAATTCGATGTTGAATCGTTTTATAGATAAGTATAAAGATAACCTGTGTGACTTCTGACTCATTTGGCTAGATTAAGTGGCATGGATGGAAAAAAAACTGACAGTGACTCAAGTCTACTGTATAAAATAATAATGGAACATGTTTTTAGTTTACTTAATATACTTGGAAAGTTTGAATAATTAAATAATGAAGTGATCCATACATTTTTTTTTTCTAACTTGAGCTCAGTTGTGTTTAAATACAATCACTTCCATAAGTATGAGGACAGTGTCACAGTTTTTTGCACTTAATCTTTGTACACCACTGTCAGCGTTTTCCCGTCCCTTGCGAAAGGGTTGTGTCAGGAAGGGCATCCGACGTAAAAACCTATGCCAAATTAAATGTGCGAATCAGATGATTCGCTGTGGCGACCCCTGAAAAAAAGGGGAAAAGCCGAAAGCAAAAGAAGAAGAAGATCTTTGTACACCACCACAATGAATGCAGTCAGTGTCTGAAGTGTAGAATTTTGGAAACAGCCATTTTTAAAGAGTCCTTCTATATTTTTTGAACAGTTGACTGACAGGCAGTTTCATGGCCTGTTTCTTAATGATTTCATGAAAAATTAAGGAATGAACTCTCTGAAATTGTCTCCAAGTGTTGAATTTGTTTTGGCCAGCTGTTCATGGGAAATCTCACTGCTAGTTTCAAAAACATGTCACTGCAATTAAGGGAAGACATAATTAGGTTCAAACAACAACAACAACAACAACAATAACAGGCCTATCAGAGGGATAAAAGAAACTTTAGGATTGGTTAAATAAATGACGGGGTTTAGCCATTAAAGTTGACCATAGTGTTTCTTACCTTGGTAAAGAAAAACCCATTCACAACATCTGGCCTGGTTAAAAAGCACTCTCATGCATGTAAGCTTATAATTGTCACATTATAAAGTCAGAATCCGCATTAAGGATTGTAAATACACAGTGGGTTACTTCAAGGTGCAAACCATTGGTTAGATAAGAACAGAAAGCCACATTCATATGTTTTTGGACCATGGGTCCAGAGTGTCATGGAGAAGAAAAGGAAGTAATCATGATTCAAAGCATTCCACATTATCTGTTACACATGGGCCTTTCTGTCTGTCAGCGGACATGGGTCACTGATATTTACTGTTTACTGGAGTAATTCAACTAAAGTGTACAGGGCTATACTTTCCGCTCAGGTTCAGTCACATGTTGCAAAAATGATAGACAGGCACTTCACGATACAAATAGACTCAAAACATACAGAAAAAAAACAAGCCTGCAAAGCATCTCAAGGGAGAAAACCCAGCATTTGGCAATGTGCATGAGTTCCAGACTGCAGGCAGTCATTGAGTACAAAAGGATTTGCATTCACATATGAAAAATATTGCTTGTTTTTTATTATTATGGTAATTTGTTGAATTACTTTTAAGCTTATGGAAATGGTCAATGCAATACTTTTGTTAAAAAGCTGAAAGGTAAAGTTCTATTACTTTAATTACACATTGACTGCTTCATTTCAAATCTGTTATGGTGGTGTGTAATTCATGCAATTACAAAAATTGTAACACTGCCCTAGAATTTACGGAGCTGGTTGTGTAACAATTATTTTCTGAAGGTGAGGTGGATATCGCTAAATTCAGAAATATCCACTGAGCCTTAGACAAATAAGAGTTTTGATACATTTCACATGGGAAAATAACATAATTTTTCTTAGAACTGGGGCTATTCATGTCGGTGATCGAATCCTTGCCATTAACAATGTGAGTCTGAAAGGCAAACCTCTGAGTGAAGCCATCCACTTACTTCAAATGGCTGGCGAGAGCGTGACGCTGAAAATCAAAAAGCAGATCGATGGTAAGTTTTCAAAGATATCTTTGCTGCATTCACTGAAGCTAATCAAATCGTTTATTAAAAATATAATATTTGGATGTGCCCCAGTGCAGCTAACTGGGTTATCAAAGGCCAGCCATGTCTCTAACTGTTTATGGTGCGAGGCATGTAAAAGAACCATTGCTGACTTTCGACAAGAGTAGCTGCATAGCCGCCAGCATGTTTCTGCCCTGCGATGGCCTGGCGAGCTGTCCAGGGTGTAGTCTGCCCTCGCCCAGAGTCAGCCGAGATGTTCACCAGCTTCCCAGTAACCCTAATTAGAATTAAGCGGTTCAGAAAATGAATGAATGAATGAATATTTGGATAGTTTTAAGGTCAAGGATGGGTTAATTGGGTGGATATTTTTTCTCAAATTTGTAAAGTTCTGGAAAATATGATATTTTTGGAGGATATGGAAGACATGGAGAAGTTGTATGTAATTAGTATGACCATCAGCCAATGTTTTGAGTAATTTAGTTACACTCAATTTAGCATAAATATAAACTTTTTTCAGAAATGAGCAGACAGTGGCAGTGGTTTGATCCCAATGAATACATCACTCAAGATTCTGAATAATGCAGCATGATATATATATATATATATATATATATATATATATATATATATATATATATATATATAGTAGAACTGGCTTAAAAATCATTTGACCTGATATATTACACATTTGCTGTTAGCAGTATCAGGAGATATTGGAGCAGAAATTGTATTTTAGGGTTTATTAATCTAAAACTGAAGTTAGTTGACAAAAAAAAAAAAAAAATTCAGATTCGTCCTGGCCGTGGCACTCTCGACCAACTACCTACAGGTTCCTGGAGGAGGCTGTGGGAGTTTTCCCAATCTGTCCACATGTGTTTTGTGGATTTGGACAAGGCTTTTGACAATGTCCCTCGGGCTATCTTGTGGGGTGTGCTCCAGGAGTATGGCGTTCCAGACCCATTGCCACGGGCCATTCAGTCGCGGTACCACTGGAGTCTGAGTTTGGTCCGCATTGGGAACAACAGGTCGAATTTGTTTCCGGTGAGGGTTGGAGTCCACCAAGGCTGTCGTTTGTCTCCAATTCTGTTTGTAATTTTTATGGACAGAATTTCCAGGCACAGCCGAGGTATTTAGGGGTTCTGGTTTGGTGGCATTCAGATCTCATCTCTGCTTTTTGTGGATGATGTTGTCCTTTTGTCTCCATCAATCCAGGACCTCCAGCTCTCATTGGAGTGATTCACAGTCGAGTGTGAAGCGGCTGGGTTGAGCGGCCATGGTTCTTAGTCAGAAAAGTGTGGGATGCACCCTCCCGGTCAGAAACGAGGTTCAGCCCCAAGTGGAGGCGTTCAAGTATCTCGGGGTCTTGTTCACAAGTGAAGGAAGGATGTAGCGGGAGATCGACAGACGGATTGCTGCAGCCTCTGCTGTAAAGCAGGCTCTGTATAGGTCTGTCTTGGTGAAGAGCGAGCTGAGCCACAAGGCAAAGCTCTCAATTTACCAGTCGATCTACGTTCTAACCCTCACCTATGGTTAAGAGCTTTGGGTAGCGACTGAAAGAACAAGATCACGGATACAAGTGGCTGAAATGAGCCTCCTTCACCGGGTGGCAGGGTCTCCCTTAGAGATAAGGTGATTAGCTCAGCCATCCAGACTATGTTGCCTATGTTTATAAAGGGTGTCTGGCCTCAGGTATGCATAAGTGCCTGTAAACACAGCTAACATCTGTATCCATAGAGTTTGCATGTGCTGGTATGTTTTGTCTTTGATATTTTTCATTACATAATATAGATCATGGTAAATTGTGGTATCATAATATTTTCTGATATATTCCTAGATATAATTTTAGATTATTTCATTCAGCCCGTCCTTGTAGTTTTCACTGTCGACTTTTAAACACATAGTGTATATAAAAATCAGAATACTGTTTGCATCAAAATTATTAAAATACTGAAAGTTCTTTAGACTTTATGCATGAAGATATTAGCTTATTATTATAATATCGAAGATATTAACAGTTTCATGATTTACAATGTACTTAAAGAGAATATTGAACAATTTTCTTGCATATGACTGATGCGTCATCTACAATAACATTTTAGTTATGTACTGAAGTTCATCTATAAAACACATTATACGTATAATAATATAAAAGTTCACCATCTATAATAAATATATCAAATGTTTTTCTTTTATACTGTTGCGTAAATGATTTTCAATGGATAAGAAATCTTAATCATATAAAATTATGATGTCATAAACTTAAGTGATTTTATGACGTTTCTTTTAGTTGTCATTGAGATTGTGGACAAATATAATGAGAAAACTGAAAAAAATTCTAATTACTGGAAAAAAAACAACAGTTTTAAAATAGCGTTTTAACTCAATTTATAACACAGTTTGCAAAATAGCATCATTGTCCTTTCCTCAGTGGCAGATGACAAGAAGAACACTCTAGATCTTGATAACGAACTCAGTGATAATGATGACTCAGAAATGACGGACTCGCAAAAGACCAGTAAGTTGTCAGAGGTCTATTCCACCACCATTCCCAGCGTAGACTCGGCTATGGACTCATGGGACGGCTCTACTATAGACACCAGCTATGGGAGTCAAAGTGAGTTTAGAACACCCTTACACACCCCTTCACTTCCAAGGATTTTAATGCATAAATTAATTGTGCATAATTCTCCATTTCCTTGATAGGCGGCTACACTCACCAGGTAGCAGGTATTGCCTTACATCCCAATGAGTGGCGCAGTGCCAAGACTAGGAACAGCACCCCCCCTCCTGGCCACCGTAAGAATTACCTGCTTAGTGATGGAGTGTTCGGTGAGGATGACTGGGACAAGCATGCTGGGTAAGACTCAATTCAGACTCACCTCACTGAATTGCCGGCATTTGTGACTCAGTTTGCCTGTGAGCAAAATCCTGACCACACCTGTGAATGGGTTGTTATCAAACTTGGTGGGGACTCGACGCTATCCGAGTCCAAGCTGGGATCCGATTTTGGAATGTCTAAAGCAAAGGTGAAGGTCAGAGCTAGGTCACAAATATTTGGAGATACAGTGCTTACAACTTTTAAATAAGTGCCGATAGGACACTGGAACATTACTTGTAAACCGTATACAGGGATCTCTCACTTTCCGTGGTTAATGCCCCCCACCCGGCCGCCGATTTCCGCCAAGTAGGACCGACCCACCTTACTGACGTATACATATACATGTACATGGAAAGACACATGCGCACACACACACAGATGCGCACCTCACATAAAAATGTAAGAAGTTTTGTTGGGGGGTTTTGGGTTGTTTTTTTGTTTTTGTTTTTGTTTGTTTTGGGGTTTTTTTTTTTGCATAATTGGTCTTGTTTTGTGGCATTTTCATTAACTTTTTTACTATTTTTCCTTAATTTCCTTATTTTTTTATTTTTCGATGAATATTTTTGAAAAACCCACGATGCACTGAAGCTGCACACACTCAGTGAACTTTCGAAAGTGACCTTGAACACTCAAACCACAGCCATCTCTTAAATCCTTTTTAAAGACTTTAGTCCACTTTGCAGAAAACGTACTGTACTGCAAGACAAGCACGTGGGTAATTAAAAGCCAGTAACCCAAATAGGATCCATTTGATACATGGTTTATGCTGCAGGTGAAGTACTTTGAACACTGCGAGTGTTCCTCGAGCTTATTTGAAATAGGTCTTTGATTAGAATCGAGGCCTTTCAACTAAATTTGGCTTGGCACAAAAAGCAAATGCTGAATTCAGGAAGATTCTGATTATCTAAGAGGAAATGTCCTGAATGAGTCAGTTGTTTACACAGTCATGTGCAACCACTAGTTGCTCTTTATTTTTGCATCTTCCCTCCTATTTTATTAGATCTTCAACAACCTGGTAAACTCCATAGTTTGGATATTCTTGGGATATACAGTACTTGGGATATACATTGTTGTTGTCCTCATCCTCTCCACCTCAATTGTTCTATCTCCGAGGCTGCCATGTGGCCGCTGGCTTTCTAAGAATACTGTCAATCTGAGTATGCCAAGTCCATGATTCATGACTCATGTAATTACTGCTGCAGATTTGCCAGCCAGACACCTGCTGATGGTATCATGCTGGACCATGAGGACAATTTCTGGTGCCAGGCCTTGGAGGACTTGGAGACGTGTGGGCAGTCAGAACTCCTCCGTGAGATCGAGGTAAACGAAAAAGAGATGATCTCATCCTCAGAACCTTTCCACACTTAGACTCTAAATTCAAGACAGTTGTGGCCTGAGACAGAACGATAGAACAAATATGTTTCTTCCAAGAATAGCACAAGTAATAACGGCTTCAAGGTTCAGCGTTGAGGATTAGATCACCTGAACCAAATTGGTGTGCAGTAAATATTATGGAACTAATAATTTGCCTTTATAAATCATATGGAAGGTGGGGGATGAATTCCTCCATTTTTTTTTTTTTTTTTTTTGGTCCAAGCACAGATTGTTTTGTTTATAACACCTAGTGGACAGAAAAACCAGGACTAAAGAGTTTATAGTAAAAAAAAAAAAAAAAAAAAAAAAAAAAAGCCATTCATGCAGGCTCTATGAATTGGCTGTAATTTAATGGAAATTATGATATTTATTCAATTATGTCATGGGGCATTTTTTTATCTCATGGGACAAAATGGTGCTGCAGTCAATGGTGCTTTATAGTTTGGACATGCAAGCTTGACTCATTTCAGTGAAATTAGCCAACATCAGGGTCACCTACATCAGGGGGTCCCCAGCCTTTTTATGATCACGGACCGGTCAATGCTTGATAATTTTACCGCGGCCTGCAGACCGTTGAAGCTGTGGCGGTGTCATAGATTGTTTATATTGTAAATTATTATTATTATTATTAATAGTAATAATAATAATGATGATGATAATAATAATAAGAACTCCATCAATGTTATTTTTCAACAGCTGAAATAAAGTTGGTTGGGAAGTAGAGCTTGAACTTTTCTAAAAAAAAAAAAAAAAAAAGAAACACAGGTGATGGTGCACCAGCTGGGAGAAAGAAGGCTCAAGCTCAGTCTCACCCAAAATCCCCGCTATTGTTTGAAACATGTCCAACTCGCTTCTGTTCATGTGCCGTCCCCTTGTTGGTTACATTTTCGCACTAGTAGTAAGATATTAACAAGATATACTTGAAGTAAGATATTAACAAGGATTCCACTTTTGAGCCAAAACTGGGTGACTTAGCATGTGTCTGTTGTCACCTCTGTGTCAGGTAGAAGCCTGGAGAATTTGGCCTGATGATTACCAACTGACAAGACGAGACAAACTGGCGCCTGAGGCGATGCCGGCGTGGAAAATGAAATTTAGACAAATTCACACTTGAGTTATTTGGAATATTTCCAATTCAATCATTACTGTTTCCATTGCAGCCACTGAAGTCTGATCAAGGCTTTATCAAGTTTGGACACTCTGAGAATTTTTCTTCACGATTGCACATGTTCCACATAAAGCGAACTGATGTATAAGGTGGTGCCGCGCTAGAAGGTGGAGTGTAAACTTTTTGACTCACTGAGTACTTTTAACAGAGTTGTGTCATAATTTTTACCCAAATTTAGTTGCCAAATACACATTGAATCCAAAATTCTAATGTACTGTATATGACAAACAGTCTATCAATGTGCAAATCAAAAGAAATTTTAAGCATTTGAACCTATCACAGCAAATATGAATGGATGACGTAAATATTTTGAAACCTTTCTGTGCTGAACAGTTTTCAAAGATTGAAACACGGTTACAGAGTCCTGGCCAGTTGGCATTTATAAACCAAATTTACCGTCATATAAACTATATATTTTTTTACTACCACTATAAATGTGTTTATGCTACTTTCATCAAACAACCATAACACATCTCATTTAAACTTCTTTTTTTTTTGTTCTTGGTAAACAGTGAAAAATTATTCAACTGAATGTTTGTCAAAAGCGTAACAACTTTAGCTACAGCCGCTAGAAATAACCCGCCACCTCCGTTTTACGTAGAATGCAAGTTTCGGATAATAACCCTATACGTAATGATGTGGTTTAAGTATAGATCAGGGGTGTCAAACTCGTGCCACAAAGCACCACGTGGCTGCAGGTTTTTGTTTCAATCAAGCATCAGCACACCTGACTTTGCTCATTTAAACAAACTAGTCTTCAGGCAATTGATTGGTCAGTCTGTGTGTTCTTTACAGAGATTGACCAATCAGCTGCCTGAAGACTCAGATCAGTTGTTTACATGAGCAAAGTCAGGTGTGCTGCTGCTGCTTGATTGAAACAAAAACCTGCAGCCATGTGGCCCTTTGGCATGAGTTCGACACCTGTGGTATAGATGGCCATTGGTGTTATACGTGGACTTTCCATGTACATAGTTGCATAAATACTTGATTTTGTTTACTGTGGTGAGCAACTTAAATAAAATGTTTACCAAGAACAACTTGTACTTTACAGGGACATGTTTTGTTTAAAGAAATTAAAAAAAAAAGTCTTAAATTTTGAGATAAGGAGTATTTCATATAAATGGCACATTGTTTTTTGTAAATTTTAATACTTAAAAACTTATTGTGGTGATGATTTTAAAAAGCATTGTAAGAAATAAAAAGAATGAAGTTCCTTGTCAGAGGTTTGCACTCTCCTTATGTTTACAATCACACATGAGAAACGTCTGAAGATTTGATTTCTCAAGACAATAATCTGCATTTTAAAGGAATTTTCCAAGAAGAAGGTGAGGAAGGATTGTTTCTGGGGGACATTAGATAGGAAGAGCTGCTATGTTGAATTTTTTTTTTTTTTTTTTGCAGTATTTGTGTTTTCAAAGTTTACATCATTATTTATTAGTTCACTGTTTCAAATTTTGCATTTAGGAGGTTAAAGCTGCCTTTTTTGCACCCAATTGGGAACAATTTCAAGCTGAGCCCAAGCAGTGAGTTCCATGGCAAAATCATCTCTGTTTTTAATGTGGTGTCACCTGTGGGCCTGAAGAGCACGAGTATCCTATACTGTATTGATTTTTTTTATCCTATACTGTATTGATTTTCACCATTGCCCCTTGTACACAGAGATTCCTCCAGATTCTTAAATTGTTTGATGATATTATGTACAGTAGAGTAATACCTCACCTTACAAAATTAATCCGTTCCAGAAGTGGTTTTGTAACCTGGATTTTTTGTAAATTGAACCGCATTTTACATGCAAAACGCATGATTCATTCTAAGGCCCCCAATACTACCCCCTAAGCCCTTTAAAAATGATAAAAGTATACCTTTTAAGGCCTCCTTCTGCTTCAATATCGTACCGATGGTAGACGGGTTTGGCCATATTCCTCTGCGATATCACTCAACCGCATGCCATGAGCCCGCTTCTTCTTTTCACTCACACCGGGAATCACACTTGTGTGTGTGTGTGTGTGTGTGTGTGTGTGTGTGTGTGTGTGTGTGTGTGTGTGTGTGCGCGCGTGTGTTGACCATGTCTTCTTAGCATAATCTTACAAATGTTTATGCAAGGTTAAAAGCCTGAGCCAAAAAATAAAGTTGCAATGAGCACACTCGAAAAATTCATGAAACAACAGTAACTCTGTCCTTTAGATGAAAAGCATCATAGGTATTATGGAGAAGCAGCTTCATAATAGCCAACGGGAGGGAGCTGCGTCATCCCTCCTAGCCAATGGAAGGCCAGCGAGGCGGGATGTTGGGAGATAGCCAATGGGAGAGCAACTCATGCATTGTTTGAATTTTTGAGATGACGCTTTCGTATGTAAACTTGTTTCGTGTCCAGAGACAATTTTAGAAAAATGCGTTTCGTAACCCGGACTTTGTGTTTGTTAGGACTTTCGTAAGGTGATGAGATATTTAAAATCTGCAATTTTATGTTGAGGAACATGAGTTCTTTAAACTTTAGTCTTTTGCAGATTAGTGAACCTCTTTTCAGATGCCCTTTTATAATCTGTCATGTTACTGGCTTGTTGTCAAAAAACAACATCCAGTGCAACATATTCTTCCAGGTGTTCCTTGTAAGTTCCACTTACTTTTCTCACCTTTTGTTGCCCACCTTTCCAACTTTAAGGTTGTTGCAATCATCAAATTATATAATTCAAAATATCTGCATTTTTTATTGGTCATTGGCTTTTGGACGACCACGCTTCAGTTTGTGATCAGCTGCCTTCTGATGTTTCAGCAGCTGATAGCGGGTTGGGTCGTATTCATAAATAAACCATTGCACACACAGCGGTTTCGTTTTCTGTGCTTGTCGTATAAGCCATTGCTAAGTGCCCGCCTATACAAAGTTACCGTGACGTCACTGGGTTGGTACAAAGTATCACATGAAATATAGTGCATGCATATCACAGCATATTATAGGATATAAACAACATGGAATCTCACGCCAACAACACACACAGTTTTTCAGCAGAAGGCGATTCATCTATTACTTTCAGAAGACGAATCAAATGGTGTTACTATAATGCAATTATAATGCATATAATGCAAATATAAATATAATGCAAGTACATGTGCTAAATACATTTATAAATTGAGCTAAAATTATTTATCTATTCAAAGGCACAAACAAATATTATTACATATTTACAGCACAAAACACATACTATTAATTTCATAAAAGTACTGAACATGAGGCTGCAGATCCAGGCTGGATGGATTATGATTATTTTAGCCATTCATTCTCTGTGCATCAATGTTTGTGTTCTAACACACGTGCAGGAACCAGAGGTGGTACTAACAAACTGTGCTTTATTCTCACACTCGCACTTTGTTTGATTGACGGTGTTCAGCTATTATTGCTTACTGATAATATTATGTTTGTTGATTGGTCAGCTCGGGCGTGCACATGCGCAGTGCCCGTTACACGTTAACTTCCGGTTTACTTCCTGACTCTAGTCATGCGGAACTTATCTCCGACTTTCTCTTCAAAAACAGTCATTAAGTTTATTTATAAGATTGTGAATACACAGAATTTCTTGTCCAGCAGAACTCAACTCCTGTTGTGGGGGGCGGGGGGGGGGGGGGTGTGCACGTGCACCCTGTGCACCCACCCAGCCTACACCCTTGCGTAGCCTTAAACTTTAAAAGCTTTAAGTGTTAACACCGGTGTTATGTCAAGCAGAGCGAATCAAACGATGTTGCTGTTGTTGTGCGTGGTTAGCGAATCACGCATTGAGAGTTTCAAACGTACACGCACAAAAAAACAAATATATATATATATATATATATATATGCGTGTGTGTGTATATATATATATATATATATGTGTGTGTGTGTGTATATATATATATACATGTGTATATATATATATATATATATATATATGTATATATATATGTATATATATATATATGTATATGTATATATATATGTATATATGTATATGTGTGTGTGTGTGTGTGTGTGTGTGTGTGTGTGTATATATATATATATATATATATATGTATGTATATGTGTATATATATATATATATATATATATGTATGTATATGTGTGTATATATATATATATATATATATATGTGTGTGTGTGTGTGTGTGTGTGTATATATATATATATATATATATATATATATATATACATACATATGTTCACGAGCGCATGTATTATTGTTGATCGACATTTTTATAATATTAAAAACCGTACACAGACATCTTACCCCCTCCCTCCTAGCGTACATTTTGTACGCTTACGAAAATGTTGAATGACCCCTAATGGCATATGAGATTTTCAAATCATTTCATTTTTTATTTAAATTCTACACGTCCGACAATTTTTTTTTTTGAAATTTTGGTGGTACTAAACTTGAATAACTCGTACTGCACCCAGTCAAATTTGTATTTTTCCACTCTTCCTGTGCCTGCTGTGGAATTCGGAGTGTGCATGTCTCCCAGTTCAGTGACCTTACTGCTGTTTACTCTCCTCAGAAGAAATGCCAGTTTTATGTTGACTGATCACTATTTCTAGACATTCACCTATGTTTTGTAAACACGACTAAATAAATTAAGAGAAAGCATATTTGTGAATATAAATTAATATTTAGAAGATATTTTAAACATAATATAAACTATGAAACTTACTTTATTCTCATTACGGAGCTACATGAATTCCTGGTTAATCTAACTGAACCACTCGATATACTGCAACGTGAATCCTAAAGAAAATACTCAGTCTCCAGCAGAGAACAAATTGCAGTGAGATGTTCCACTACATTACAATCATTGAAACAGATAAAGTACCAAAAAAATAAAAAATAAAAATCCGGAAAGCATATTCACCTTCCTTTTTTTCCTTTTACGTGTATTTGACCTATGTGGCATTTAAGAAAACAAGCAAAACCAAAAGTAAATAATAACCAAAGGCCATCTACATAAATGGTGGTGCTTGTTTTGTGGCATTTTCATTAACTTTTTTTACTATTTTTCCTTGATTTTCCTTGAGATATGAAAAATTTCATAATTTCCTTTACTCCTGCATGAATACGTTCTAGACTATCAGAATTTAAGAAATTCACAAAGCTCTTTTGTTTATAGCAGGGGTGCCCAAGCTTGCTCCTGGAGATCGTCCTTCCTGAAGACCTTCGCCACAACACTAATCAAGATTACCTGACCATCTTTGAAATGAAGACTTAAGATCTGATTAGATTAGACATATTGGTCACATTAGGGTTGTAGATAAAGTCTTCAGGAAGGTAGATCTCCATGAGCCGGGTTGGACACCCCTGGTTTATAGCATGATAGATGTCCACAAACTGTTGTGAGGAAAGATAAATGACCCGGTGCAGTGGAGGTCCAGTGGTCGGGTGCTGGAATACTGATCCCAAGGTCAGGGGTTCAAGCCTCATTATCTTCTGGTTGTCACTACTGGCCCAGTGCTGATAACTGGGTTATCAAAGGCCAGTCATGTCTCTCACCGTCTGTGGTGAGAGGCTGTAAAAGAACCATTACTGACTTTCATCAAGAGTAGCTGCGTAGCCATCAGGGTGTTTCTGCCCCGCGATAGCCTGGCGGGCTGCCGAGGGAGTACTCTGCCCTCACCCAGAGTCAGCTGAGATGGGCGCGTGCCCAGGATTAAGCCATTCAGCGGCTTTATTTTTCAGTTCATATTAATAAAAAATGTAAAGAAAATTCCAAACATTGTCTGTGCTAGCTATTATTACAGCTGAAACATTTAGTGGATCATCGTTAATACCCTACATTAACATATTTCCAGCATTAGTTAACATTTACAAGCCATGAACTTTGAGAATACTGGATGCTAAATCTAATGTGAGTCACAACATTTTGAAATGGGTGTGATTCAGCTTGAGACACGACGAGGTCACACGCTGAATAACAAGTAAGAAATAACTGACATTTCTGACACACTATTGATAAATATTTTGGTTATTTTTGCATCAGTGAAATTAGTTTCCAAGAAGGCCCAACTGTATACAGTGGTATCATATGAAATATACTCATGAATTTAGTCACAAAATTTTACATTTTACATTTTATATTGCAAACACAGACAAGTAGAGTAAGGCATAATGGAAATCTACTTGTCCAGGGAAACTAGTGGACTAAAACCAACTGATAATGAATTAAAGCTTAATGTGTAGTTCTTCTTCTTTCTTTTTGGAGACAAAGTCAGAGAGGCCAGATTGAGATGGTTTGGACATGTACAGAGGAGGGATAGTGAGTATATTAGCAGTAGGATGTTGAGGTTGGAACTACCAGGCAGAAGGCCTCGAGGAAGACCAAAGAAGAGATTTATGGATGTGGTGAAGGAAGACATGAAGGTCGTTGGAGTCAGAGAAGAGGATGCAGAGGACAGGGTGAGATGGAGGCGGATGATTTGCTGTGGTGACCCCTGACGGGAGCAGCCGAAAGGAAAAGAAGAAGAATGTGTCGTTATTTGTATAAAATTTTACTTTAATTGTGATTGCATTGATCTCAAATGCATTTTAATTGGTTGTGAGAGATCCATGCTATATTGGCAGTGTTTTCCAGGTAGTAATCATCTGTGGTAAAGAAATAACAGACCTGGCTTAATTTCAGGCCTCCAGGGAGAAGTTCTTACCCGAGCTCTAGTTAGCTTGTTGGTGTTATTATTTGTTATACTGTATTGTGTATTGTGCTCAGTTCAGTAACTCCTGTGAATGAAGTTTCTCATCAGTTAAAGAATGTTCTCGACAGGTTTTTTTTTTTTTTATAACTGGCTCTGAAGTGTAGAATTTAAGCTGTGAACCATCACAATTTTGCTCACACTAAATCAGAGTGTAATAGTCATAATGCTGTGTTAGGAAATGAGCTTCCCTAAATCATGATAATTTGATGTATTAGAGTTTCCAGTAGGTAATATTCCAGGGAAGAGGCAAACTTGTGCAATGCTAATAAATTACATCTTCATAGTTTTCCATTTAATAACATTTCATTGAATTGCATAAAATCATTTCTGAATGATGACTTGGCAGCCTATCAGAGTTCCAGACAGAGCCCCCTATTGAAAGTTGGTGAGCTGATTTAGCAGAAATCAATGCTCGATTCTTGTCCTCTCACTTAGGCCTCCATAATGACTGGCAGCACTG
This sequence comes from Plotosus lineatus, assembly GCA_024760905.1. Taxonomy (NCBI): domain Eukaryota; kingdom Metazoa; phylum Chordata; class Actinopteri; order Siluriformes; family Plotosidae; genus Plotosus; species Plotosus lineatus. The sequence continues at coordinate 11,007,200 of CM045732.1, forward strand.
TGAGTTTGGGAGTAGAGAGCACCAAGTCTCACAGCGAATCCGGGAGCCAGGTCAACGTCAGCCCTCTCAGAAGGAGCTCACATCTTCGCAATGAGGCCAAGAGCAAGAGCACGCTACGCATGTCGGAAAAGACCTGGGAATCTCGGAGGATTAAGGAGGAGATGCAAGAGATCCTCTCTCCAACCCCGCTAGAGCTGCACAAGGTCAGAATATACCACAAAGCTTCATATAGTTATGCTGACGATTGAGTAAGCATGTACAAATGTATGAGTACATGATTACAAATTTAGGGCTATTTTCTAAATGAATGTACATATACAGTGTATATATATATATATATATATATATATATATATATATATATATATAGACACGTACACACTTTTTTTCTTCTTCCCCACTTAATGTTTGAATGGCGCGTTTGAATGTTTGAATGGCACGTTTGGTGCTTTTCGTATACAGAGGACAAAAATTTCAGAAAATGTTTTTCATATACCTGATTTTTCGTATTCAGGGGTTTTCATAAGAAAAGGGTCGGCTGTGTATACATATATACAGTGGTACCTACCTTACGAAAGTCCCAACAAACGAAAAATCCAGGTTACGAAACGTATTTTCGTAAAATTTTTGCCACTAGATACAAAACAAATTCATGTTACGAAAGCGCCATGTCAAAAATGCAAACAATGCATGAGTTGCTCTCCCATTGGCTATCTCCCAACATCTCGCCCTGCTGGCCTCTCATTGGCTATCTCCCAACATCCCGCCCCGCTGGCCTCCCATTGGCTAGGAGGGATGACGCAGCTCCATAATACCCATGTGAAGGACAGAGTTACTGTTGTTTTGTTAGTTTTTCGAGTGTATTCATTGCAACTTTATTTTTTGGCTCAGGCTTTTAACCCTGCATAAACATTTGTAAGATTATAACGCCGCTAAGAAGACATAGTCAACACACACACACACAAGCGCGTGTGTGATTCCCGGTGCGAGTGAAAAGAAGAAGTGGCCTCGTGGCATGTGGTTGAGTGATATCGCAAAGGAATATGGCCAAACCCGTCTACCATCGGTACGATATTGAAGCAGAAGGAGGCCTTAAAAGGTATACTTTTATCATTTTTAAAGGGTTTAGGGGGTAGTATTGGGGGCCTTGGAACGAATCAGGCCTTTTACATGTAAAATGCGGCTCAATTTACGAAAAATCCAGGTTAAGAAACCACTTCTGGAACGGATTAATTTCGTAAGATGAGGTACCACTGTGTGTGTGTGTGTGTGTGTGTGTGTGTGTGTGTGTAACGCTATTTGGTTTGAGTTTTCATTTATCCTAATAGATAGATAGATAGATAGATAGATAGATAGATAGATAGATAATTGTGAAAGCAGAAGTTTTTTTTTATTCAAGAATATTGGTTTTCGTAGAGGTTGGCTTGGAGAACTTGTTTGGAACTAAAAGTCTGCTTCTCCGTTAAATTGAGGCAGTAGAAAGAATTGCCAGAAACTTTTTTTTTTTTTTTTTTTTTTTTTTTTACTTTTTGTAGTGCTTCAAAGTGAAATTTTAATCAATTAATTTCAAGATGATATTTGATCTTTCTTAGGTGACCGTGATTAAAGATCCAGAAAGAGATGATTTCGGCTTCAGTGTTTCAGATGGCTTTTTGGAAAAAGGTGTCTACGTGAACATGATCCGGCATGAGGGTCCAGCAGACCGTGCTGGACTCCGGCCATATGACAGGATTCTCCAGGTGCTCACACCTCCTTAATATTTCTACTTCCCTCAGCTGCATGTCTGCACTGTTTGTTCAAATTATGCTCTTAGATTCTTATCCATGTGCAGAAAGAAGAAAAATAAAAGTGTCTGGAGAAACTGGGATACTACGAGTTTCCACTGAAATGTGATATGCCATAATTTGCTTTTCCAGTTGAAGTTGAGAGCTGATCAAACCTAGGCTCCCCTTTTTTAATTTTTTTGATTGGCACTTATCTGACATTTTATAGTGAATTAATCGTTGTCTTTTTGTGAAGCTATGGTCCGATAAGCTAAGCGCAAAATCGCTACCTCATTTATTTGTGAAATTGCTAAATATACTCAACTTTCTCGGGTTGTTGCACAGGTACCAGCGAGCGAAACAACAGGATGCAATTGCAGATAAAACTCTTTTGGCCCGATTTACTAACAAGTCACGGAAAACCCCGTTTTGCCGTTAAAAAAGTACCGTTGGTTTTTATAGTGACAAGATTGCGCCTCAGAGGTGGGGACTCAGATTTTTGCAAATGGCCCTGTTGCATATTCATTTCTTGATGTCCCTTTGTATTCAAAATGTGGGGAGGAGAATATGTAAATGAAGTGCGCCAGCTGATTTACTAAGATTTGTGAATTTACTTTGCAGCTATATTTTCCTGCTGCTTATTTGTGACACTGCGCTAAAGTGTGCAACGATTGGAAGATTGGGCATGGCACATTAAAATTATTCGAAAACAGCCACAAACTTGGACACACCTACCAGTGATATTTTACGATTGCACCCGCAAACTATTTTGCCCTGCTTATTAAATCTGTCCCTTTAATAAAAGTGTGCAATATTCGTAAATCATAACCGAAATGCAGGTCTCGTTCATTGGCAAACCAAATGGCAAATCCACACAAGATGCCAGTTAACGCTTTCCCTCATAGTCATGGAGCAAGCACAATGTATTACGCCATTCAGTGAGAAAATATGTTCGCAAAACCGTGCGCGCGAGTCACTATTCAACCCACATGATGTACATTTCATGTAGCGCTCAAGAACTGTATACACAGTATATTCGTAGATTGTGTAATAAATAACGGAAGACCAGACATCAAAACACGTTATATGAGGGAAAGAGTTAAACAAACTCTGTTCAGAAACAGCAGTGGAGCATCGGAGATCAGGAAATAGGTCAACTACCATATGTTAGAGCAACATCCCTTGTAATGAGATTAAGTGTATGAGTCCTTTATAAAGGGCACTGTTGGCTTGGTGGTAAGGCGCTGGATTACTGATCCCAAGGTTTGGGATTCAAGCTCCACACTCAACGGCTGTCACATTGCTGCCTTTTGTCAAGAGTGGCTGCATAGCCTTCAGCGTATTTCTGCCCTGCGATGGCCTGGCGAGCTGTCAAGGATGTACTCAGTCTTTCCCCGGAGTCGTCTGAGATGGGCGGCAGCCTCCTTGCGACCCTAATTAGGATTAAGCAGTTCAGAAAATGAATGAATGAGTCTTTTATCGATAGGGTTTAGTGGTGATGTACAGGTGTTTGACGTGATCAGTCCCTAGGTGATTGTGAGGGAGTGGTTTCAGGGGTTCTGGGATTTGTTGTGTGACAGCACAAAGATTTGAATCTGCATTACAGGGAACCCTCACTTTCCGCGGTTAATTGGGACCGAGATTCCCCCCCCCCCCACACACACACACACACACACACACACACACAACCACCAAATTCCAAGAAGTAGGATCAACCCCCCAACCCCCTTGACTGATGTATACGTACATGTATATGTGTATATCTTCTTCTTTCTTTTACTTTCGGCTGCTCCCTTCAGGGGTCGCCACAGCAAATCATCCGCCTCCACCTCACCCTGTCCTCCGCATCTTCTTTTCTGACTCCAACGACCTTCATGTCTTCCTTCACCACATCCATAAATCTCTTCTTCGGTCTTCCTCGAGGCCTTCTGCCTGGTAGTTCCAACCTCAGCATCCTACTGCCAATATACTCACTATCCCTCCTCTGTACATGTCCAAACCATCTCAATCTAGCCTCTCTGACTTTGTCTCCAAAACATCTTACGTGGGCTGTCCCTCTGATATACTCATTTCTGATCCTATCCATCCTCGTTACTCCCAGAGAGAACCTCAACATTTTCATCTCTGCTACCTCCAGCTCTGCCTCCTGCCTTTTCCTCAGCGCCACTGTTTCTAAGCCATACAACATCGCTGGCCTCACCACCATCTTGTACACTTTTCCCTTCATTCTTGCTGACACTCTCCTATCGCACATCACACCGGATACTTTTCTCCAACCATTCCAGCCTGCCTGCACACGCTTCTTCACCTCTTTTCCACACTCTCCATTGCTCTGGATTGTTGAGCCTAAGTACTTAAAATCCTCCACCTTCGTTATCTCTGCTCCCTGTAACATCACCGTTCCTCCTGGGTCCGTCTCATTCACACACATGTATTCTGATTTTCTGAGGCTAACCTTCATTCCTCTCCTTTCCAGGGCATACCTCCACCTCTCTAGATTTTCCTGCACTTGTTCTCTGCTCTCACTACAGATCACGATGTCATCTGCAAACATCATAGTCCATGGAGATTCTTGTCTCACCTCGTCTGTCAGCCTGTCCATCACCATAGCAAACAAGAAGGGGCTCAGAGCTGACCCTTGATGCAGTCCCACCTCCACCTTGAATTAGCCGGGTCACACCGACAGCACACCTCACCACTGTCTTACATCTCTCATACATGTCCTGCACCACTCTAACATACTTCTCTGCCACTCCAGACTTCCTCATGCAATACCACAATTCTTCTCTTGGCACCCTGTCATATGCTTTTTCCAGATCCACAAAGGCACAATGTAGCTCCCTCTGACCTTCTCTGTACTTCTCTATTAACATCCTCAAGGCAAACATTGCATCTGTGGTGCTCTTTCTTGGCATGAAACCAAACTGTTGTTCACAAATGCTCACCTCTGCCCTTAGTCTAGCTTCCACTATTCTTTCCCATAACTTCATCGTATGGCTCATCAACTTTATCCCTCTGTAGTTGCTGCAACTCTGCACGTCTCCCTTGTTCTTAAAAATGGGCACCAGCACACTTCTCCTCCACTCCTCCGGCATCTGCTCACTCTCTAGTACCTTGTTGAATGTTCTTGTCAGAAAATCTACTGCTACCTCTCCTAGACACTTCCATACCTCCACAGGTATATCATCAGGACCAACTGCCTTTCCATTCTTCATCCTCTTCAATGCCCTTCTCACTTCACCCTTACTGATCTTTGCTACATCCTGCTCCTCAATGGTTACCTCTTCTACTCTTTTTTCTCTCTCATTTTCCTCATTCATCAGCTCTTCAAAGTACTCTTTCCATCTTCCCAGCACACTTCTGTCATTAGTCAATACAGTTCCCTCTCTGTCCTTTATCAATCTAACTTGCTGCACGTCCTTCCCATCTCTATTTCTCTGCTGTGCCAACCTGTATAGATCATTTTCTCCCTCTTTACTATCCAACCTATCATACAAGTCATCATATGCCCTCTGTTTGGCCTTAGCCACTGCTACTTTCGCCTTACGCTGTGTCTCCCTGTACTCCTGTTTACTTTCTTCGGTCCTCTCAATGTCACACTTCTTCTTGGCTAACCTTTTCCTTTGTACACACTCCTGCACTTCCTCATTCCACCACCAAGTCTCCTTATCTACTTTCCTTCCAGAGGACACACCAAGTACTCTCCTACCTGTGTCCCTGATCACATTTGCTGTGGTTGTCCAGTCATTTGGAAGCACTTCCTGGCCACCCAAAGCCTGTTTCAACTCCTCCTTGAAGACAACACGACACTCTTCCTTTTTCAGCTTCCACCACTTTGTCTTCTGCTCTGCCTTTGCCTTTTTCGCCTTTTTCACCTTTCTCACCATCAGAGTCATCCTGCACACCACCATCCTATGCTGTTTGGCAACACTCTCACCCACGATGACTTTGCAGTCACTGACTTCCTTCAAATTACATCGCCAACACAAGATGTAGTCTACCTGTGTGCGCCTACCTCCGCTTTCATAAGTCACCCTATGCTCCTGTTTCTTCTCAAAGAAAGTATTCACCACAGCCATTTCCATCTAAAATCTATCAACATCTGTCCTTCTGCGTTCCTGTCCTGGATACCAAACCTGCCCATCACTTCCTCGTCCCCTCTGTTGCCTGCCCCAACATGTCCATTGAAGTCTGCACCTATGACCACTCTTTCACCTCTGGTGGTACTCTGCATCACTTCATCTAAGTCACTCCAGAATCTCTCCTTCTCTTCTAGCTCACATCCTGCCTGTGGGGCATAAGCACTAACAACATTGAGCATTACACCTTCAATTTCTAACTTGAGATTCATCACTCTGTCTGACACTCTTTTCACTTTTAGAACATTCCTGACAAACTCCTCCTTCAAGATGACTCCGACTCCATTTCTCTTCCCATCCACACCGTGATAAAATAGCTTAAACCCTGCTCCTAAGCTTTTAGCTTTGCTACCTTTCCACCTGGTCTCCTGAACACACAGTATGTCCACCTTCCTCCTCTGCATCATGTCAACCAGCTCTCTACCTTTTCTGTGCATAGTTCCAACATTCAAAGTCCCCACTCTCAGTCCTAGACTCATGCCTTTCCTCTTCTCTCTCTGCCTACGGACACGCCTCCCACCTCTCCTTCTTCGACGTCTTCGACCAACAGTAGTCCAATTTCCATCAGCACCCTGTTGATTGACAGCACTGATGGCGGTCGTTGTTAACCCGGGCCTCGACCGATCCGGTATGGAGGTAATACTCCATATGTGTATATAATATCATGTGTATGTAATATATGTGTATGTAATAATATAATATCAATAAATACATATTCACTGCTAATAACAATTAAACATTTAAAAATAATGCATAAGATGTAAATAAAATATAAATAAACACACATACAGAGTGCAGCGTGCACGCGCTCAGATGTGAACCTCACAAAAATGTAAGTTTTGACGGGAGGTTTTGATGGGAGGTTTTGGGTTGTTTTGGGGTTTTTTTTTTGCATAATTGGCCTTGTTTTTGCAGAATTTTCTTTAACTTTTCCCCCTTTTCTTCCTTAATTTCCTTATTTTTTAACTTGATGAATATTTATTAAAAAAAAAAAAACTGAACTGAAGCCGCATGAATTGAAGCGCGAAGTAGCGAGGGATCCCTGTACTACTATTCCTGCAGATCTGATTCGCAAACCTTTTGAAGATGATTGGTAATAAGTTGTTGATTAATTTTCTGTAATGGTGGCTCTGGCATTACATGGAATATGTTGATGATGATGTTTTTTTTTTTTTTTTTTTTTTTTTTTTTTTTTTGGGGGGGGGGGTGAGATTTGTTTATGAAAAATTATCCAGGGTTAGTGTCTTACATGAGTTTTAAAAGTCATAATTCTGTAAATTTAGGTTCGCTGACATGGGAAAGTCTCGGAACGGTGGATGGTGTAGTTACAATTTTTGTCCCACTAACCGAAAGAAATTTTAACGAAATAGGGAGAAAAGGAGAGGAGGTTGCGGGAGCCACTATTTTTTAATAGCCATTATATACAGTGATTTTATATATAAAGAGTGTATGGTGGCACGGTGGCGTAGTGGTTAGCACGTCCGCCTCACAGCAAGAAGGCCCAGGTTCGATTCCCGGCCTGGGTGTTTCTGTGTGGAGTTTGCATGTTCTCCCCGTGCTTGTGCGGGTTTCCTCCGGGTGCTCTGCAATCCAAAGACGTGCACTGTAGGTTAATTGGCCGTTCTAAATTGACCGTAGTTTCTCTCCTGCAGCGGCACTGGAACCCAGTCGTATCGGCACTTGCCCTTCCATTGGATCCTTCCGGTGGCGCCGAGACGGGGGGGGACTTGCTGCTTGGGTAACAGCCTGTCCCTCATTACTCCCTACCCGGGCTCTGCGCACTGGGGAGTATCACCAGTTGGGATACTGGCCAGAGCGCAGCCATGGGACTGACGGAGGCCTATGCTATATACAGTGAATACAAAAAACATCTACACACCCCAGCTGAAGTAGTTTTTGTGATGTTTAAAATAAAACCAAATGTTACGAAAGCTTTTCTATCTATGATATGTGTTATCGCAATAAAGAAAAGGTTGTTTGAGCTCAATAATTTTCTTTAACTTGAGTTGTTGAAACTTGAAACTTGTTGCAACAATGTCAGGAGTTTTGATGGGAGATTTTGGGTTGGGTGTTTTTTTTTGCATAATTGGCCTTGTTTTGTGGCATTTCCCTCAACTTCTCCACCTATTCTTCCTTAATTTTCTTATTTTTTTAATTCGAAGAATATTTATTTATTTATTTTAAAACCTGCGGTGCACTGAAAACGCATGAATTGAAGCACGAAGTAGCGAGGGATCCCTGTGTGTGTGTGTGTAGATATATATATATATATATATATATATATATATATATATACACACACACACACACAGGGATCCCTCGCTACACACACACACACATATATATATATATAAGAAGAAGAAGATATATATATATATATATATATATATATATATATATATACACACACACACACACACATATACAGGGATCCCTCACTTTCTGCAGTTAATGGGGGCCGAGACCCTCTGCGACCGCTGAATTCTGCGAAGTAGGATCAATCCCCCCGACTGACGTATATGTACATGTATATATGTATCTAATATCAAGCTATAAATGCTTATAATAACAATTAAACATTCAAAAATAATGCATAAGATGTAAATAAAATATAAATATACACACATACAAACGTTCACGTGTGCGCACACAGATGAATAATACACCTCATAAAAATGTAATTAGTTTTGTTGGGGGGGGGCGGTTGGGTTTTTTTTGTTTCTTTGTTTGTTTAGGGGGTTTTGCATAATTGGCCTTGTTTTGTGGCCTTTACCTTAACCTTTTCCCCTATTCTTCCTTAATTTCTTTATTTTTTAATGTTTCAATGAATATTCAAAAAAAAAACACTATGCTCTGAAGCTGCATGAATTGAAGCAAGGTATAGAAGTAGCGAGGGATCCCAATATATATATATATATCCTTTTTTGACTCCATGGACACGCCTCCCGCCTCTCCTTCTTCAACGTCTTTGACCAACAGTAGTCCAATTTCCATCAGCACCCTATTGATTGACAGCAGTGATGGCGGTCGTTGTTAACCCGGGCCTCAACCGATCCGGTATGGGGGTAATACTTCTGATTTGTATCATAAACGTTTGGCATTGGTTTTACGTCGGATGCCCTTCCTGACACAACCCTCTGCATTTCTCCGGGCTTGGGACCGGCATAAGGGGGAGAGTCACTGGTTAGTGCCCCACCCCCCCCCCCGCCTCATGGCTGCATTTTATATATATATATATATTTTTTTTTTTTTTGGGCACGATTCCTCTTGGTTTAATTTTTTTATTCATTCATTTTATTTTTAGCAGCACAACAACCTACAATTTAAACAGGGGTGTGTAGACCTCTTGTATCCACTTGTATCTGTAACTACTTAATCTTAATTAGGGTTGCGGAGAGGCTGGTACCCGTCTCAGCCGACTCAAGGCAAGGGCAGAGTACACCCTGGACAGCTAGCTCACCAGACCATTGCACGGCAGAAACATGCTGATGGCTATGCAGCCGATTCTTCTTACAGGATAAACACAAGATCATGTTGCAGATGTTTCACAATTTAACTAAAAATGTAAATGAAAGTATTCACGCTCTAAGCAACACACAGTTGTTAACAGTTGCGAAGCAAACTGTAAAGTAAATAATGCACATAAACACTATGACAGAGCGGATACACTACTTGCTATCAGAACCAGAGGTGCAGAGAAATCTCAGCCCCAGGTCCTATTTACAGCCTGAACAGGACGTCTGTGCAAAAAGACCAAGGGCTGGGATTTCTTTGTACAGACCGAGAAAGCAAAAGTTAATAAAATGTTTAAGAGATGCCATTTTGAAATTATGAAATTTTTTGTTTTTCCCCCTCAATGTACTTCAGACTTGCCAGCTTTTCAACAAGCTTTCGTCATTCGTGGCTTTAAGGGCTTTGGTAGCAACAAAAGTTGCTGATGTGCTCACGTGTCGATCAGTCAGATTGCACATACTGTCATTGACATCAAATAAATGTACTTATTTAATTCACAGGTCAATCATGTGCGAACACGAGATTTTGACTGCTGCTTGGCCGTGCCTCTCATCACAGAAGCTGGTGATAAACTGGAGCTGGTTATTAGCCGAAACCCATTAGCTCAGTCTGGTGTCGGCCAACCCCTCGACTGTCATTCACTATCAGCTCCTTTGACTCACAGCCGAGATCACAGCAACAACACCATGGACCTGTGACAGCATGTTAACCTGGAACTCACACTCAAAAAAAAAAAAAAAAAAAAAAAAAAAGAGACAACATAAATTTACCAGGAACTGCTGTTCATGCCAAATAGCACAACCTGAACAAGGGGGACTGTTGTTTTGTAAAACAGAAGCAATGATCTGTGCTCATGTTTATTTTTTAAACAGAACCAGACAAGCAGGAAGTGTGAAGGAGGTTTCGTCAATGAGTCCAACATTTACTGATTCTTCTTTGTTGTTACTGGTATTAAAAAAAAAAAAAAAAAAAAAAAAAAAAAAAAGCTGCTTAAAAAGAGAAATGATGCTGATGGGGGTCAAATTTTCACGCCCGTGTATATAGTGTACACAACTGAAGGACGTATGATTCAGAAAGTTTTCATTTCACACTGTATTTTTCCACCATCACGTCACCAGGGACTCTCTGGTTAAACAAGATCCAACAAATCAAAATTAACTAAAAGCTCTCTCTTTCTCTTTCTCTCTCTCTCTCTCTCTCTCTCTCTCTCTCTCTCTCTCTCTCTCTCTCGCTCTCTCTCTCGCTCTTTCTCTCACATTCCATTCTTTCCTGCTCACTCACACTGGACTAAAACGTGGACGAAAACAATGCACAAGAGGAGTGCTGGCAGACAGATGACGCTAAATCGAAACATAAGAATGGTGCTGTTTGATTTACGATTAAATATATGACAGGATGATCTATTCCATTATTTGATTGGGGGGGACGGGGGACAGGGGGGGGGGACCATTTGGCTTTGTTTGAACAAAAAATACAAATTAATTGTTCATGTCTCTCACCTCACACACTCCTGCAAGCAGCAGTGTAAAGAAATGTCAACAAACACAACCAATGAAAAAATATGTAATAAGGAAAATGAACTTTGTTCACACACACACACACACACACACACACACACACACACACACACACACACACACACACACACACATGCTGTGCCCAGTGTTTGCTCTTAGATTTGAAAGCTGGAGTAGTTTTTATTCTCACACTTTTAACCCCCCCCTTCTAATTTTCTTATTAATTGTGACGGATGTTTTGATATTTTTAACATTTTAAACGATATTTGATTTGATTTCATTATTAATGCAAATCCCCTGAGAAACAATCCAGCATTGTTCATCTAGATCCCGTTTTTTTTTTTGTTTTGTTTTGTTTCATTTTGTTTTTATTTTATTTTACAGTGCAGTATTTGTGACCATTCATCAAATTTTAAAGTTTTATCAAAGACCTAACGTCAATTTTCATGTCTTTCTCCAAAATTTCTATTTGAATTTCGGATTGGAATTTATTTTTCGATTATTCCGATATATACAGGTTCCTGTTTTTGAACCATTTCCAGTTCAGATTTGGCAGAGTGCTCACAGTTTCTGTCCTGTTGGCCAGTTGACCTCCACCCTCAATTTCAGAAGCCTTGCAGACTGAAATAGGTTTGTTTTTATGGTTCCCTGTACTCATGACCCCATCCATCCTGCTCTCAAATCTGCTCAGTTTCCCATTCCCTTCTGATAACGTCCCATAATATGATGCTAGCACCACCATGCTTCTCTGTGACGATGTAGGTTTTTTCCCTCATATAATAAAAGTCTTTAACATGCTATTAGAAAAATTACATTTTGGATTTTGCATTAATTTTCCATGAAGCTCAATTTTCTGGATTGTTCTGCATATGGTTGCTATTTGCGCAGCTTCTACTTTCTTAATTTTGCTCTTCAGCTTCTAGCGAGATTCCTGGCCTCATTCCTGACTTCTTTACCTGTCATTGGCTGTTAGGGGAACAGCTTCCCTCAGAAGTTTACTGCAGAATGGTCAGTCTTTTTTCATTCTTTTATACCCAAACCCTGATTCATGCTTCATGATATGAAACACTGACCCTTCTAGAAACAGATATATTTCTTTTAGGATTGTGTGAAATGTTACTTGTTCAGATGTGACACACAGTGGTACCTCACTTTACCAAAGTGTCATCAAACGAAAAATGTAGGTTACAAAACGCATTTTCCTAAAATTTTTGTCCCTGGATACAAAACAAGGTCACATTACAAAAGTGCCATCTTAAAAATTCAAACACCATTCAAACATTCAAACAACGCACGAGCTGCTCTCCCATCAATGACGTTTAAACATCCCGCCCCGCTGGCCTCCCATTGGCTAGGAGGGATGACACAGCTACCTCCCATTGAATATCTCCCAACATCCTGCCCCGCTGGCCTCCCATTGGTTAGGAGGGATGACGCAGCTCCCTCCTATTGGTTATCTCCCAACATCCTGCCCTGCTGGCCTCCCATCGGCTATTATGGAGCTGCAGCTACCATGATGCTTTTCATGTGGACAGAGTTACTGTTGTTTCACACTTTATTTCTTGACTCAGGCTTTTAACCTTCCATAAACATTTGTAAGATTATAACTCTGCTAAGAAGACATGGTCAACACACACCCGCACGGACACGTGCGAGCGCACACACACACACACATACAAATCGAGCGCGTGTGATTTCCGGTGCGAGTGAGAAGAAGAAACGGGCTCGAGTGATATTGCAAAGGAATATGGCCAAACCCGTCTACCATCGGTACGATATAGAAGCAGAAGGAGGTCTTAAAAGGGATGCTTTTATAATTTTTAAAGGGTTTAGGGGGTCGTATTGGGATCCTTGGAATGAATCGCACGTTTTACATGGAAAATGCGGTTCAATTTACGAAAAATGCAGGTTACGAAAAAGGCGCTAGAACGGATTAATTTCGTAAAGTGAGGTACCACTGTATTTTTCAACAATGATATGATATCTGACCACAATCTTTTGTACCTAAACTAATTTAGGGCTTTTCCATTAAGGCGGTGATGCAGTTAGAACTAATGTAAATCATTTATAGCTTTTTTTTTTTTTTTTTTTTTTTTTTTTTGAAATAATTTTTCAAACCCCCACAGAGTTTCATCCTTGCTTTCATGGCACGGGATTCATCACATCCATTTTATCTTTGGGTTGAAAATGGATGAAAATGTGTAAAAGTTCAAAGGGAAGAGGTCATTCCCTGCAGGGCACTGTAATTAACATAACAATGCAACTAAACCATTCGCCACATGTGTTCAGGGCTCAAGGGCACATTTCTTCCTTTCACAGTGGGCTTTGTTGGCAAGCCATAAC
>CM045732.1:11025474-11112974 GCA_024760905.1 Plotosus lineatus
GAATGCAGCCATGAGGTGGGGTGGGGTGGGGGTGGGGGGCACTAACCAGTGTCTCTCTCCCCCATGCCGGTCCCAAGCCCGGAGAAATGCAGAGGGTTGTGTCAGGAAGGGCATCCGACGTAAAACCAATGCCAAACATTTATGATGCAAATCAGAAGTATTACCCCCATACCGGATCGGTCGAGGCCCGGGTTAACAACGACCACCTTCAGTGCTGTCAATCAACAGGGTGCTGATGGAAATTGGACTACTGTTGGTCGAAGACGTTGAAGAAAGAGAGGTGGGAGGCGTGTCCGAAGGCAGAGAGAGAAGAGGAAAGGATGCTGAGGTTGGAACTTCCAGGCAGAAGGCCTCGAGGAAGACCGAAGAAGAGATTTATGGATGTGGTGAAGGAAGACATGAAGGTCGTTGGAGTCAGAAAAGAAGATGCGGAGGACAGGGTGAGGTGGAGGCGGATGATTTGCTGTGGCGACCCCTGAAGGGAGCAGCCGAAAGTAAAAGAAGAAGAAGATTTTATTTGGATTACAGCGTATGAACAAAACATTACACTGTATTATTAATGTTAATTGCTAGTAAGATATAGTTCAGATTTTAGGAATTATGAAAGACACTGGGAAAATATACATTGTTGCACTTGCCCTTCCATCGGATCATTCCGGTGGCACCGAGAGGGCGGACTCGCTGCTTGGTAACAGCCTGTCCTCCATTACTCCCTACCCTGGCTCTGCGCACTGGAGAGTATCACCAGCCGGGATACCAGCCAGAGCGCAGCCGAAGTCCTTCGGGACTGACAGAGGCCGACTATTTGATGGAAGTCAATGATACTAACTCTGAGAAAAATGAAAATGCGCGGTAATCAGCTACAGGATGCTGCTGCGCTTTACTAGGCAATGATAATGGTAGTGTATCTTATCGTGAAACATTTACAGTAAGCAATAAAACGTGACATGATTGTTCTTGGAAAATAATTGACACTGGGTTACTGTGATTGGAGCACATTTACTGTCACCACCCCAAAGTGGATTAGAGATTTAAATATACAGTGATCCCTCGCGACTCCGTACTTCAGTTTCTGCGGCTTCAGTGCATCACGGGTTTTTCAAAAATATTCATCGAAAAATTTTTAAAAATGAGGAAATTAAGGAAAAATAGGAGAAACGTTAAAGGAAAAAGACCCAAAACAAGGCCAATTATGCAAAAAAAAAAAAAAAAAAAAAAAACCAAAACCAACCCAAAACTCCCCAACAAAACGACTTAAAAAAACTACTTCAGGGGCAGTGCTGGTCTAGTGGTATAGGGCGCTGGATCGCTGATCCAAAGGTTGGGGGTTCGAGTCCCACTCTCCGCAAGGTTGTCATTTTTATAATATTTTTAAATATTATTATATTTACTGAATTTGATGAACTGCCTAGTCCTATTAGGGACATGGGGAAGCTGGAGCCTATCCAAGCTGACTCAGGCCGAAGACAGGTTACACCCTGAACAGCTCACCAGTCCATCACAGAACAACATGTACACACAAATATTCTCACTCACACATCTGGAATCAATTTAGAACAATCAATAAGCCTAATATGGATGTCTTTGGGCTGTAGGAATAGACTGACGTACCCTGAGGAAACCAGGGGCAGTGGTGGTCCAGTGGTAAATGCCGCTGGATCACTGATCCAAAGGTTGGGGGTTCGAGTCCCACTCTCCGCAAGGTTGTCACTGTCACACACACACACACCCCAATGCAGCTAACTGGGTTATCAAAGGCCGGCCATGTCTCTCGCTGTCTATGGTGTGAGGTTCATGTAAAAGAACCATTGCTGACTTTCGACAAGAGTAGCTGCAAAGCCGTCAGCGTGTTTCCGCCCTGCGATGGCCTGGCGAGCTGTCCAGGGTGTACTCTGCCCTCGCCCTGAGTTGGCTGGGATGGGCACCAGCCTCCCCGCGACCCTAATTAGGATGAAGCGGTTACAGAAAATGATGAATGATGATGAAAACTACTTACATTTTATTGTGAGGTGCGCATCTGCATGTGCATGCATGCACGCGCCCGTATGTGTGTGTATTTATATTTTATTTACATCTTATGCATTATTTTTTAAATGTTTGATATTATATACACATATACATGTGTGTATACGTCAGTGGGGGGGAGGTTTGATCCTACTTCGCGGAAATCGGCGATCACGGGAGGTCTTGGTCCACATTAACCGTGGAAAGTGAGGGATCGCTGTACTTGCATATTCCAAAAAATGTTTACTTTTATTTTTTCTTATACTACAACATTTGGACAATTATTAAGTTTCCTCGTTTTGTTCGTAAAATATTTATCAGTTTGTAGTCACTCTAGTGGTATAGGGCGCTGGATCGCTGATCCAAAAGGTTGGGGGTTCAAGTCCCACTCTCCACAAGGTTGTCACTGTCCCCCCCAGTGCAGCTAACTGGGTTATCAAAGGCGTTCATGTCTCTCACTGTCTATGGTGAGAGGTTCATGTAAAAGAACCATTGCTGACTTTCGTAAAGAGGAGCTGCAAAGTCGTCAGCGTGTTTCTGTCCCATGTGAAAAAGGGTTGTGACAGGAAGGGCATCCGACGTAAAAACCTCTGCCAAATCAAACGTGCGAGTCAGATGATTCACTGTGGCGACTCCCGAGTAAAAGGGAAAAAAGCCGAAAGACAGACAGACAGACAGACAGACACTTGTAATGCTGGAGAATGCCCATGAAAGAAGTTTCTATTCGCACTTACACTCGATAACTGCTGTAAACTATACATCTGTCACCAGCGACCTGATCCTGAATTTTTTATTTTTTTCTTAAGTTTTACTTTGGATTTTTGATATAATGTCAATATAAAAAACTTCATCCAAAAATCTCCTCATAGAAAATTTTAAATCCGTGTATGTGGAGCGATTCGATGTGTACATTGTTATGGGGGAAATGATCATCATTAGCATGAGTGCATTAATAATTCTAATCTGATCATCAATATCAATGGAATTATCCACCAATTAATACAAGTGGTTTTGAGAACAGTCAGGAATACAGTGTAGGCATATAGTGGGCACCACCCACCCCGCAACCCTAATGAGGATTAAATGGTTCAGAAAATGAATGAATGGACGAATTGATACACAGTAATATTTTGTTCAACTTTTTTTCAGTTGGTTCACAGCTGAACCAAATTGGAACAAATTACTACATGGGTGTATATATACACTCACTCTCCGAGTTACGACGTACGCGAGTTACGACCACCTGTACTTACGACCACGTCTAGCCGATGCCTATGAGTTTACAGTATATGTCCGACAGCGCAGCGCGTGAGATAGTTGTGGCAGCGCAGCATCCCAGCATCTCACACTCGCAGCAATTCCACCGCTACACTCAGTGAGTAGATACAATTTACATTCATTTATTGTACACCGTTACCATGGCCCCCGAGAAAAAGTCTGATTCATCAGATGGCGATTCTACCAAGAAAGCAAGGAAGGCACTGTCGTTGGAGACGAAGATCCATCTGTCCCACTCCACAGTGTCTTCAATTTTGAAGGACAAGGACCGCATTAAGGAAGCAGTGAAAGCAACGGCGCCAATTACGTCAACGATCATTACAAAACAGCGTGAAGGACCGATTACAGGAATGGAAAAGTCGCTATACACGAGATTGGAAGATAACAGGCAAAGAAATGTGAACGTGATGTTGCGAGCAGTGCAAACTCAAGCTACACGTTTATTTCGCATGTTGAAAGAACGTGCAGTTGACGAATATATTAACTTCACATGAATTCGTAGCGTGCTGGGTGGTTTCAGTTTCGATGTGTTAAATATCCGACTTACGACCAATACGACTTACGACTGGTTGGTTGGAACCAATCCAGGTCGTAACTTGAATAGTGAGTGCATTTAAATTCCCATTTATTTCTAACACAAGACTGCAAATTATTTATGACTCAGGCACAATGAGATGGTTATTGTTTCCATGATCAGACAATAAACAAACCAGATTTTTCATTTCTTTTGGGATTCTGACTCATTAATCATGTCTACCATGAGAAATAAAAATGTCTTCCATGTGGATTGAAGCTTCAGAAGTTTTTTGCATTTTTTTCAAACCCATCCAGATTTTTCTTCATCCCATGGGTGCAATCAGTCTGTTTCGAATAAGATCACCGCTACATGCATCAGCTGGGGAAACAAATAATTACTTTTGACTCTGTGACCATGAAAACAGTAACAGTCTTTAACAGACTGAAGATGCACATTTATACGATGCACATTATCCTTTACCTCACAAAACCATGTTTTTGGAAACTGTGCATTTGCTGAAATATACTGGGCTTGGCAACAATATTTTAAACGTTGGGTCACAGTGACTGTGTGGTTCTGTGCCACTCTGAAGCCTTCAAGAACATAAGAACGTGACTGAGATATACTCAAAACAATTTGAATGAATTACGTTCACCTCAGCTTTTTGGAAAGAAATGAAATCTGGCAATGCGCATCAAAAGCAGGAGTCTTTTCGGGTTTTTTTTCAAAAATAAATGTTTATTAAGAAAAAAAAAAGTTAATAGGTACTCCAAAATCTTTTAAAATACAGTTTTGCTTCAATTTTGTCCATAATCAGAGTAATAATAATTAAAAAAAAAGAAACAAAAACAAAAAAGAATTTGTTAAAAATAAATTCATGAATTAATAACACCAACATTTTGCCAAAGCATGCGGGTGTAAAGCATTAAAACAAACGTCTCAAGTCTCAGTTTGTCTATAAGGAATCAGATTCTGAGACTGAATGGAGTATTTCAGAGCCTTTTAAACCTCGCCACAGTGTTTGTATGGTAGTCAACAACAATAGTGCCAACAAAACATTGCCTTCGAGTAATTAAAACAAGATAACTCCTCCCACTAGTCTGTTATGTTCTCATTATAGTGAACCCATTGAAGGATAAAAGATTTTATTGAACGGAAAAAAAAATATATAGAAATAATCCACTGATATCTGGATAGTTGACCGCTGAGTATTCTTATTATTTGATTTTTAAATAAAGCCATTTTTTCAGTGATGTTTAGTCGCATAAAGTTAAAAAAAAAAGATTATCATTTAACAACCACATAATGTTGTTAGGCTAATGTTTAATTACATGATATGCCGGTTCAAATCAAGCTATTAAAAATCATATAATAAGAAGAAATAACATTACTGTATGATATCTGACAAAGAAACTGATAGGTAAGTCACAGCACTTCTTAATGAAATTATGTAAAGTATCACAGTAAGTACAGGTTGGGTTGGTTGGTTTTTTTTTTTGTTGTTTTTCTTTTTTATCGTTTTGTTTGGTGGTACCTTGCAGTGATTAATTGGCCCCACTGTGCCCGATGTTTCCTGTTATTCCGTAATAAAAAAACTTCACTGCAAGTACCATCTTTTTTGAAAGACAGGAACAATGCATATCGTTCTACAAATTATTGCACATTACAATTTTCACCAATTGCACTGATTAAAAGCTCTATATAAAAATTTTGTCCTATAAAAAAATAATTGCTGACAGAAGATAAGTATACTTTTTATATGAAGAATACAAAAGGCAAAAGGAAAATAAAAGAATGACATGTACAAACAGCTTAAATTTAACCATAAAATACTACTTTTGAATTTGTGAGACAGAAGTTTGGGCAAAACAGGTTCAGGTTGAAACATGCCGGTATCACTATGTGTCAACACCACGATACATTCTCATTCATCCATTCATTTTCTGAACCACTTAATCCTAATTAGGGCTGTGGGTACATTCTCATTACTCTGGGTAATAATATCCGACTGTGGAATATTTTGGGAGTGTCAAAATATAGATGAAAGTGAGTTTGTTTGAAGCACCTAATTACACCAACATGAGAACCAAGAGAAAAGATGTTGTACTTGGACTGTATTCAGAGTTGAGTTGTACATGATTTATGAAGATTTAATGCCCAAATTGTTCAACCTGGTGTCCAGAACACAGAAATAATCACAATATTACATGTTAGTCAGGTTACTAATGCAGAACGGAATTCACCAAAAACAGGTTTGTCTTATGTACAATTTACTAAACTTTGATTTAAATGAGCAGTGCCATCATTTTTAACCAAATTTAGTTGCCAAAAATGTTGAGCTATGCAGTGAAGATCCAAAAGATTAGTCTAGATTTGATGCGGAGGACAGGGTGAGGTGGAGGCGGATGATTTGCTGTGGCGACCCCTGAAGGGAGCAGCCGAAAGTAAAAGAAGAAGAAGTCTATATTTGTTAAATACCTTGCAACCTCCAAATATTAATAAATTTTAATCGAACATTAAAGTGACTGGGAATGGACTGCAACGTGAATTTTCTGAAATCTTGCTGGGCTGAAGAGTGCGTAACGATTAAAATACTGCTACAGAGTCCTAGTAAATGTACTGTATGACACAAATTATAGTTTTATAAACCAAATTTGCATATTATATATATATATATATATATATATATATATATACACATTCATACACACATATATACAGTTTTCATACACACATATATACAGTTTGATAATAGTGTCATTTAGGCTTCTTTCTTCAAACAGGTATGGCACTGAGCGATTGAAAACAGTTATTTACAAAAAAAAAAAAAAAAAAAAAAAAAAAGTGGCATTATGCCCATGATTTTCAGAAATTATAATAAGACACCATCTTCCTTGCTAGTTAATTTCAAGGGGTGTTTGATGGATTTTTTTTTTTTTTGGTGATAAAACCGTGTATAATATTTAATGTGAACTATTCACATTGCAGATGGCACTTTTTAAAACATTTTAAGGGGGAGCACATCAAATTAACAAAAAATAGTCACAACATTTAATTAATAATGGATTCTTTGCGTCATTTAACCATCTCCATGAAATTGTTCTCAGATTTTTCTAATGCACAGTATGAAAATCACCATCAGGAGGTGCTGGATCAAGTGCCATTTTATGAATCAAACAATGAAAATGTGAAAATATAAATATATAAAACATTGTTAAATAAAATATGCAGCAAGTAATGGGATAATAATCACTAGGATATTATATATTACCTAATACTATATACTCGACTCCTGTTTCATTTACTACATGTACATTATTTTTTTTTAATAGAAGATTAATTTCTCATTTGGAGCTAACTGTAGCCTTTTAATTTTAATACCCTTGTTTCTACTTGAGAAAAACCAGGATTGAACTACATGAGCGACAGTGAAGGAGTATCCCACTAAAAAAATCTACACAGTCCATCTTTGAATATGCTTAACTTTCCCCATCGAAATATTGATGTTCATTCTGCGATTAAACTTGCCAACTCTGAATACAGACCTTTGAGAATAACCGGTGGACAGGATGGATGATATAAGAAACCTCATTGTGCTAGATCAGTATGGTAAGAATTAGTGTGACAATTTGTGTTTTTAAAGACACTCACAGTAATTTCAATGTGCTAACTCGTTCCTTAAGTGCAGTGGTGGATTCAGTCTGTTTAACTTGCACCAGAACATAGAGTAGTGTCTCAGTTTCATTGTAAACCTAATGTTTAAATTTAAATGTCCAATTGCTTTCAATGTCATGCTTGTATTCACAATAGATACGCACAGCTGTCTTACCAAAGATCATCCACCAAGACACTTTTATGTCAAGATGCTCTAATGTCACTTTTTTAAACACTATAAACATTTATCATTTGCAGCACTTAATTGGTCTGGTTTGTCCACTTCAACAAAATCATTTAAACATCATTATTTACAAAAGGAAAAAAATACAAGAAAAGTGACATGTTTGAGTATTTTAGAGATACTGGTGTTTGGAAATCAAATGTCCCCCTAATCACAGCAACAGAAAGAATAGTGATAAAATAATGTTATGAAAAAATATTATAAGCAGACACTAACAAAAATAAAGTATAACTTCCTCTGTAAAAAAAAAAAAAAAAAAAAAAAGAAGAAGAAGAATAAAAGAACTTCTAGTGCACATATGTAGATATGTAAACCTGGTCCTACGACTATGTCCCCAATTTAATATATATATATGTATATATATATATATATATATATATATATATATATATATATATTATATTTAATATACATATATATATGTGTGTGTGTGTTATGTATGTGTGTGTGTGTGTGTGTGTGTGTGTATATATATATATATATATATATATATATATATATATATATATATATATATACACACACACACACATACAACACACACACACACACACACACACACACACACACACACACACACACATACATACATACATACATACATACATACATACATACATATATATACACACACACATACATTATGTATATATATAATGGAAAGCGGGTGATTGGATTCTCTCATAGAGAGCGCTCACATCATGGTTTCTACGATAGTGTGGCTGGGCTTAACAAAGCCGTTGTTCCCATTGGGGTCAAGGGGATTTGCGATTTCTGAGTCCTTTGGTCGGTACTCCTGAGGACATGGATTTGTACTGCTTCGCACAGGAGCTGCCACTGCTTTTATTCTCTGGAAGAATAAAACAGGTTGCAGGTTAGCTGATTTAGCTCATTTCTCAGGATTGTATGACATTAATACATTAATGACTGTATTTGGTTTTTGGGAAGCTGAAATGGTGAGTTTTCTTCCAGTGTCCCCTTAACTGTGTGTTCTCTTTTCCTTTACTGTAACTGCTTTTGTGTCCATTATTAATAAACATTATTCTTAATAAGAATTAAAAATATTACTATTAAGAATGAACCCAAAAGCACTGGGTATCAACATTGGATTTCAAACTGAATTGATTCAGGACATCAGTGTTGACACCCATCCCCACTCAGCTTGTGTAAAGAGGTCTTAAAGCCTGCTATTTCGGAATGATCCTCCCACAGCCAATGCTACACCTTTAGTACATGTATAGCGCGTGCGCTAGAGAAACAGACAACCTTAAAGGTTTTCCCAAGCCGTCACCTTTATATGAAAATTACTCTGTTTTTCAGGCTGTTGACTTTGCAATGTAACTATTACAAAAATTTCTAATGGGGTTGTTAAAAACTATTTAGGATTTCAGTTGAAATTACACTCTGCGATGGCCTGGAGAGCTGTCCAGGGTGTGCCCCACCCTTACCCAGTGTCGGCTGAGATGGGCACCAGCTTAATCCTAATTAGGGTTAAGCAGTTCAGATAATGAATGAATGTGTTGAAATTCCTCCACGCTAAAGAAAAAGCCATGGCTGTAGCAAGAAGATAAGATTGAAGGTACTACTGAGGAAATGCATTTTTAATAGAAGAGTAGCGATATTCGTTCAATATGTGATGACTCAGAGATCATTTGCATAAAATATTATTCCAGTTCAGATAGTCTTAAGAATAAAAATTTAACAGTCAAATGAAATACGCAACCAACCTATCACAACAAATCACATGATTAATGATATAGGTAATCTCCAAGACAGGCATTTTGTTATTATTAAACAATAAATGTTTTTATTAATTGTTACAAGTCAAGTAAATAAAGCACCAGACATACTTTATTACATGAAAATACTAACCTCAATGAGAGGGCCTTCAGACTGAATGATTTTGATCACAACCACCATAGGTATGCAAATCATAGAGGCGAGGGCAAGAGTCCAACCCAAACCAATGGCCCAATCTGGATACTCATAGATTTTGTTGTACATCAGAGGCTTGTATTTGACCAAAGAGAAAATGAAACATCCCTGGAGAAAAATCAGGAAAATACATTTAAAAACCTACAATAGTTCATTGTGTTTCAGATGCTCAGTAATTAATCCATGCACTCATTCTCCAAACAGAAGAAACTAATCTTAATAAGGTTCACTGGGAGGCTGGTGCCCATCTCAGTTGACTCAGGGCGAGGGAGGGGGTACATCCAGGACAGCTCGCCAGGCCATCACAGTGTTAAAAGTATTATCCCAAAATTTACTAGAGGGATTTGGAATTATTGGATAACGCTCATCCACTAGAAATACCACTGCATTAGCAACAGAAGTCTTAAAACAACATGGTATGAAAGCTATTGTACACCTGTATGCTTGCCCATTAATAGGATTATTCAAATCGATCAATGACATAATCTGTACCTGCAAGATTTTCTATTTATCATCTCTAGATTAAGAGCTTGAGTTAATGCTACTTCCTAAATAATCAAACATTAATCATCTCAATGAGGGAAAATCTAATTTTAGTGTATTTCACTGTGGTGGCTAGTAACAGATTGGCTTGAATGAGCATTTAAAAAATGTCCGATCTCCTTGAGATTTCTAGAGTTACAGTTTCCCTCCCTAGAGTTAGAAAAAAAAAAGTGCAAAACTGGAGCACTTCGTTAATTAAGGGAGATATGAGAGATTAGCCAAACTGGGTTTTGGGTGAATAAAAGTTTCAGTAAATGAAATTGTCCCTCTTTGCATAGGAAAGGTGAATAGGAAAGCATTACGAATCGCCCAACAAAGCTTGAGGTGGATGGGTTACAATAGCATAAGGTACACGAACAGGAGACGCGAGGTAGTGTGGGTAGAAGCTCAGTGAAACTGGGCGGTTGAAATAGGCAATAACATGGTCTCATGGTTTTATGTATTGCAATGTTGCCACATGATTGACAGTTTTTTACATAAATGAGCAGGGCTATAGGTTTTCCTCCTCATAAAAATATGACCAGGCAATACATATGACAATAAAAACCTACCCAGTAATTCTCGAAAATACCAGCAAAAGCATCTAAATATCACCAGAAGAAAACATTGTACCCTTTACTGCTAACTTGGAGTCAATTTGACATTTCAAAGGCTACAAGATTTTGGGTCAGTAAACAGGATGCTCATTTGTTGAATATTCTTTTACTGCAGTAAAGTGTACTGCTTTAGCCAAGCTCAAGCTTAAAGGAGTTATGTTATGACCCAAATTTAGTTGCCATATAGTCATCATAATATGCTCAGAATGCCCAAAATATTTGTCAGTACAGGGATCTTTCGCTACTTTGTGCTTAAATTCAAATGCCACAAAAATAAGGCCAATTATGCAAAAAAAATAAATAAATAAATAAAACCCCTAAACAAACACAAAACAAAAAACAACGCAAAACCTCTCATCAAGGTTCGAGTGTGTGCACGCGCATCTGTATGTCTGTATTTATATTATGTTTACATCTTGTGCATTATTTTTTGAATGCACGGGTCTGTGTGTGCATTATTTTTGAATGTTTAATTATTATTATAAGCATTTATAGCATTGAATGTGTATTTATTGATAGTATATACACATACATGTACGTATATGTCCGTCAGGGGGGTTGGGGGGAGGTGATCCTACTT
The DNA here is from genome assembly GCA_024760905.1 of Plotosus lineatus. Classification (NCBI taxonomy): domain Eukaryota; kingdom Metazoa; phylum Chordata; class Actinopteri; order Siluriformes; family Plotosidae; genus Plotosus; species Plotosus lineatus. The sequence continues at coordinate 11,036,826 of CM045732.1, forward strand.
CGAGGAATTCGGTGGTCGCAGGGGGATCTCGCGGAAAGTGAGGGATCCCTGTATTTGATAATTATCCTTTCAGATTGCAAAACGCAAGGACTAGAGAGTCCCTGTGTCCACTATCAACCAGATAAAAATAGATTGCAACCAGTATCTGTAAACCAAGTTTCCACTTATATGAATGATAATGTCCTTTTTGATACCAGCATGTAAGATATTCAGGCAATTTTCTTTACGAAATCACACTGCCCCATTAAGCCAAAACTCAAGTCTCCTTTCATACTGATGAGCCAGCAGACAGAAAATACAAAGAGGTTTTATTAAAAAAAAAAAAAAAAAGCCTTGTGTTTAGATTTGAGAGAGGATAGGATGACTATGGCCATTGATTAAGATTGTGCTAAATTTCTTCATGGATAAATTTATTATTTAAAATGCTTTGTGCAAAATGGTCCTAATATGGAATGACATTTTAAAAACTGCCCAGACAAACCGTGCCACACATGATATCTTCGAAAGACAATGGAAAAAAAAAACACACCACACAAAGAATAGGTGTGATCACAGTCCAGCACCACTTCATCCAAGGATTTGGTCTGTATCCAACCATGTCCTCAATTGCATCATAGAAATTATCAGCACCTAAGAGAAGGTAAAGAATATCCTTACTCAAAGTATTGCACTACATGTAGAGAATGTGCACCAAAATGTAATAATTTTATGAAGTATTTTAACTAATTAGGTATCACTAACCAACAGCTAACAAGATAAGTTTAATATTAGCATTTATGAACTATAGCTAGCCGGCTAATCATCTAAAATACGTTGATTCTGCACTTCTGCATCATAAAGATCTATAATACCTCTCAGTTTTTGCCACTGTTCCATCCATGCACTGCATTTTAAAGTATTTACATACATGAATATATAGCTAGTTTTGCATGTGTATATTTCAAGGTTTGCAATTCAAATATGAACTTTGGCCATTTGACAATTCATGACCTAGTCTGCATGCTGTAATGTTCGTTTTAGTTTCACATTTAGTATACACAACAATTATTCGTCTCAGATGAGGTAAGTATCACTGAATGGTTTCCAAGACAGAAATTCAAGGTGAATAATTGGTTTGGTATATAATAATTTAATACAAAAATTTATGTCTTATTTTTTACCCATTTCTACCATTCTGCTGAGTTTTGAGGGTATAAAATATTCAACATGTTGAAGTATGATATGGAAAATTATTTGATTGGATGAGGAGAATATTACACCTGAAATTTGAATAATTCTCCATATCATACGAAAGTCAAAGCCAATGATTATTTTATTGAAAATATTTTCAAAGTAGACAGCCATGTTACTTTGCTAGTGGTGTGGGAGTTGTCATTCTGGTACGGGTTAATGAAGGTGTCTGAACGAAACGACATCATAGCCTCAGAGTTAGCAGGAAGTGTGACTAGATATTCTGCTAACACTATTTCTGATTAATTTGAGACAATTTCCAGAGTTATAAAAATAACATTATTTTATATTATTATGCATTATTTATTAGCTAATATTTTTATTAATGAACGAATTATATTTTAATGCATTTAGATAGTTATGCTAGGAGTGAGTGAACGGTCAGTAAAGTAAAATGAATGTGTTCGGAGGAAGCAAATTGTCGCCGAAAGCTCCACTAGTTTGAGCATACAATTCTGCTAACGCTGTTTTCGATTCATTGCAGACAAATTCCGCAATAAGCAACAAAATATGGAATTAAACTATTTGATGGTAAGGATGTATTTTTTTTTTTTTTTTCCAAGAATGACAATTTCACCCCTCCAAACACCAAATTATCAACTTGTTACAAAAAGCACGTCTCTGGTTTTGAAAGCAGGACGCCATATTCTGGATGGGTTCCACTGGGAGAGAGAGAGAGGGGGGGGGGGGTCTATTGGTGCATGACGTTCAACTCATTCAATGTTAACAGTGGAATATACCAGTTGAAGAAGAATATCAAAAGATAGTTGATGGCGTTCCACCAAGCAGAAGAAAAAATAATTTAAGTGAATGGTAATGGCTGTTATCTCGAGATAAAAAAAAACAATCAGATTACGTCGTTCCTGTGTTGTTTAAGCCCATTTATACCTTTTATTTAGTCATGTAAAATATAACTTATAAAAACTTACCATAAATCCAGGCTACTGCAATGCATTCAAAGAATGCAACCCACAAAAGGCACACACCACTGGCTGCATAGTAGTCAAAGAGTTGAAACACATACATGCCACCCTGTGAAAAAGATTGAAATTATATCAAAATCAAATCCCTGTACAAGGTTCTGTCAAACAAATAACAAAGCAGCATCACTCCACAAAGAGTGCAGTGCATAGATACACACTAGTATGTACAAAATAACACCTCACTCAGTTGACATTATGTTTTTTAATTTTAACCCAGTACTACTATGAGTATAAGCCCCCAGTGCAGCTAACTGGGTTATCAAAGGCGGGCCATGTCTGTCACTGTCTATGGTGAGAGGCATGTAAAAGAACCATTGCTGACTTTCGTAAAGAGTAGGCTGCAAAGTCGTCAGCGTGTTTCTGTCCCTTGCTAAACGGGTTGTGACAGGAAGGGCATCCGACATAAAAACCTCTGCCAAATCAAACGTGCGAATCAAATGATTCGCTGTGGCGACTCCCGAGTAAAAGGGAAAAAGCTGAAAGGAAGACAGACTACTATGAGTATAAGCAAGGATGCTAAAGCAGAAAACTGTGATGCTACCTGTCACTGAGGACAAAGGAATGAGCTTTTAATATAATAAATAATTCATTCATTTTCTGAATCTTATTTAGGGCCAGAGTACACCCTGGACAGCTCGCCAGACCCTCACAGCATAATAATAATAATAATAATAATAATAATAATAATAATAATAATAATGGCAAATGCATCAAATGACTCCAGACGACCACCAAGGTAAGGCAATCTCTACATTTTATTAATTCAGACATCATTGGCAAATTAAGTAGAATTTGTGATTGTGGCCTGTGCTGCAATACACAGTGATCCATCGCTACTACGTGCTTCAGTTTCCACGGGTTCAGTGTCTCGCGGGTTTTTCAAAAATATTAAAATAAAATAAGGAAATTAAGGAAAACTAGGGGGAAAGTTAAGAAAAATGCCACAAAACAAGGCCAATTATGCAAAAAACTACCAAACAAACAAAAACAAAAGAACAACCCAACAAAACTACTTACATTTTTATGTGAGGTGCGCTCCGAGTGTGGGCGCGCACATCTGTGTGTGCGTGCGTGCGTCTGTATGTGTGTGTGTGTGTGTGTGTGTGTGTATGTATGTGTGTATTCATATTTTATTTACATCTTATGCATTATTTTTGAATGTTTAATTGTTATTATAACCATTTATAGCGTTGAATATGTATTTATTGATATTATATGCGTAGGCCTCCTTCAGTCCCGAAGGACTATGGCTGCGCTCTGGCCAGTATCCCGACTGGTGATACTCCCCAGTGCACAGAGCCCGGGTAGGGAGTAATGAGGGACAGGTTGTTACCCAAGCAGCAAGTCCCCCCTGTCTCGGGCGCCACCGAAGGATCCAATGGAAAGGCAAGTGCCGATACGACTGGGTTCCAGTGCCGCTGCAGGAGAGAAACTACGGTCAATTTAGAACGCCAATTAACCTACAGTGCACGCCTTTTTGATTATGGGGAAACCGGAGCACCCGGAGGAAACCCGCACAAGCACGGGGAGAACATATATTGATATTATATACACATATACATGGGGGGGGGGGGGGGGGGGGGAATCCTACTTTGCGGAAATCAATGGTCGCGCGGGGGGGTCCTCGCTCCATTAACTGCGGAAAGTGTGGGATCCCTTTATTTTCATCTCTTGGTGGAGGTAATAAAAATAATAAAGAAGAGACGACCTAATGTTGATGACTGTATGCTGCACTATGTGTCCCTGACTCTAAAAGCAAAAGGCAATGCCATATTCCAACTACTTTGCAACACCTTCAGACCTATTAGAGTCGAGTACTCAACACCACTGTGGTATAATTTGCAAGAAAGACATGCCAGAGAATTTTTTTTAAACTCACCCTAGTGACCATAGTAAGTCCCAGCAGGTAGCTCACAAAGCATATTACAGCTATGAAGATTTCTCGACGGTAACCCTTCCGTAGGAAGGATGGATACAAATCCACCAATGAGGTGATCTGTCCTTCCACTTCAACAAACTGTGAAAGAAAGAAGCAATGTCAGGGGGCTTCATGGAAAGCAGGTTTCATTGAGCTGCCAAAATAGTTCTAACCAGAAGAATTTTTAACACTCCAAAAGATGAAATTTTAAGATGGGGTATTTTATAAAATTAATAAATAAATTTTCTCCACAAAGGAAGCAGCCATTTTTTTTTCATCATTGCCTACTTTTCTGATTATTATCTGATTATGGTTTCAGCACTGCACATGGATTTATTTTGTCGATATTTCCATCTTTAAAAGCCATATTCAATTTAACCAGGCCAGCAATAGTAAGCACAGTAGCTTTCCTGGATCAGTAAGGACACTGACTTAGCACTGTATACAATTACATTTGGACAGTGAAATGTGATCAACCTTCCATCGCATGCAAGAGCCAACACGAGGTTTCTTCTTGTATATCACAGCTAATCTATCTATTTATCTAATAAATGCTTACCGGTGTGCAGAGTAATACATTAGCTCACAATGTGGTATAATTATGACAAGTTCATCTGTTGCTAAGTTGCCACACTTGATTACCTGCGTGTCCTTGGCTTGATTTTATAGCATATCATGTTTAATAGAAGTGATATTAGGTTTCATTAAAAATCTAGATTCTTTTCACCAGATCAGATCATTTCAAACCGTGTTCAGCGGGAAGGTTTCGGGCATCCTCCGTGAATATGTACACCCAGGCTTGCACAGTCTTCTACAACTCATCTATATTGACCCTACACACTTCCTGAGTCCAATCACCCAATCGCTTGTGGTGCCTATTCGAACTCCATTGCATGCATGCTCAGCGCAATATAAAAATCAACCATGACACACTCACCTGACTGTCGAGACCTAGTAGCAGAAGCATGATGAAGAAGAGAATGGCCCAAAAGGTAGGCAGCGGCATCATTGTCACAGCTTTAGGGTACGCAATGAAGGCCAAACCAGGACCTAGAAGGGTAAAGAACAGAGAAGGGGACGGGAGGTGGAGGAGAACAGAGTTAACAACGCTAATCATTGGCACCTTTTGATCCATACCGCTACATTGCGTACACTGGTATAGCGGTATAGATCCGGCAGAAAAAATAAACAAAAAATGCGCGGCAAGACCCTCGACATCGAAGCAATTATAGCTCATATGGCTGCAAATAATTTCCTTCGACTTTCTTTTCTTTTTGTAGGACATTAACCAGACAAGAACCCTTCTGGCAAATTCATACGCCAAGTGTTTTTTCCTTATCCAAAACTGCTCAGACTCAACAGCAACAACAACAGAGAGGAGAAGGCAACGGCCTTCTCTTGCCAACCCGGCATTGCAAAACTCACTTAACAGATGTTACAAAAACAGCAAAAACAAAGTGCAGCACATAGTATCTGCTAAACACATGAATACGACAATATTGACTCTGGAAGATAGGTAAATGTTGATATCCAAGTTTCAAACTATCTCCTTCTCAGGGCCAGGTTTCAGCATTTAAAGCATGCAGGACCCTGGCCATGCCCAGCAGTCCTCTAAACCAATCCATGTGCTTTCCTAACCTTCCACAATGTTTTGTTACATAATATATCAAATACAGTCATATACTCCAATTCTTTTGCGAGAGTCCTTTGCAAGTTTTTTCCCTCCACACCAGCTATGACATTAACCATATTCTTCCGCAGAGCAGCCCAAGTAACTATAACTAAGATGCGATGTCTAAACACAGCCATGAAGATTTATTCTTTATACACAACACGAAGTGAGGCTGAGCATACCAGAGTCTCCTTCGAGGCAAGAAACAGCATTGCAGATGAACTAAACGTTGCAAAAATAGGGAGCCAGAGAATCAATCAATCAATCAATCAATCAATCAATTAATCAATCCGTCAAAATAGCATCACCTCATTAATCTGGCACTGAAAGGTGAACAAGAAGAGCAAATCAGAATCAAAGAATTCTTAAATCTGAATGGAGAGAGCATGTGGAAGAGCATGAAGAGCTAGCTTATTGAAGATATGAACAACTTGTCCAATGTGGTCTACAGGATGGAGGAAACAAACAAATGCAATCTGCTCAGAGCAGCAGCCAAAACATCACAAATAGCTGTTGGGGGAGAAAAAAATTAAAGCGAAATGCATGTAAAAAAAAATGAATAAAAACAGGGCAGCATTCCATAAAATCCTGGAAGCGTAAATTTATTATTAATATTATTATGTTCTGTGAGCTTGGCACAAGATTTTTTTTTTTCCTTGGTAATTTCCCCCCTTTAATATCTGCAGAAACAGGCTTGAGGAGTTCTAATAGTGCTGTTTCAGACTAACTGTAGACTCTTCATCCTTAGTGGACTGGACAAGGTCCAATCAAGGGTTCAGCTTTCCCAGGGTCTCCATGCACATCCTCTCAGTATATTTCCATAGTTTGATTGACGAATCCAACCAGAGTGTGAATCGCTCCCAGATGATTTACTTCGTTAACAACTACATCTCCGGCGTGTTTTGTTATTAATTTCGATTTTAGTACCGCTGTCTCCGAATTTGTCGACGTTGTTTTTAAAACGTTTGTCTGTCTTTTTTTATTTTATTTTTTTTTTTATTTGAAGTAACAGTGCCCACCATCACTGCTACTTTTACCCTCGTACCTGACTCTGCCACATCAGCAATGTCCACCCCTTGCTCTTGTGCCATGAAGCCCAGGATGGAAAATATTGCGAAGCCAGACACAAAACTGGTAGTGCTGTTCAGGCCTCCCAGCAGCAAACAGTCCCTATGTCACACATATGTCATGGAGCTTGTTAATTAACACAAAAGGAACCTAAGTCCCCACTTTTTCTGGCTGTTGACTGGACTAATCCCACGGCCCCCACCTCGTGCCACCGAAGCTCACCTGTAACAGTTGTATTTGTACTTGTTGTAGCTCCCCAGCGAGGTCATTGCTCCCAGACAAATGGCATAGGAAAAGAAAATCTGCGTCCCTGCATCAATCCAAACCTGCACAAAACAGTTAGGTTAAGACTGATAATACTTTACTAATCTTTTATTATTGGCATCACAAGTTGGATGCTTGAGTTGCTTGCAAAGTACTTCATGTTTCACAGGATCACATTACCATGCAAGACCTGATAGCGTGAAGTACAATTTGCTCCTTAACACATGTAATTATTACTTCATTTTCCTAGTCGCTGTCGAGGTGACAAATTGTTCCACAAGGTCATGAAGTCTTACCTCGGGATCCTGCAGACGGGTGACATTTGGATACAGGTAGAATTTGATGCCTTCGGAAGCTCCAGGAAGTGTGACACCACGGACAAGGAGAATAGCCAGCATGACAAAAGGGAAGGTTGCTGTGATATACACAACCTACCGGAAAAGGACATGTGGTTGCAGAACTCGTTTCAGGGACTTTTAGATTAAACTGCCTGCATACTTCAGATAAACTTTAGCAAACCTATCACCATCATTTACACTTTACAAGTGAACAACCCGAGAATCGACAGCATCAACTATTCACAGTATTGAAAGGAATTGTGTCGCAATTGTTTGTTGGCACATGTTGTGGGAAATTATTGGCAGGGATAGTGGGAGTCACTTCGCTTACACAGAAATCGCCCTCAAAATTAGCAATCAAACGGCTAATCCTACAGAAAAGACAGTTTTGAATACAGGGATCCCTCGCTACTTCACGCTTCAATTGATGCGGCTTCAGTGCATCACGGTTTTTAAAATATGCATCGAATTAAAAAAACAAGGCCAATTATGCAAAAAAAAAAAAAAAAAAAAAAAAAAAAAAAAAAACCCTAAACCAACACAAAACAAAAAACAACCCAAAATATCCCATCAAAACTTACTTACATTGGTGTGAAGTGCGCATCTGAACGCGTGCACGTGCATGTCTGTATGTATGTGTATTTCTATTTTATTTACATCTTATGCATTATTTTTTAATGTGTAATTGTTATTATAAGCATTTATAGCATTGAATATGTGTTTATTGATATTATATACACATATATATGTACGTATACACCAGTCCCTTCGGGGGTTGGGAGGGGTGATCCTGTTTCACGGATTTTGGTGGTTACATGGGGATCTCGGTCTCGATTAACCACGGAAGGTGAGGAATCCCTGTAATACTACTGCATTCAGTTTCTCCAGGATTCAATCTGTACCTGTCCATTAGGAGCATGTTATTGTTTTCTGAGACGGGCCTAACTGGGGGAAGGTTGTTTATGATGACTACTCTGGCAAAGGTGGGTTCTCTCCATATATAGTCAAATGTTAGCTTGGAATACTAAAGCATGCTAAGATTTAATGGACAGAAACAATCACGTACCTTTACCTGTGAAATAATTAGACTAGGCTAGTAATGTACTGAATACAATATAAACCACTGCTGAATTTAAACTCACCTTTCCTGTGGACTTCACACCCTTCCATATGCAGAAGAAACAGATGACCCATACAGCAAGCAGACACAGAGCCAGGTCCCATTTCACAGGTCCAATGTTTTCAATGCTATCCGAAATACTGAGGACATTGCGCCTAGAAGAAACACGAACCATTAGTGAGCAATTTCAGATTAAAGAATTATTTAAGATCAACAAGAACTACCGCTTGTTGATTACATGCTTTTCAGTGGAAAGGGCAAAGTGACCCTGACCTCCAAAATCATAATCATTTCATCCTGAGTCAAGGTAGATATTTGTGCAAAATTTTAATAAAGTGCCCCAAACGGTTCTGAAGAAATCGTGTTCACTGTAACGACACATATTAGGCCACGGTGACCTTGCCCTTTGATCTTCTTCTTTTCCTTTCGGCTTTTCCCTTCAGGAGTCGCCACAGCAAACCATATCGCCTTGCTCTTTGATCTATGACCTCTAAAATCGAGTTCGTTCTAGAGTCAGAGCAGACTTGATGCCAACGATGCGTGTACGTTATGAATGAACAACCTGAAAACCTAATGCCCTGGGTATCACTGACATGGAGGCATAAAAGCCATGAAAGTAGTGAGCGCCGCGTCGCCCACGGATAACAGCGGGAGACATGTTTGAATGGATGTTTGTGGCTGAATCAAAACAACCAGCCAGACAGTGTAGAATGGTCAGAGCTAGTTTATGACTCCAGATTCAGCCAGTCCTCTCCAGCCCCTTTACTATCTAATTAGTTTATGTGCGCCGAGTCTGTGTTAAGTCAAGCCAGTCCTGCAAACAAAGCAAGGATGGCCGAGGTTGTAAACGCGTTGTTGCTGAAGGTTATTGAGGACACATGCTATTGGACATAGAGTCATAATAGCACTTTACAGTATAGCTCGAGGCAATTCCGCTCAAAAATTCTTTTAGGGTATTTTATTTTATTCTCATGGAACTAATGCGGGGCTGCTGGCGTAGTGGCTAGGGTGCTGCGCTCATGATCGGGAAGTTATGTGTTCAAATCCCAGTTAGACCCCCACTGGGCAAGGTCTCAACCACAAGTGTGCCTCGGTTCATCCAGCAGTATAAATGGGTACCAGTAAAAATATACTGGGAAGGTAACCTGCGATGGACTAGCGTCCCGTCCAGGAGGGGCTAGTACTCCTAGTCGCTTCACGCTATGGAAACCGGGGATAAGCCCCGGCCCGATGAGCCACTATGACTCGGGTGTAAAAAGCCCAAAGGACTTTAGTTTTTTTCATCATGGATGGAAATAGAGGCATAATTTCACCATGACACAGAAGAAATGGAAAAACACACTAGTAAGATGTATTGTTTAAACACTTACTCCCAGAATTCGGTGACTGGTGATGTAAAGTTGGTAGAATTGTTAGGCCACCATTGGCTGATGTTCTTACGGAGTGTGTCCTCGATACAGTTTTCTGTGTTCCACGGATTATTGCAGCTGGCCCACGGAAGCGCAGGATTGAAGGACTGGAACAAGTAGTACAAGCCCCAAGCCAAAATCACAATGTAGTAGATGTTCAGCAGGGAAACGATCACAATGGAAGCATAGCCGATTCCTGCATGGGGGGCAAAAAAAGTGGAAACATCAATAGCTACTAGATAGAAAGCAACAGAAGAGGGATGGCGGCCGGAAACGCTCTCGTAGTTGCCGAGACACAACCCAGCCTACAACTTTTGTTATTCAAATAAGGCAGTTTTTCATTAAATGATTCCTCTCTCAGAGGTCAACTGGCAAAGAACCACTTCAAGGAAAAGGGCACGACCAAAGAAGGAAGCAAAACAACCAGGCAGCGTGTGCAGCTAATAATGACAGGGTGCATATTGCTGTCATCAAAATTTTTTAAATTCCACTAACAACTCAATCCTGCGCCGGTTTAAACAGCAGTTATTGAGTATAATCCTGCATTGAACCTCAGTAAACTTTTCTTGACACTGATTCCCATTCTCTATGCAGCCATTACTTGAAATGTTTTGCTTCACTGAACCACAATAACCAGCATTGTACAAAGTGCCCATGTTAATGAGGAGCAAGCATGTGAATGAGGAACTGTTTGAACTGCACAGTGCTTACACAGCAACCACTGTTTGGGTTCATTTTAGCTGGCAAGAAAGCTGTACATATTGGTACAAAGCTGTTACGCTGTTCAAGCTGGCTATTTATTGGGCCGAAATGTCCGAATTTGAATGATATTTTATATATTGGGCATCACAGGAAGAAAGGTGAAATTAACACACATTTTCTAAGTTGGAGGAACTATGGATAAATATTCATGACTTGCTTTAGTGGCTGCTGACTTGCCACACAAATTTTTTAAAAAGTGTTATGGAAGATGAACCATGCTAAACGTAAAAAAATAATAATAATAATAAATTACTGTCACTCCTCTAGGTAGCACAAAGTGGCCCGTGTGAAGCATTTAGTCACATGATGGCTTTTTATGAAGTCTGATCCCCACCAAGAAAAGATAAGAAAAAAAAATAGGTAGTGTTTGTCTGCACTTTCCTTTCCTGGTTGTAATGATTCTCCCTCATGGGCTCAACCTCATTGCTAGTCATCGCTTTCATGTATGCCATTCGGCTGCCATGACAACAGTGAAATTAGTACACTCTGTATGCTACATGCTCACAAGGTCTGGCTGGAGTTGTGTGTCAGGCAAAACCTTTGAACATGTTCATATGAAAATGTGTGCTAATGTAAAGATCACTTTCAGAAGCTCAGGAAATAACATTTAACGTTTTATACCGCCCCCAGTGCAGCTAACTGGGTTATCAAAGGCCAGCCATGTCTACACTGTCTATGGAGAGAGGTTCACGTAAAAGAACCATTTCTGACTTTTGACAAGAGTAGCTGCATAGCCGTCAGCGTGTTTCTGCCCTGTGATGGCCTGGTGAGCCGTTCCGGGGTGACTCTGCCCACACCCAGACTTGGCTGAAATGGGTGCAGGCCTCTTTGTGACACTAACTAGAATTAAGTGGTTCAGAAAATGAATGAATTTTATACATAATTAGAAGTTCCCAGAAAGCATTTTTATTCGGAAAGAGACTCACTGAAAGTGTTGAAAAATGACCCTCGTATTTGCATTTAAAACTCAGTGCCTATTGGTGATTGATTTCTTCCCTTTGGGCCAGAAATAATACCCCAACTGTCAATCCTCTCCTTTATTTAATTTCTATACGTCCATAATTGCTATTTGAATAAACAACAATCACGGAACTAACTATTTCGTTTTTTTAATTCTGTATGAATGGGAGGGGTATTGTTGTTGCGTTGTGGCAGAGCCATAGGGATAAACTCATGAGAGTGGATTTCTTCTGTGGGTCAGTACTACGTTGGGGGTTGGGTATAATAAGTTCACTTGTCCTCTCTTCTCCTTTTCTGTTTGGACAGCACAGCTAATGCATACTGCCACCACCTGGAAGGGAGAGTGAGTTTCACTTTATTTTTAACTGTTGCTAAATGACAAAAATTTGCAGGGGCAGTGAACCTTTAAAAAAAAAAAAAAAAAAATTATATATATATGTGTGTACCTAATTTTCAACATTAATATTTTAAATCGAAAAAATTCTTTTCCGGGCTGCCAAAATCTGAAGAGTGCCTGCCTAAAGCCTATACAGGGATCCCTCACTTTCCGTGGTTAATTGGTACCGAGATCCCCCAGCGACCACCGAATTCCGCGAAGTAGGATCAACCGCTCCCAACACCCTCCTGACTGACGTATATGTACATGTACATGTGCATATAATATCAATAAATACATATTCAATGCTATAAATGCTTATAATAACAATTAAACATTCAAATATAATGCATATGATGTAAATAAAATACAAATACACACACATATAGACGCGCTTGCGTGCACGCACACAGATGTGCACCTCACAAAAATGTAACTACTTTTGATGGGAGGTTTTGGGTTTTTGTTAGATTGTTTTTTTTTTGGATATTTAGGCTTGCTTTTGCAGCATTTTCCTTAACTTTTTCCCCCCTGTTCTTTAATTGCCTTGTTTTTTAATCCGAGGAATATTTAAAAACAAAACAAAACAAACAAACAAACAAACAAAAAAAAAAATGCAATGCACTGAAGCCGCATGAATTGAAGCGCAACGCAGCCAGGGATCCCTGTATACAGTACTGCATTCCCCCGCCCAGCTTAATTTCCATGCCTAAGTCTCACTGGAGAGCATGAAGATTTCCTTTGTGAAGTTTGTTTTCCTCGATTGTCTAACTTTAACCAAAATATAACTTTTCTGGAGCCATTTCTCACTTCTTATGTTTCTTCCAAAGCATCAGATGTGGAGTTATTGTTTTTATTATCATTATTATTCATTGATTAATTTTTGGAATGACTTAATCCTAATTAGGGTCGCAGGGAGGCTGGCTCCCATCTCAGCCAACTCGGGGAGAGGGCGTTTAGACCGTGGACAGCTCAACAGGCCATTGCAGGGCCAGTGATTATCATCATTATAAGGATTATTATTATTATTATTATTATTATTATTATTATTATTACTACTATTACTGCTATTGATATGTTCACCATATTATTTACTTTATACTCACCAGTAAAGATGGGGCAGATTTTTTCCCAACAAGTGATTCCTCCCTGAGAGGTGTACTGCCCAAGAGCCACCTCCAGGAAAAACACCGGCAGGCCTCCACCAAACAGGAAAATGAAGTATGGGATGAGAAATGCACCTAGGCGTGAGCAAAATGAGAGACATTCCAGTAAGTCTGTTACATTATGAACATTTATTCCCATCAACTCAAAAAACAATGATTTACTTCCATCCCTTAGCTAACCTCAGTAATGTATGTGAAAGTTCTAAATCGAAACTGTTCCGCATTCTGTGAATTTCCTGTCAGTCAAACCAAAGCTATTCTGTTTCTCCAAATATGGCTTTGTGATGCTCTGAACAGTGAAAAAAGTGCCACTGACTTTTTTTTTTTTTTTTTTAAACAAAAGCGGATTAAAAAAAGTTGTTGCTTGACTCAAATTTCTTTTGAATTCTGGCTAATCAGGAATCAGTTTTGTTCAATATAATACAAGACAAGTTCCTTTAAAGCGGATGAACCAGCGCAAGCAATTCCTTCTCTAATTTCCTGTGTTGATGTTCTGCAACCAGTACATCATATACAAACCCTGTGCTTACCTCCACCATTCTTGTAGCAGAGGTATGGAAAACGCCAGACGTTTCCTAAACCGACAAAGCCTCCAGCCACAGAGAGAAGAAAGTCAAGCTTGCTCGCCCACTTCTCCCGCTGAGGATGTTTGCCCTCAGCTTCATCCTCAGGTCGGGTGCCAGGACTTTTTCCCGGGGATGGTTTTAGAGTATCCTTATGGAAGTCCTTCAGACATTGAAGCTTCTCTTTTTGTGCCATGCTGTTGGAAGGAGAAAAAAAATGGACCATAAATTTTAGGCTTCACCGGATGGGTTTGTTTGATTTGATAAGGATTAAACACAGAAACTTGTCCATGCATGGTGTGATGATCTTAAATAAGATACAACACAGCAGCACAGACTGACAAGTAAAGGGAACACAACCAGGGAAAAAAAAGCAGCCAAACTTAATATCAGAAGCCCTGACACAACACCGGATGAAGGAGGAAATCTAACACAGTGCCTATGTATCAAGACACTTTTCAAAGAGGGAATTGTTATTACTGGCTCAGGGTTTGCAGTTTCAAAGCAATGGCCAAAAGCACCATGGAGAAGTCCAAATCCGATCCCCATCCAGGGATCCAAATAAAGATGTCAGAAATGCTTTGGCACCCTTCAGCCATGCTCCTTTTAACTTGGCACGAACAGAAAAAAACTACAGTCCCGTTCAAAGTTGGCTCATTTAAACAGTGTTTTGAAACCATCTCCTATTCTCTGCCTTGGGAACATGAACAAAAATAGCCCATTGTAGATTTGAGACTCAAGAAATGAACCTGCCGTGCGACAACAAAGTTAAATGTACTTTTAAGGGACCGTACTCACACATACACAATGTCAAGTACATTTGATGTATTAGTCAGTCTGTGCTTTCATGTCCAGTATTCATTTGGACGGAATCTACACAACAACGATAAGTTATCTGTACAAAGTTTAAACTCGCAGGGAAAATCAGCACGGTCATGATAAAACACTGCAATGATTATTAAATAGTTTTATAAACAGTAGGAAGGAAGCCTCCCCTTGAGATTTGGTGGAACCAAACTATCCGACTACACAGTGATTGTAATGCCTAGTATGTGGTTGAAGAACAGTTACAAAAATCACAAATGCTGCACGTCCCGTTTTGACAAATGAGACTTTCCACAGAGTTGCGATGCATCACATTACAAAAGAGTGGAACCATTTAGCACTGGTATTCTCGGTCCTCGCTCATTTCACCAACACCGAAATAGCGAACACATACTATAGATTAAACTTAATTCGTCAAATATGATCCCATGACTGGTGCTGCTATCCAATTTCAGAGTACTCTGTAAAGTAATACAAACCAATTCTCACCAATTTATCATCATTATATTGCCTAAATTGCCAAACTAGCTTGAAATATATCTTCTCAAAATAGTACTATAAACCATGTCCACCCCTATCTAAGTCAACAATTTGCAGTCCTGCACACTTACATCTCCCTCATGGCTGCGTTAGAATAGCGTGCGCCGTTCACTGTCCGCTGCCACCATACCTCTGCTACCACAGCCTAAATGTGCGTGCAGCTAAGAGTAAGTCCTGACTGACAGTGCAACCTGCCCCCTCACACTAAGACAATTAAATACTATCAGCAGATTGGGCTCAGCTTTGGAGCGCAGGATGACATGGACTCGGATGGTAAATTTCCACTCCTCAAAAGATTTAGAGTTGCATGTGTCCTTGCCATTCGCTGTAACCTGAGCACTAAACAGGCATTGGTGGTGGTGGTGGGGGGGGGTTCAGGGACAGCAGTCCTCACCACTGTTTCATTTCTTTGGCGTTGTTGAGGACCTGCGAGCTATTTATATCTTCTGTTGTCACCCCATAGCTTTTTAAAGCTTTTCCAGTAACACAGGGCAACTCAGCTTAGGAGTTGTTAATGTCAGTCTAAAGCAGAGGATTCCAAAGTAGGGCTTGACATAGTGATTTGATTATAGTATTAAATATTTATTACATAAGACAGTTTTAATTTATATACACACAGTTTATATGGATTGTTTAAGTCAGAGAATATAAATAAATAATACTTTCGAATCGGACAGCAGTAAAATATTGGCTGCGAACATGATATTTGCATGAGGTGAAATTTTCCATGCAAAGATTTAAACAGATAGATATGACATTGGAATTCTGTTCAAATTGTAAAGATTTTTTATCTGCTTAAGGATAATGTACAATGAAATCTGCGGGTTTTTTTTTTTTTTTTTAAGAGAAATGAAGTGAGGTTGAGTCATGAAAGGTTATCCGATAGGACGGCTTGGATTTCTGTGAAGCAGCTGCAGTGCTCCCTCTTCAGTTCAAAGTGAGAATTCAAAACAGAGTCTGCTCTGGTACCACAAAGCCCCAGGGAGCTCCTAATTAGAAGCGATTTGCTTTGGTGAAGTTACAGCTCAATGAATCGACAAAAAAAAAATAAAAAAAATAAGTCACAGTTCCTCCATGCTCTGCCTGGTTGCCTGCTTCTGTCTGAGGATCATGCAGTGAAAAGCCAAGAGCTATGCAACCTTCCTGGCTGCTGAGGGAGCCATCAAGTCTGTAGTCCACGTGAGGTTTGTTACATAATCACTATTTTAAACCCATGCACAATTCCCCAGGGTACTCGCATTAAACTCTTTCCTCCCCTCTTTCTCTCTCTCTTTCTCTCTCTCTCTCTCTTTTCCCTTCTTTTTCTTGCACAATGCCTCCGAACATCAACTTTCACAGTATTCCAGTATTACAAGATGATACCTGATCATCCCAAGCTTGGATTCAGGCAAACCTGAATTGTAATTGACAAGAGTAGAAGGAAACAGGACACCGGTTTGATTAATGTCCTTGGGTAAACTTCAGTGCTCTTTGCCCAACTTCCGCTATCCCTTTCTAGTTTACGCCATCAAATCGAATGCTAATGATAATGTAAACAGAGTAAAGGCTGAAAATGGACCAATTTCACCCATTAACTAAGTCTCCTAGATACAATGATTGCGTCACACTGAGGATGCTCAAGGTCTATATTCATATTTGTTCATAATATATTTATACACACACATGACAGAAAACATTATTTTTAAATGCAAAAAAAATATTAAATTGAAAATAATGCAAAGAAGCATCGAGTCCTCTGGAAAAGTTGCATTCAATTTTTTCTAGTAGGAACTTTGAGCATCTTGTAAAATGGATGTTATCCTTGAATTGAAGCCGTAAATAACCCTGAACTGTATTTCCCATGAACTTTTTTTGTTTATCATCCTTGTCAGAATGACAGTGCACGGCTAGTTCTTCTTCAAACAAACGTTATAGTTTAGTGTTTGCTGCAAAAAAAAAAAAAAAAAAAAAAAGCCTGTTAAATTATTACCAAAGTGGCAGACAGGCTTCTTTTATCTTATTGGACATCTTAGTTGTCTTGGATCCAACATGAAACAAGATTGATTCAAGCTAAAATTACAAAAAAACAAAACAAAAAACAAAATAAATAAATATAATCTGGCTAAAATAAAAGGCTGATATAAGTTTCCAAGAGCAAGAAAAAGGCTACGGCTCTGTGCCTTGTAGTATTGCCAGTGGCTTAAAGACATATTTTTGTTTTTTATCCCTCAAGATGTTAATCAAATCGCAGTCAACTATCAAACCCGAGTCAAAAGAAGCCAGCAAAAAAAAAAAAAAAAAAAAAAAAAAAAAAAAAAAACAGAAACAGCAACAAGGCCCATATTTCAATGATTACCTGTCATAGTTTAGCCCATCCTCTAGGGAAGACATGGGTTCGAAGGCAGGTAGATGGTCCAGCTTGACTGAAATGTTCGGTGAGCACTGCTCAGTTCCCAAAAAGAGAATGAACCCAAAAACATACCAGTGTAAGAGTTAGGGGTTCTTGCCACCTTCTTGGACTGAGGTGCAACCTTTAAATTGCCTTGAGGCCACAAAAAGGAGGGAGTTCTTGGTGATGGGGGAGTGGAGTTGGGCAGCTAAACACTTTGGGGTTTGACTCATTCATGGCAAAAAAAAAAAAAGGAAAAAAAAAAAAAAAAGAAAAGACAAAAACAGAGTTTCATTGTAGGAGGAGGGAGATGGCTCACAGCCAGTCATGTGCCCTGGTCTTAGTCTGTGGTGATGAACAATGTAGATGACATTTTGAAAACGTGAACCTGACAGGATTCTTGATGAGATTAGCTTAAAATCCTGAAATCTTCCAAGTACCTAATGTTCTGGGTTTTGTTTGTGGGTGTGTGGGTGTGTGGGTGTGTGGGGGGAGGGGGGGGTTTCAACCACACTATGGCCAACCACAGGACAACCATAACCCAAAAGCTTAAAGTTATCCAATGCGAACCATGCATTACTTCACATTTTTTAATCTTTTTTTTCCCTTCTTACTATTCCTTGTTTTCTGATTGCATCGTTACATCAACATGCAGAAGTGTGAGATTTCAAGACATCACATGACACACAAAATACGCCATTAAACACCCTGTCACGGTGCATCAGGGCAGGCTCAACATAATTAACATCTCAATACACAGGGATCTATTAAGGTCAATGAAAATGTCAAATTAGTGTAATTTTGGGCACAGATTTAAAAAAATCAGAAAAGATTTGCCTTCCTCCAAAAAAATCTACATGTATATCTACAAATAAAAATAAACAACAAGATGTTTTTACTGTAAATGAATCGGGGGAAACTTAAGAGGAAGTGCATAGTGATTTTTCTGAATTACAAAACACATTAAAAATTATTTATTTGCTTTTCTTTCACATGACCATTTAAACACACACACACACACACACACACACACACACACACACACACACATACATACATACACACACACACACACACACACACACACACACACACATACATACATACATACACACATACATATGCACGCGTGCGCGCACACACACACACATATACACACGCACGCGCACACACATACATACATACATACATACATACATACACACACACACATACATATGCACGCGCACACACACACATACATACATACATACATACACACACATACATATGCACGCGCGTGCACACACACAAACATATACACACACACACACACACACACACACATGCACACACACCCACACACACAACACACACACACACACACGGTACTGGGTGGCAGTTAAGGGGCAGTTACAGGACCTGGTTTGCCCCCAACATGAGAAAGCGCGCGACCCATTTGCCTGCGCGCGGGCGCGCGCGCCTTCCGGTCGCTCGTCCGCTTCGTTAATTAAATGAAAGTGACAAAACAGCGCGAGACGGCATCATGTCAACCCGGAACGGAGACAATGAGCGCGTGGAACAGTAAATCCAACATGAGCGCGTGCTACAAGCGCATCCTCTTCTATCCTCATCATCTAAACATCCAAATATCACTTAATATACAAAAAAAAACAAAGTAAACTTTAATAAAATACACCGGATTCACATCTCTTAATATACACAGAACCGAATTATACATTAATTACTTTGTTTTTATTTACTTTTAGAACAGTTCTGAGGAGAAAAAAAAACCGAAAACCGGAGTTCAGAAAAGTGAAGAAAAACTGAAATGCAGCCACTTAGCGATAAAACTTACAATGAAATATGCACCACAGGCGCGTGCTTCTATTCCTAACGGCTTATGTATAAAATAAACAGTAAATATATGTTTATTATTAAGTATTCGTGTAGTTTATACGGTCCTGGCTCATTCCTTACCTCGTCGGACTTTTCTTTTTTTAATTCCTTTTTGAGGTTCTGGTCTTGTGTCTCGTGCGATGCGGTTGTGAATTGGATGTGTCGCGGTAAATTTAATTTATAAGCCTTTCTTTCCGACCTTTGTCTCTTAAAATGGGTGACCAATAGACATCAGCATGAGTGGAAAAACACCGGCCAGCCTCTCTTGGTGCAACAGGAGGAGAGGCACGAGCGTCTTCTTAAAGAGACACGAGACATTTTCATTCTGGGTTCACTTCGAGCTCGCGCGCTGCTCTACAGGTCAGAGAGGGGCGGTGCACGTGCGCCTGAACGCTTATATAAACTCTTGACTACAACACCAGAGACTCACAAATTATTTGCAGACAAGACAGAGACCCTTTCAAATGGAAAACAAAAGACACCCCAAAACAATTTTGAAACATCCCAGAGCTCCGTCGAACGAAATGAGCTGACGTGAGCATAAGACATAGAAACGTCACGGACGACACTCATTCATTCTTTTTCCCAAACACTTAATCCTAATTAGGGTCACGGGGAGGCTTGGTGGAAATGTGATGATCTTGAGGGAACTTGGTGTAATCATGATGATGTTGCGAGAACTTGGTGGAATCGTGACGATGTTGAGGGAACTTGGTGGAATCGTGACGATGTTGAGGGAACTTGGTGGAAATGTGATGATCTTGAGGGAACTTGGTGGAAATGTGATGATCTTGAGGGAACTTGGTGTAATCATGATGATGTTGAGGGAACTTGGTGGAATCATGACGATGTTGAGGGAACTTGGTGGAAATGTGATGATCTTGAGGGAACTTGGTGTAATCATGATGATGTTGAGAGAACTTGGTGGAATCGTGACGATGTTGAGGGAACTTGGTGGAAATGTGATGATCTTGAGGGAACTTGGTGGAAATGTGATGATCTTGAGGGAACTTGGTGTAATCATGATGATGTTGAGGGAACTTGGTGGAATCGTGACGATGTTGAGGGAACTTGGTGGAATCGTGACGATGTTGAGGGAACTTGGTAGAAATGTGATGATCTTGAGGGAACTTGGTGTAATCGTGATGATCTTGAGGGAACTTGGTGGAATAGTGATTATTTTGAAGGAATTTGGTGGAATCGTGACGATGTTGAGGGAACATGCTAGGAATGTGATGATCTTGAGGGAACTTGGTGGAATCGTGATGATGTTGAGGGAACTTGGTGGAATCCTGATGATGTTGAGGGAACTTGGTGGAATCATGATTATTTTGAGGGAACTTGGTGGAATTGTGACGATGTTGAGGGAACTTGGTGGAAATGTGATGATCTTGAAGGAACTTGGTGGAATCGTTATGATGTTGAGGGAACATGGTGGAATCATGATTATGTTCAGAGAACTTGGTGGAATCATGATGATTTTGAGGGAACTTGGTGGAATCATGATCATTTTGAGGGAACTTGGTGGAATCGTGATGATTTTGAGGGAACTTGGTGGAATCGTGATGGTCTTGAGCGAACTTGGTGGAATCATAATGAATTTAAGAGAACTTGGTGGAATCATGACGATGTTGAGGGAACTTGGTGGAATCGTGACGATGTTGAGGGAACTTGGTAGAAATGTGATGATCTTGAGGGAACTTGGTGTAATCGTGATGATCTTGAGGGAACTTGGTGGAATAGTGATTATTTTGAAGTAATTTGGTGGAATCGTGACGATGTTGAGGGAACATGCTAGGAATGTGATGATCTTGAGGGAACTTGGTGGAATCGTGATGATGTTGAGGGAACTTGGTGGAATCCTGATGATGTTGAGGGAACTTGGTGGAATCATGATTATTTTGAGGGAACTTGGTGGAATTGTGACGATGTTGAGGGAACTTGGTGGAAATGTGATGATCTTGAAGGAACTTGGTGGAATCGTTATGATGTTGAGGGAACATGGTGGAATCATGATTATGTTCAGAGAACTTGGTGGAATCATGATGATTTTGAGGGAACTTGGTGGAATCATGATCATTTTGAGGGAACTTGGTGGAATCGTGATGATTTTGAGGGAACTTGGTGGAATCGTGATGGTCTTGAGCGAACTTGGTGGAATCATAATGAATTTAAGAGAACTTGGTGGAATCATGATGATTTTGAGGGAACTTGGTGGAATCCTGATAACCATGATATGATTTATTACAATTTGATATCAATTGTGATAGAACGTTGGAATCGTAGTAGATCACAGTAGAGCTTAAGAGACCTTAAAAGGGCATAATAAAGCGTGACAGACCTTGATGGTCCATCGTATGGATCTTGATGAACTTGAAAACATGATTTCTTCAAGTTTTATCACTTGCCTGCACCCTACCTCTAATTTATACCTAAATATTACTCATCAATCATGGTTCTGCAAGCTTTTTTGAATTTCAGAGATCACAGACATTGTGCCCCAGATTTATTTTATTAAAATAATGCCATTATATAATAATAATAATAATAATAATAATAATAATAATAATAATAACAATAATAATAATAATACTTTAAACACAGCCTCTCACCTGAAGACAGTACGGTCACAGTAAATGGTTATTGAAATGATAGGAAGTGAGTTAGTGTTTAATACATCAGATTTATTGCATAATAACATATCTATAAGAGCCAATGGGAAATGCCATGAAAATGACAAGTGAGTATATAAAACTATTTTGTTAAATCAGGAATTATTACCAAACAATTTATTAATTCATTATTTCATATACAAATTCTAAGACCTGAAAATTAATTAAAGTTGTCAGTTAATATATTTAATAATTATCAAGCTCAGATCATTTTTATTAAAAAATGTATCAATGAATTCCAGACAAGAAAATTGACAAACTCTGACTTTTGCCCTAACCTCACCATTTGTATGTTTTCATCTGCTTTGCCTCATGCAAATCCGAAAAAAATTTGCAATCATGACATCAGGCTGGAAAGAAAAAAAAAAAATGGAACAATGCGTTTGATTGTGCTAAACATTTATACGCACTTCCAATGAAAATGCAATACTCAGAAATACTTGTATATTTTCATTTTTAATTCTGGAATTGGTCCATCAAAGATTTCTAATTAACTTCATCCATCTCTTAAGCAATTTCAGTCAAATATCTGTGTGTCACAAAATGGAAACATGAAAAGTAAATGAAGCCACAAAATCAAAGTTTAATGCTCAATGTGGCCTCCATTAATTACTCCATTAATTAGCCCAAAAGCAGCAATTTGTCTTCGCATGGCGCTGATGAGCCACCGAATGTTACCGTGAGGGATGTTTTGCCACTCCATTGTTTTCGAATGTGGCGGTATATACAATGACATTTTTGTATATTCAGTACATACTGTAGCTTTCACCTTGTTACCAAGATAACTTAGGCATTTATTCATTGGTTCTGTTTAATGCTAAGGCGGGTCACGGGGAGGCAGGCGCTCATCTCAGCCAACTCTGGGTAAGGGCAGAATACACCCTGGACAGCTCACCAGGCCATTGCAAGGCAAACTTAAACATTGTGTAGTTTGTGTAGTTAAAATGCAACATTTGTTAGAAGTTAGTAATTAGTTTTATAGTTAAGAGTGCACTTATCCAATTTGTTCATTTTTTTGATTTGCAAAATAAAAGGATTTTTAACAAACAGGTACAAGATGAGTATTTTGGACGTCTATTGCACATTTATATTACTTTTGGGCAAGTGAATTTAGGTAAACACAATGACACATCTCTGCGATGGTGAGCTGTCCAGGCTATACTTGGCCCTCGTTCAGAATCGGCTGAGATGGGCATCAGCCTCCCGGCTACCCTAATTAGGATTAAGCAAATGAATGAATAATGACTCATCTCCTTTAATGTTGGTCATAATAATAATAATAATAATAATAATAATAATATAGTGGTACCTCACTATATGAAATTAATCTGTTACAGCGCCTTTTTCGTAACCTGAATTTTTCGTAAATTGAACCACATTTTACATGTAAAATGTGTGATTCGTTCCAAGGCTCCCAATACTATCCCAAACCCTTTAAAAATTATAAAAGCATACCTTTTAAGACCTCCTTCTGCTTCAATATTGTACGAATGATAGACGGGTTTGGCCATATTCCTTTGTGATATCACTCGAGCCTGTTTCTTCTTCGCGTGTGTGTATGTGTGCGCGCATGTGTTGACCATGTCTTCTTAGCAGAGTTATAATCTTACAAATGTTTACGTAAGGTTAAAAGCCTGAGTCAAGAAATAAAGCCTGAAACAACAGTAACACTGTCCTTTACATGAAAAGCATCATTGTAGTTGCAACTCTACAATAGCCAATGGCAGAAAGCTGCGTCATCCCGCCTAGCCAATGGGAGGCCAGCAGGGTGGGATGTTGGGCGATAGGCAATGGGAGGTAGCTGCGTCATCCCTCCTAGCCAATGGGAGGCCAGCGAGGCGGGATGTTTGAACGTCATTGATGGGAGAGCAGCTCGTGCATTGTTTGAATGGCGCGTTTGAATGTTGAATGGCATGTTTGAATTTTTAAGATGGCGCTTTCGTAACGTGAACTTGTTTCGTTTCCAGAGACAAAAATTTTCGGAAAATACGTTTTGTAACCTGCATATTTCGCTTGGTGAGACCTGCGTAAAGTGAGGTACCACTGCAATAATAATAATAATAATAAGAAGAAGAAGAAGAAGAAGAAGATTGACATTAATTCATGAAAATGCTTGCAAGTACTGTATGTATGATCTAGTATATATATATATATATATATATATATATATATATATATATATATATATATATATATATATATATATATATATATATATAATTTGTATAGACATTTAATCATTTACTATTGTATGTTATATTATATCATATAATTCCTCTAGAAATAAAATCTTAGTTATTTTGGAAGGTATCCAGTTAATCAAACCTTGGGAAGAGACAACTATAAGCATGAGTTTAAATAAAATGTATTTTAAACATTGCATAATCGTTTCCCCATGTCCCCATATGACAGAAGCTTCACCACTTCCTCAATCATCATTCTAACTTAACAACAAACATGTGACAACAAATTTTTAAAAATTGATTTTATAAACAGACTGTCTTGACTGCATGTAGTATAATGATACACTGTAGATGTCCATGATTATCAATGGATAGAAGAAACAAACATGGACATCAACAATGTTGTTTTTTTTGTCTCAAATAATTTTTCAAGCCTGAACATTTTCATCATTAATATTACATAATAATGTCAGTGAGGACTCCACAGCATATAGTAATTTGCAACACTCACAGGAAATGGCATAATGAAAAACAAACAGAACAGACAAGCCATTCACCAGCCATGTAGGATATACAAGGTTTCTGTTTTGAGAGTAATAGATGCAGAAAGAATGGAGTAGTCCTGTACTGGGCTCAGCATTGCAGTACTTTTCCACAGCAACAAGAGAGGAAGTCAAAATAGGGAAGTTGAAAGCTCACCCTCCAAGGTGTTTTCCTTTTTCTTTTCTTCAGCTTTAAAAGATGCAACATCGCCACTGCATGCAGGGTGTAATAAAATCTGATTCTGACTTTAAACAGGCCTTGTAGGAAATACATCTTTCTCTTTGCAAAAGTAAAACACAAAGTTATCTTTTGTAAGCCTTTAACAATGTCACAGCATGTGACAGCCAGCCATGTGACAGGAAGAAGAAAAAAAACTGTTGAGACTGTGGTTTCCTGAAAAACACTAACCCTCTGAAATCTGTTATCACATCATATGGTATGCGAGAGTCCTCATGCTGCGAAGAAAGGCAAAGCCAACTGACAGTGGAAAAAGACAAACAGGAACATGTTCAAAACAATGAAAACCCGCGAGGTCCGCGTGAATATAACCACATCAGTTAGTATAGCACTGTATATTACCCCTATATTACCCCTGATGGACAGAACTCCCAATGGATAATAATAATAATAATAATAGTGGGGGTTCAAGCCCCACCCTCCACAGGTTGTCACTGTCCCCCCATTGCAGCTAACTGGGTTATCAAAGGCCGGCCATGTCCCTCACTGTGTATGGTGTGAGGTTCATGTAAAAGAACCATTGCCTGACTTTCGACAAGAGAAGGTTACAAAGCCGTCAGCGTGTTTCCGCCCTGCAATGGCCTGGCGAGCTGTCCAGGATGCACTCTGCCCTCACCCTGAGTCGGCTGGGATGGGCGCCAGCCTCCCCCCGACCCTAATTAGGATTAAGCAGTTGCAGAAAATCAATAAATTAATAATAATAATAATAATAATAATAATAATAATACAGCATAAAGTACAAACAAATCATTTACTGTACACTATAAATCTATAATGTGGGTTCAGTGGTGTACTGGTTAGGATGATGCACTCATGATCGGGAGGTTGTATGTTCAAATGCCAGTTGGACCCCCACTGTGCTGAGACCCCTGGGCAAGGTCTCAATCACAAGTGTACTTTTTTCTCCCAGCAGTATAAATGGGAACCAGTAAAAATATACTGGGAAGGTAACCCGCGATGGACTAGCGTCCCATCCAGGAGGAGTTGAACTCCTAGTTGCTACACTCTATGGAAACCGGGGATAAGCACCGGCCTGATGAGCCACTATGGCTCAGGTGTAAAAAAAAACCCAAAAAACTATAATATACAGCTTAATCATGTAACTCTAAGAATGAAGGTATTTAGACATAAAAAACAAACAAACAAACAATGATGTTCGTCTCACTTTTGCGAAGATAATTATCCAACTATGGTATAACAAATAAAACATGATGGGGTCTGCTGTTAGGCATTAAAAACAAATCAGAGATGTAAAGTGGTGCAGTCATTCATAGCTTAATGGTTAAGGCTCTGGGTTACTAATCCAAAGGTTGGTGAGCCAAACCCCAGTCCTACCAACCTGCCACTGTTGGGTCCTTGAGCCAGGCCCTTAACCCTCAATTGCTCAGTTATAAAAAAATTAAAATTATAAATGTAAATCACTCTGGATAAGAGTTTCTGCCAAAGGCCATAAATGTAAGAGATTATTGTCCTATAACAAGGAACAAGGGTTTTACTCTGCTTATAAAACATGGCAATCGGTTCACTTTCCTACAACCCCTCGTAAAAATTATGGAATCACCAGTCTCGGAGGATGTTCATTCAGTTGTTTAATTTTGTAGAAAAAAGCAGATCACAGACATGACACAAAAATAAAGTCAAATTTCAAATGGCAACTTTCTGGCTTTGAGAAACACTAAAAGAAATAAAAAAAAATGTGGGAGTCAGTAACAGTTACGTTTTTAGACCAAGCATGGGGAATAAATTATGGAATCACTCAATTTTGAGGAACAAATTATGCAATCACGGGGGTGGGGAGTGGGGGGCATTGATTCCATAAATTTTGCCAGGGGTTGTAGGATAATGAACAATTCAGCAACATCCACTGATCCTGAAGTTTTAAGCTATTTTACTACATGCTACATGGAACCAGGCCATGATGGCCTGGTGGTAAAGGTGCTGGATCACTGATCCTAAGATTGGGGTTCAAGCCCCACCCTCCACGGGTTGTCACTGCATCCCCCAATGCAGCTAACTGGGTTATCAAAGGCCGGCCATGTCCCTCACTGTCTATGGTGTGAGACTGTAAAAGAACCATTGCTAACTTTCATCAAGAATACGCTGCGTAGCTGTCAGCGTGTTTCTGCCCTGCGATGGCCTGGCAAGCGGCCCAGGGTGTACGCTGCCCTCACCAGAGTTGACTGAGATGGGCATCAGCCTCCCTGTGAGCCTATTTAGGATTAATATGTTCAGAAAAAGAACATGACATTGTGATCTGTAGTGAGAGCAGAGAACAAGGGCAAGAAAATCTAGAGAGGTGGAGGTATGCCGTGGAAAGGAGAGGAATGAAGGTTAGCCTCAGAAAATCAGAATACATGTGTGTAAATGAGAAGGACCCAGGAGGAACGGTGATGTTACAGGGAGCAGAGATAAAGAAGGTGGAGGATTTTAAGTACTTAGGCTCAACAATCCAGAGCAATGGAGAGTGTGGAAAAGAGGTGAAGAAGTGCGTGCAGGCAGGTTGGAATGGATGGAGAAAAGTGTCCGGTGTGATGTGTGATAGGAGAGTATCGGCAAGAATGAAGGGAAAAGTGTACAAGACGGTGATGAGGCCAGCGATGTTGTATGGTTTAGAGACAGTGTCCCTGGGGAAAAGACAGGAGTCAGAGTTGGAGGTAGCAGAGATGAAAATGTTGAGGTTCTCTTTGGGGGTAACGATGATGGATAGGATCAGAAATGAGTACATCAGAGGGACAGCACATGTTAGATGTTTTGGAGACAAAGTCAGAGAGGCTAGATTGAGATGGTTTGGACATGTGCAGAGGAGGGATAGTGAGTATATTGGTCGTAGGATGCTGAGGTTGGAACTACCAGGCAAAAGGCCCAGAGGAAGACCAAAGAGAAGATTTATGGATGCGGTGAAGGCGGACATGAAGGTCGTTGGAGTAAGAGTAGAAGATGCAGAGGATAGGGAGAGATGGAGGCAGATCATTTGCTGTGGCGACCCCTGAAGGGAACAGCCGAAAGGAAAAGAAGAAGAAGAAGGTGTTCAGAAAAAGAAAGAAAGAATGAAAAATATGCAAAATAAATCAAGATGTTTATCGTACAGTGGTACCTCACTTTACGAAATTAATTTGTTCCAGCGCCTTTTTGTAATCTGCATTTCTCATAAGTTGAACTGCATTTTACATGTAAAAACGCATGATTCGTTCCAAGGCTCCCAAGACTACCCCATAAACTCTTTAAAATTTATAAATGTACACCAATTTTGTATGGAATTTGTGTTAAACGTAAAAAAGAAAATTATTTACCTTTTTTTAAATCTCTCGAACCACCCATGTGACGCTTTAAAGTCCGGGGGTTGCTAGTCCGAAGAACCCTCATCCCCACCCCCACCCTCCTTCACGAGGTCCTTAAATATGGCGGCTGCGTTTTCCGAAATAATCGCCTCCATCACTGTATCTCTGATTTTAATACCTCCTTCTGCTTCAATATCGTCCCGATTGTAGAGGGGTTTCGGCCATACTCTGAACATTTCACTGAACCGAATCCCACTTTCATATTTTTTTATCATCTCCTTTTTTACTTTTATTGATAACGGAGCCCATTTCTTCTTTTCAGTCTCACCGGGAATCACTTTCTTGGGGCTCATGATTAATCATGAAAAATAACTCTACAGTAAGCGCAGTCAAAAAAACTCATGAAACTCACAAACCAACAGTACAACTCTCCTTCACGCGTGTGTTGAACAATGGGTCAAAAGCACATAAAAAGCATTATGGGTACAGTACTGTATTATGGAGAGTCATCTCCCTCCTAGCCAATGGGAGGCCAGCGGGGCGGGGTGTTGGGAGACAACCAATGGGAAAGTAACTCGCGGATTGTTTGAATGTTTGAATGGCGCGTTTGAATTTTTAACATGGAGCTTTTGTAATGTGAACTTGTTTCGTATCCAGAGACAAAACTTTAGGAAAATGCGTGAGACTTTCGTAAAGTGAGGTACCACTGTATACATATTTTAAACATGACAGGTCATCTCATCACTCAGTTACTTATTTGCAGAGCTGCTCAATGCTATTAGGGAGGCTGGATCCTGTCCTAGCCAACACTGGGCAAAGGTACTCTGTGCACTCTTAGCCAGACCATTGCAGGCCCAATTCACACACACACACACACACAGACACACACACACACACACACACACACACACGCGCACACACACACACACACACACACACACACAACTATTCACACTCACATCCTCATGCATGAGTGAAGCTTGGACACCAGCAGTACTCTTGGCAGTTCATTTGATATCCTTTCTTGGACCACCTTTAGAAGGTACTTACAACTGCATACCAGGAACTCCACTTAAGACCCGCCATTTTGGAGATGAACAGACCCATTCATTTAGCGATGAAAATGTAGCCCTTATAAAATTCACTGAGATCCATATACTTGTTCATTTTTCCTGCTTCCCACTCATCAGTTTCAAGAGCTGACTGTTCAATTTCTCCATACATCTCACTCCTTGGCAGGAGTCAACTGTAATGAGATGATCATTAATTCATTTTCTGAATCACTTAATCTGAACCACTTAATTAGGGTCTGGCGCTCATCTCAGCCGACTCTGGGCAAGGGCAAAGTGCATCCTGATCCGCTCACCAGGCCATCACAGACGAGATAATCAATATGAATCAACGTTCACTTCACCTGTCAGTGGCCATACTGTTTTTAATGTTATGGCTGATCGGTGTATAGTACCATTGAAAAGTTTGTACAGATCTTCTAAGTCAATAGAGTGAGTAGGTGCATCCAAACATCTGACCAGTACAGTATATGGAACCATTTATATTGTAGTTATGTTTCACAGAACTTCCTTACTGAAGCCGCAGAAACTGAAGCATGAAGTATCACGGGATCCCTGCATTTGTTCCATTGTCCATCTGTTGTCTTTGCTCTGTCCTAAAGTTCAGTTCATCATTTTCCATAACCGCTTAATCCTAATTAGGGTCGCGGGAAGGCTGGCACCCATCCCAGATGACTCCGGGCGAGGGCAGAGTACACCCTGGACAGCTCGCCAGGCCATCGCAGGGCGGAAACACGCTGACGGCTTTGCAGCCTACTCTTGTCGAAAGTCAGCAATGGTTCTTTTACATGAACCTCACACCATAGACAGTGGGAGACATGGGCCTCCATTTGATAACCCAGTTAGCTGCACTGGAGGGGACAGTGACAACCTAGGGGAGAGTGGGATTCGAACCTCCAACCTTTGGATATGCCTTTGGATATACCACTAGGCCACCATTGCCCCATCCTAAAGTTAGAATTTAATGCAAATGAACAACTGCATGGAAGGTAATGAGTTCAAATCCCAGCACTTTTAAGATGCCATGCATAGGCCCTTGAGTGTAATCTTTATCCCAGCACCGAGACTGATGGTGTGCTTTATAAACTGGTAACATGACGACATGCCGGACAACATCTTGAGCCACCTGCTGCCGTGCACCTTGTAGCTGAATGCAATAAAAATGATCCCAAATAATATGCGGAATATTTTCCACGGCACTTTCACAGTGATTGTGGTTCCGAATGTGACTACAAGCTGGTGTGGTACAAAACCAGTACAGGAAGAAAAATAAACCTGATTTATTGTCAGTACAGCTGTACTGTGTACTGTACATCTCAGTGACCCTTGTGCTGGCAAAAGCCCAAAAACTCAAAGCCTGGGAGCAACTCATTTCACTGACAAATATTTTTTCTCTCCGCTCTCTATTCTGTCGGCTTCATTATAGGAATGTGTGCCAAGCTTTTTCCCTGGATAGAACAACATAACAACATCGTGACCTAGAATATGAGAACGCGAGTGATATTAGTGTTCTTTGTCTTATTCCCAGATGAGCCTCTTTCTTTTTGTTTTCGAAATGTAAAACTCTAGAGACAGTACTGCGATGTTGCAAAATAGCATTTTACAGAAAAAGGCGAAGATGTACCTCTGAATATTTTGTAGCACGCCATGGGACCATATCTAGTGGTCAGTGAGCTTTTGTTTCTGTGAAACTTGTATTACTTTGGGTTTGCGCTCTGACTGACTTCGCCACAGAAGAAAACGTACCGTGTAACACAAAGCGCTGACACTTGAGACTTCTACTCAAACCTCTTTTTACAGAAATCAGAGATGATGTGTTTTTCTTTGCTGATTTTTTTTTTTTTTTTTTTTTTTTCAGAGTTTGGATATTATTAGCTTTAGATCATGGGTAGCATTAAAACTACATATACTGTATAAGTCATCATGAATGAGCTGTTATTCTAGAACTAATAACCTATTAGTACAAGCGCTGAACTGAGAAAGTGATATGGGAACGATACACTCAGAGATCACTTTCTGCTTTGCTTCTGGGTGGCTTTTTGAAGGGCATTTCATTTGGCTGCTCATTAGACTCTGTGTATTTTGAAATTTAACCATCTGTGTGCTTGAACTGACCACTTTTACTTGTCAGTCATTCGCTGAACCGCTAAATCCTATTAGGATGACGTGACGACTGAGCCCTTTTCAACCGACATGGGACAAAGGTACACCCCAAAGTGCTTGCCAGACTATCGCAGCCCCTCCCCCACCCCTACACGCCCATACATACATACATACAACCACAGCACACTGTGCTGAAAAGATTTTTAGCACCAAAATAGCCACCACAAAAGGGCAGTGGTGGCCTGGTGGTACAGGGTGCTGGATCGCTGATCCTAAGGTTGGGGGTTCGAGTCCCATTCTCCACAAGGTTGTCACCGTCCACCCTGGTGCAGCTAACTGGGTTATCAAAGGCCGCCGGCCATGTCTCGCACTGTCTGTGGTGGGAGGTTCATGTAAAAGAATCATTGCGGACTTTCGTAAAGAGGAGCTGCAAAGCCGTCAGCGTGTTTCCGCCCTTTGCTAAAGGGTTGTGTCAGCAAGGGCATCCGACGGGAAAAAAAAAAACCTATGCCAAATCAAACATGCGATTCAGATGATTCGCCGTGGCGACCCCTGGAAAAAAAAGAGGGGAAAGCTGAAAGGAGAAGAAGTAGTGGTGGAAAAATAGCCGCGATCGTTGTTGCAATACACTTCACTTCATTAAAATCCATTCTGCCAAGAAATCCTTACATTGCTTAATATCCCGCTACTCAACTGCTTCTTGGATTTTTATCATGATGATTCACTTTCTATTCTTATTTGTGATTCTACGCAGACTTGTCCAAAACTCATAATTTCACTCTAGTTGATAATTAACATGGACTCAGTAGATTTATATGTAATCATGCACACACAATTACAGTCCGGTATTCAATCTAGGACACTATTTCATGATCGTTTCTAGTGAATATCCTCTGTATACACTTTATAATGTTTATCTTTCCTCCTCTACACTTGTAAACTGTAATTATTTATAATGCCACCGTCCTGTGTCAACAAGACGACGATGGTTTCCCGATCTGAGAAATTTTTCTCCTCAAACCTGTATCTCATGGGGTTCTTGTTTATCAGTCAACAAGAACCCCCTGAGATACAGGCTTGAGGAGAAAAATTTCTCAGATAGGGAAACCATCATCGTCCTGTTGACACAGGACGGTGGCATTATAAATTTTAATTATAATAAAATTTTTTATTAAAGGTAGTTATATTAAAAGTTTATCAGAAAGAAAAACAAATTCTCAGCATAGCAGTGATATGGTAATGTGTGTAAGTTTATTGGGTGCAGGAGTACTGCCTGTTAGTGGTCCCTTCTCATTCGAACACACACACACACACACACACACACACACACACACACACACACACACACACACACACACACACACCGAGATAAAATGTAGCACGTTCAATCCACAATAATTATTTCCATACTGTACTAGAAAACCTCGATTGCATGATCCTGTATTACATAATGATGTTATTTTTGTCCAGCCCAAATAAACCCAAAACATTGACCTTTGCAAAAAAAAAAAAAAAAAAAAATCGTCCCAAGTGCTGCTTTCAGTCATGGAATACATCTGCGCCAAGAGTCTCAAGAGACCTGAGGATGAACTTCATGTACACAAACACATACTAAGTAGGAAGAGGGAACACAACTACAAATACTTGATACTGACCCAGGTCTGAACCATCTCTGAGGATATTTCCCAGTTCACTGATTATATGGAGAAAATCAGGCCATAGGAAGCTGATCAACTAAAAACACAACTTCAAACAGAAACTAAAATCTAATATTTCAAAGCACTTGGAGCAACCTGCTAACTCGGGCAGCTCTCCTGGCACTATTTGACTGTTAAATTACTTAATGGCAGCCAAGCGATGAGTTGTTTGCCTTTCCCGGGCTCTTTTTTTTTTCTGGCACAGGCCAACGTATGCTTATCTGTTTAATCCCTTATTACCATGGCTCAGCTCTGGGCATGTGAGTTTCGAGAATTGTACTAACATTTCCTGCCAAGAGACTGAATTAAGCTGAAATAAACAACACATACAGGCTGCCATTAAATGCAAGACTGGGTTCAAGTCAGTACTGAGACCACCTACTGTGTTGTGTATAAATTATTGGAAATCTATACACCGTGCAACTGCAAGTGTGTCTAAATAGTAAAAAAAAAAAAAAAAACGAGTTGCTTTAAGTATATGTGGAGCGGACACTTGTAACCCATGTGCATGTTCTGTATGTAAAATAATCAAGCATTCCATCAAATTATATTTAAACACGATGAATCATGTTATGTATAGTGTCACTTTATGTCAAGTAAACAGAACTCTTTTCTCCTTCAGATGAAGCCTGCGGTCCGTAAACTGTCCTGATGTCCGACGTTACACCAGTGTTTTGCCTACAAATCTTTTTAAGGGCTTGCAAGATAAACCCTTGCCTTGTGACTCAGATGCTCACATTTCTCTAGTTTGTGTGTCTGTTAAGTGCTTAAAGAGGAAAAGCAATCCATGTTAAAGCACACACTTTTTCCACTTCCTGTACTTTTGGCAGAAGCTAGTTAAAAAGTATTTAACGTTATCATTCAATCATTTCTCTTTAAAATTCTCTCAATATAATTACAGTAGTACGTATCTCACTTTACGCAAGTCTCGCAAAATGAAAAATGCAGGCTACGAAACGCATTTTCCTAAAATTTTTGTCTCTCGATACGAAACACGTTCACGTTACGAAAGCGCCATCTCAAAAATTCAAACACGCCATTCAAACATTCAAACAATGCGCGAGTTGCTTTCCCATTGGTTGTCTCCCAACACATCGTCCCGCTGGCCTCCCATTGGCTAGGAGGAAGCTGAATCTCCATAATACAGGACTGTAATAAAGGAATGCTTTTCGTGTGCCTTCGACCCATTGTTCGACACACGCGTGAGAGAGAGTTGTACTGTTGGTTTGTGAGTTTCGTGAGTTTTTTGAGTGTGCTTATTGCAGCGTTATTTTTCATTATTAATCATGAGCCCCAAGAAAGTGATTCCCGGTGAGACTGAAAAGAAGAAATGGGCTCCGTTATCAATAAAAGTAAAACAGGAGATGATTAAAAAATATGAAAGTGGGATTCGGTTGAGGGAAATCGCAAAAGAGTATGGCCGAAACCCCTTTACAATCAGGACGATATTGAAGCAAAAGGAGGCATTAAAAGCGGAGATATAGTGACGGAGGCGATTATTTCATACCATATTTAAGAACCTAACGAAAGGGGGGGGGGGGGGAGTTCTTCAGAGCAGCAACCCCCGGACTTTAAATAGTCGCATGGGTGGTTCGAGAGATTTTTAAAAAGGTAAATAATGCATATTTATAACAATAAATCAAACATATTTCATACAAAATTGGTGTACTTTTATAATTTTTAAATGGTTTATGGGGTAGTATTGGGAGCCTTGGAATTAATCATGCGTTTTACATGTAAAATGCGGTTCAACTTACGAAAAATGCAGTTTACGAAAAAGGAGCTGGAACGGATTAATTTCGTAAAGTGAGGTACCACTGTATTGCAATCGTGACACAAGTGTTTTGGACACATATGAGTAGCAGATCTGCACTTTGGTGTACAAGCCAACTGACATCGAATTCATTTTTAAAGATTTCCCTATACAGTATTAAAGCAGGGCAGTGGTGGCCTGGTGGTATAGGGCGCTGGATTTGCTGAGCCTAAGGTTGGGGGTTCGAGTCCCGCTCTCCACAAGGTTGTCACTGCCCCCCCAGTGCAGCTAACTTGGTTATCAAAGGGCGTCCATGTCTCTCACTGTCTGTGGTGTGAGGTTCATGTAAAAGAACCATTGCTGACTTTCTAAATGAGCGTGTTTCCGCCCTGTGATGGCTTGGCGAGCCGTCCAGGGTGTACTCGTCCCTTGCCCGGAGTCGGCTGGCATGGGTGCCAGCCTTCCCACGACCCTAATTAGGATTAAGCGGTTACAGAAAATGAACTGAACCCATATCAAAGCCTCGGCTGGCCATTTGTAGACAGATTTTTTTTAAATATATTTCTTGAAATTATATTTATATTCTGAGAGTAAATGGATAAGCCAAATGCTTTGATTAATAATAATAATAAATTTTTAAAAATGTAAAATTAATCTTCGGCTGTCTCTTCAGATGTGTGCCTCGCAGTTAAAAAAAAAAAATCTTTTATTCGAGTTCCAGGCTTGGCAACGGAATTTCTATGTAAAGTTTGCATGTTTGTGGGGTTCTTCCAGGTACTTTGGTTTCCTCTTACAGTCCAAACACATGTACAGGTAATGTGGGTGTTTCAAATTGCCCTCAAGTGTAAATGTTCAGGGTGTACTCCAAGCTTCTCAGCGACCCTATTAGGACACAGTGGTTTGGCAAATAAATAAATGAATGACAGAACACTTTTTTACTTGAAATTCTAAAATAAAATAATTTCGAGATCTTTTCAAATCCATTGCCAGACTTACAGGAATCTGCAACATTTTCTTCCCTGAAGGCCTTAGAGAGCCCTTTAGATCTTGGAATAATGGCGCCACGTGTCAAAAAAGAACACCATATTTCCGCAAAGTAGGATCGACCCCCCTGACTGACGTATACGTACATGTATATGTGTATATAATATCAATAAATACGTATTCAATTCTATAAATGCTTATAATAACAATTAAACATTCAAAAATAATGCATACGATGTAAATAAAATATAAATACACACACAGAACAGATGTGCACCCCACATAAAAATTTCAGTATTTTTGTTTGTTTGGGGGGGGTTTGCATAATTGGCCTTGTTTTGCATCACTTCCTTAAATTTTTCCATATTTTTCTTGATTTCCTTATGTTTTATATTTTTTGATGAATATTTTTGAAAAACCTGCCATGCACTGAAGCCCCAGAAACTGAAGCACGAAGTAGCGATGGATCACTGTGTATATACAGGGATCCCTCACTTTCTGCGGTTAATTGAGAAGAGATCCCCCCCCCCCTGCGACTTCTGCGAAATAGGATCGACCCCCCTGACTGACATATACGTACATGTATATGTGTATATAATATCAATAAATACATATTCAATGCAATAAATGCTTATAATAACAATTACACATTAAAAAATAATGCATAAGATGTAAATAAAATATAAATACACACATACACGTATACATTTTTATGTGAGGTGCGCACCTGAGTGTGTGCACGCTCATCTGAGTGTGCGCACACACACAGATGTGCGTGCAAACACTCACATATGCACCTCACATAAAAATGTAAGTACGTAGTTTTAATGTGTTTTTTTTTTTTTTTTTGCATAATTGGCCTTGTTTTGTGGCATTTTCTTTAACCTTTTTCCTATTCTTTCCTTAATTTCCTCATTTTTAATGCGATGAATATTTAAAAAAAAAACGGGATGCACTGAAGCCGCATGAATTGAATCGCGAAGTAGCGAGGGATCACTATATATATATATATATATATATATATATATATATATATATATATATATATATATATATATATATATAAAATCATGAAATAGTGAGGATCACTATATATATATATATATATATATATATATATATATATATATATATATATATATATATAGTGATCCCTTGCTACTTATGATTATATATATATATATATATATATATATATATATATATATATATATATATATATATATATATATATCAAAATGATAGCTGTCAGACATCTCTAACTCAATCAATCAGTGTTTTTGGTAGAAATTATATTTACTATGAGGTGTAGTAGAGTAATATAATCCAACAGACCCAACAGTCATGACCTGCATGTTGCTGATTCTGAGTCATTGACTCACTAATTGAAAGGGGCATGTTCTGAATAATAGCAGTGTGGAGTTCAATTAGTTACGTCATTCGTTCTTTGAAAAATGGGTGCCAATTATTGTCCTTATTTAAGGAAGGTAGAAAATGTTGCACATGCTGGTTATAGAGCATTTCTCTCTAAATTCTGAAGAAAAGGGGTCATTCCAGACATTGTTCAGAAGAACAGCATACTTCGATTAAAAAGTTGATTTGAGAGGAGGAAACATATAAAGAAGTGCAGAAAATGAGAGGCTGCTCAGCTAAAATGATCCAAATGCTTTAAAATGGCAAACACAACCTGAAAGAAGTGGAAGTAAGTGAAAAACTACCATGCGAATGGATTGAAGAAGAGCCAAAATGGCAATGACTCAACCAACAATCAGCTCCAGGAAGACCAAAGAAGGTCTAAAGTTACCTGTGAATCCTGTTACAAATAGAAGACGCCTATGCGAAGCCAAGCAAGCATCATGATATGGGGGATGTTTTTCACACTATGGGGTTTGGCCTATTTACCGCATCCCAGGTAACATGGATCAGTTTGAATACATCAGAATCGTTGAAGAGGTCATGCTGCCTTATGCCAAAGAGGAAATGCCCTTGAAATGGGTGTTCCAACAAGACAATGACCCCAAACACACCAGTAATCGGGCAACGAACTGGATCCAGACCAACAAGATTGGAAATATAGAGCGGCAGCCCGATCCCTAGACCTTAATCCAAATGAAAACCTGTTGGGTGACATCATAAATGCAGTGATTGTGTAAAAACCAAGAAATACAGAAGAACTGTGGAATGTAGTCCAATCTTCTGGGCTGGAAAATCTGCTCACAGTTGCCCGAAGGTGGTCGACTCCATGCAACACAGATGTGCAGAAGTTCTCAGAACCAGTAGTTATACAACTCAATATTGGTCCAGTGATTCAAAGGAAAACAAAATCTTACATTTTTCAGTTTATACACTGAATGTTTGCGTTTGTAAAGCAGAAGGAAGACACTGCAATTTTTTTTTTTTAACAGTCTAATATTGACTTTTCTTCAATTTGTTGAAAAGAATCACACAAATTTGAGACTTTTCTTCATGTTTTAATTTGGAATAGAATGTGTCATGTTCACAATGCATTTGCGTATATGTGAGGCGCTCCACCGAATGTAGGCGCTTGTCCCAAGTGATGCATGCTGCTTGTGAGACAATAAGCGAGGCTTATTCGGACATCCGATCTTTCAAGTGAGCAAGTGTGCGTTGAATACTTGTTTAGTACTCAACCTTCATTCGGCCGGATAAGCCGCGCTTTGTCTCACAAGCACCATACATCACTTGCGACAAGCGCCTACATTCGGTGGAGCGCCTCACATCTTCTTCTTTTCCTTTCGGCTGTTCCCTTCAGGGGTCGCCACAGCAAATGATCTGCCTCCATCTCTCCCTATCCTCTGCATCTTCTACTCTTACTCCAACGACCTTCATGTCCGCCTTCACCACATCCATAAATCTTCTCTTTGGTCTTCCTCTGGGCCTTTTGCCTGGTAGTTCCAACCTCAGCATCCTACGACCAATATACTCACTATCCCTCCTCTGCACATGTCCAAACCATCTCAATCTAGCCTCTCTGACTTTGTCTCCAAAACATCTAACATGTGCTGTCCCTCTGATGTACTCATTTCTGATCCTATCCATCCTCGTTTTCATCTCTGCTACTTTCAACTCTGTCTCCTGTCTTTTCCCCAGGAGTCAGAGTTGGAGGTAGCAGAGATGAAAATGTTGAGGTTCTCTTTGGGAGTAACGAGGATGGATAGGATCAGAAATGAGTACATCAGAGCGCCTCACATATGGAAATAAAAGCTATTCGAAGGATTTCACTTGTTGAGACACATTGATTGTTTTTATTGATTTTTTTTTAATTTGTGAATCTGAGGTGGTGGCCTGATGGTAAAGGCGCTGGTTGTCACTGTGGTCCCCTCCCCCCAGTGCAGCTAACTGGGTTATCAAAGGCCGGCCATGTCTCTCACTGTCTATGGTGTGAGGTTCATGTAAAAGAACCATTGCTGACTTTCACAAGAGACAGCGACATAGCCGCCAGCGTGTTTCCATCCTGCTATGGCCTGGCGAGCTGCCCAGGGTGTACTCTGCCCTCGCCCGGAGTCGGCTAGGATAGGTACCAGCCTCCCTGTGACCCTAATTCGGATTAAATGATTGCAGAAAATGAAAGATGAATGCTTGTGAACACAGTTTTGTTTTTTGTTTTTTACTTGTACCCACTGGTCTATCTATGTACTCTCTGCCCACACATTTATTACGCATGACTGAAAATCTTATACAAGCTAAAGCAAAAAAATCCCCAAGGTAATATTTCTAGTGAACAGCTCACTCACTAAACAATGACCATGTTTGGTTTTTAAATTCACCCTGTTAATGTTACATGTTTTCTTGCATCAGGTAGTTGGATATGATCATATGGGATGTTTTTCCTCCCAAACACGACATCTCTCCTGAATTCGCTCTTGAACTCTATGGCATTCACATGTTTTGTAATACAGTGATCCCTCGCTACTACATGCTTCAGTTTCTGCGGCTTCAGTGCATTGCGGGCTTTTCAAAAATATTCATCGAAAAATCAAAAAATAAGGAAATTAAAGAAAAATACGGGAAAAGTTAAAGAAGATGTGACAAAACAAGGCCAATTATGCAAAAACAAAAAAAAACAACCCGACAAAACTACTTACATTTTTATGGTGCGCATGTGTGTGTGTGTGTGTGTGTGTGTGTGTGTGTGTGTGTGTGTGTGTGTGTGTGTCCACGCGCGTGTTTGTATGTGTGTGTATTTATATTTTATTTACATCTTATGCATTATTTTTGAATGTTTAATTGTTATTATAAGCATTTATAGCGTTGAATATGTATTTATTGATATTATATACACATATACATGTACGTATACGTCAGTCTGGGGGTCGATCCTACTTCGCGGAAATCGGCGGTCATGTGTGTGTGTGTGTGTGTGTGTGTGTGTGTGTGTGTGTGTGTGTGTGGGGAGGGAAGTTCTCGTTCCCCATTAACCACAGAAAGTGAGGGATCTCTGTAGTTACAATTTCTGGTACTAATTCTGGTACAATCAGAATCATTATTCTTGCTATTTTAATTTTTTTTTAAATAACTTCTATTCAAGCTTTAGTAAAAGCTAAATTCTTTTCCACAACCGAAATCTGGACTGTACTGGTTTCTAAAAATGATGTGTAAGATGATAATAATGTGAAGAAGAAAAAGTAGAAAATTTGAATGACTGATAATAATAATTAATTTTATTACATGTAATTGTGGAAGTTTTGTGAAATAGATGTTAGCATGTCTGCTTCATAGCAAATAGGTCCTGGGTTTGAGTCCCTGGGCTGGATGAGAGTTTTTGGTTGCACTTTGTTTGTGCGGGTTTCCTTTCGGTACTGCAGTTTGTTTCCGCAGTCCAAAGACATGCAGATTGGGCGAACTGGATATTCCATATTAGCCCAGGTGAAAATTTCCGTCTGAATAAATGCGTGTTGACCCTGCGATGGTGTGGCGAATTGTTCGTGGTGTACCGGCTAGGATGGACTTCAGCCTCCCCATTGCCTCAAAAAGGAATAAAACAGTTACATTAAAATAGAAGGACATTTAGTTGTTGCTGTTTTGTATTCTTATTATTATTGGACTACGGCAGCCACACACCATTGTACATCACATGATCACTGCTTGCACCATGTCACATGATTATGGACACATGAATCACATTGTTGTTGAATTGTCATGAGCATGTACTAATATGTCATGTATTTTGCAGAACTGTCCTCAGTCGTTGTCGCCATCCTTTTCCATTGTGTACATGGCCCTCTCTTGCCTTGTAATTTCTTGTTTTTTTTCCTCGTTGTTATGGCTGACCAATTTTACTATAACTATTAACCTACAGTTGCAACTCGCCTTCTTTACTTTTCCGTGACATAGTTTCATTAAATGTTTACCATAGCTTTGCAGCATGCAATGGAAATATGAATTTGAAAGCCTATTTAAAAATCGATTTAAATTTAGCTCACGTCTACATCATAGTTATACTTATGAATATTTAAGAGAAAAGCTCATTAATATCCACGTTCAATACAGACATCAACAATAGTCCGACTCTGGTTTTTGTATGCGTTCTGTATGTTCTGTATGTTGAAGCATGACCTGAAAGGCGGGGTTGTATTTTTCCACCTCGCAGTTATCAGCTCCTCCTGCTTTTTGATCTTGTCTATGCAAAGTTTTGAACATTAAAGTGTTCATGTGGTTTTCACTGGGCTTTCTGGTTTTTAGGAATGTGGGTAGGCCCATTATTTAAAGTTATTGTGTGGACCTTTGAGTGCATTGGTGAACCAATGTCGATGGGAGTGAAAAGAACCCGGAGAAAAGAATGATGCTGCATTGGTTTCTTTTTTTATTACAGTATTTTGTGTGGTGCATGGTGTGTGTGTGTGTGTGCGTGTGTGTGTGTGTGTGTGTGTGTGTGTGTGTGTGTGTGTGCGATGTTTGAAATAGTTCTGTGTTCTATAGGTTTTTGGACCGCAAAGCTACTGCTTTACAGACAAATGTTCAGAGTTTCGGAGTTGGATACAAGTGAAATGTACTGGTCATCTCGGGTGTATTGTGAAGCAGGTTCCTCAAGGAACCTCAAATAAGGTTCTTGTAAATTTTGAATCTGGTGGCCTGGTGGTAGGGTGCTGGCTTACTGATCCCAAGGTCAGGGTTTCAAGCCCCACTATCAACAAGTTTTGATTTCTGCGCAACCCATCAACCCCCGTCACCCCCGTCCCCGTCATTATGTGGGTTGTCTAAGGCTGTGTTTAAAAAAAAAAAAAAAAAAAAAAAAAAGCATTGCTGAGTCTTGTGAAAATGAAGGAATGTAGGCACTAGGTGTCTGAATATACCACATGGGGGGGCGGCACGGTGGCGTAATGGTTAGCACATCTGCCTCACAGCAAAAAGGCCTGGGTTCGATTCCAGGCCTGGACGTTTCTGTGTGGAGTTTGCATGTTCTCCCTGTGCTTGAGTGGGTTTCCTCTGGGTACTTGGGTTTCCTCCAACAGTCTTAAAAAAAACATGCACAGTAGGTTAATTGGCTGTTCCAAATTGCCTGTAGGTCTGAGTGAGTTCGTATGTGGTCTGGTAAACCATACGGTAGATCATTGTGATGACAGCCATGACAATCCCTGTACGAGTATCATTCAAGCTTCATGCATTGCCACCCATTCCTTGTGATTGGATGTAGCCGTAGAGAGAGGTCACATGGGAATGGAACAATCTACTTGGTCGACTATCCGTGTAGAATCCGCCTGCCTCCCTGCGACCCTAATTAGAATTAAACAGTTCAGTTTATTTATCTGAATTTCATCCATTCATTCATTTTCTGAACCGTTTAATTCTAATTAGGGTCGCAGGGAGGCAGGCGCCTATCTCAGTCAACTCTGGGCGAGGGTAAAGTGCACCCGTGTCCAGCTCAACAGGCCATTGCAGGGCAGAAACATGCTGACGGCTATGCAGCTACTGTTTATAATAGTCAGCAATGGTTCTTTTACACGGCCCTCACCATACACAGTGAGAGACATGGCCGGCCTTTGATAACCCAGTTAGCCGCACCTGGGGGGGCAGTGACAACCCATTGAGCGTGGGGCTTGAACCCCCAACTTTGGGATCAGTCCAGTACCTTACCACCGGCGACCAATGCCTATCTGATTTTCTTATTTTTTTAATTGTTACTGCAGGGTGTTGTTATTATTAAAGGGGCAGTCTCAAGGTTTAAAGAGTAAATAACATTAATGAATGTTATGAAACAAAACATACCCAATAATATAAAAATGTAATAAAAGTAAATTTGGTTTATAAAGGCCAACATAAATCAATTTAGTTCGTACAACTAATTTTCTCGGACTTGGCAGTAATATTTCGAACTTTGAAAACTACTCCGCCCAGCACGATTTTAGAAAAGTTCATATTACTGTACACAGAAAAATTACATAATAATGTAAAAAGGACATTTAAAAAATAAAAGTTCATATTACTGTACATAGAAAAATTACATAATAATGTAAAAAGGACATTTAAAAAATAAAAGTTCATATTACTGTACACAGAAAAATTACATAATAATGTAAAACGGACATTTAAAAAATAAAAGTTCATATTACTGTACACAGAAAAATTACATAATAATGTAAAACGGACATTTAAAAAATAAAAGTTCATATTACTGTACACAGAAAAATTACATAATAATGTAAAAAGGACATTTAAAAAATAAAAGTTCATATTACTGTACATAGAAAAATTACATAATAATGTAAAAAGGACATTTAAAAAATAAAAGTTCATATTACTGTACATAGAAAAATTACATAATAATGTAAAAAGGACATTTAAAAAATAAAAGTTCATATTACTGTACATAGAAAAATTACATAATAATGTAAAAAGGACATTTAAAAAATAAAAGTTCATATTACTGTACATAGAAAAATTACATAATAATGTAAAAAGGACATTTAAAAAATAAAAGTTCATATTACTGTACACAGAAAAATTACATAATAATGTAAAAAGGACATTTAAAAAAATAAAAGTTCATATTACATATTCGGCTGCAATGGCCTGGCGAGCTGTCCAGGGTGTACTCTGCCCTCGCCCTGAGTTGGCTGGGATGGGCACCAGCCTCCCTGCGACCCTAATTAGGATGAAGCGGTTACAGAAAATGATGATGATGACATATTAGGGCAGTGGTGGTTTAGTGGTTAGTGTGATGGGTGCTAATCCGCAGGTCATTTAGGCCCTTGCGCAAGGCCCTTAACCCTTAATTGCTCAAGTTGTATCAAAAAATGATAATTGTAAGTTGTTCTGGAGAACATCTGGTAAATGCTAGCTGGATTAAATGGAGAGCATCTGTGGTAGATGGATTAATTTCATTGTTTTTTTTATTTTTCGATGACTATTTTTGAAAAATCCGCGATGCACTGAAGCCGCAGAAACTGAAGCACAAAGTAGCGAGGGATCACTGTATTACACTCCCAGTCGCTCCACTCTTCTTCTTCTTCTTTTTCTTCTCCTTTCAGCTTTTTCCCAGCCGCACCACATTGAGTTTACTTTAGATTCTTTCAACTTTAGATTCTTGTTTCTAATTTTTAT
Source organism: Plotosus lineatus (assembly GCA_024760905.1). Taxonomy (NCBI): domain Eukaryota; kingdom Metazoa; phylum Chordata; class Actinopteri; order Siluriformes; family Plotosidae; genus Plotosus; species Plotosus lineatus. Next base: position 11,081,348 of record CM045732.1, read on the forward strand.
ACAATAATTTAATATAATACACCAGTATCTTTGAGATCCGTTGCATATGTACATGACTTCTTGGCAGATGAATTTCTTTTTTATTATTATTGTTGTTGTTGTTGTTGTTGTTTATATCCAGACACAGCTCTGTGTTGTGATTCTCTGAATTTGCAGTATGTGTTTGTTAAGGTCCGTTGACTTTTCAGGACCATCATTGAACACCTTGCAACATGCCAGTAGAACACGTCATTCTCTATCATTACTCAGCTGAATATATCAGCCAAGTGTACATTGAGTTCATGTAAATTATGCGCCGGAATGCAAATGTTGGATGTGAGTGCAGCATGCACAATCAGCCATGTAGACGGATTTAAGATTACCTTTTTGGGTATCGGATCACATGATGTATCATTATGGTATGGGATGTTTAAAAAGCCTGCTCAGTGCACTTTATAACGACTGTCTCATTTCTTAAAATTTCAAGAACAGATATGTGCACTGTTGGCGCTGTCTTTTTTTTCAATCCAACAGATGATGGATTTAAGTTCGCATCGTCTGGACACTCGTCGGTACTGGAGAAAATGCTTAAGATGATTGGAGTGAATGAATCTTATAATACAGTACAGTACAATAAAGTACAACACTTTCTTGCAGTAATAGAGAAGTGGTGGTAAAGGGCGCTGGATCGCTCGCTGATCATGAGGTTGGGGGTTCGAGTCCCATTCTCTACTACAAGGTCCCCCCAGTGCAGCTAACTGGGTTATCAAAGGCCAGCCATGTCGCGCACTGTCTGTCTGGTGAGAAGTTCATGTAAAAGAACCATCTGCACAGCCATTGGCGTGTTTCCGCCCCTTGCTAAAGGGTTGTGTCAGGAAGGGCATCCGACGTAAAAACCTACGCCAAATCAAACATGCGAATCAGATGTGTGGCGACGCCTGAAAAAGGGAAATAGCCGAAAGGATAAAAAGAAGACCTTCTTCCAGTAATGTTTATAAGCTTTCAGGCTTTCAGATGACAGACTGCAATCATGTCAGATTAATACCGGGCCTTTAAAAAAGTCCAGTCGGGTATGTAAAGTCACTGATTGCTTCCATAGAGGCGTGAGGTTTACTGTATGTAAATACCTGCTAATGCAACCAAATATATACGATTCTTACAAAGGGACAGACTTTGCATTTGCTTCTGAACTCATCAATGACCATTCATTTTATTTTTTTTTTTAATTGTATTTTTAAAATTAAATTTGAGGTCGGGTGTAAAAATTTCCATAAGCCAAACCAAATTAAAAACTTCTAAAATTTTAAAAGTCGTCGTCTTTTTGATTTTTTTTTTTTTTTTTTTTTTTTTTTTTTTTGTGGTTGTTATTGCGATCATGTGTATAGCATCTGTAAAGTGTGATGTGAAAACACATCACAGCTCATTTGCATTTAATGAAACTCAAAAACCTTTATTTAAGGTCAAGCTCAAAGACCAAAGACTGAAAGTGCAAATTGAGGACAAAACAGCAATCAGAATTGCAGAAGTGGAAGACTCCATTCCATATCCACGGCGAAAAAACAAACATAAACAAGCAAAAAAAACAAAAAAAAAAAACCCACCACGAAACCTTACTCTCAGTGTGATGTCACATAAAACGCATTAAATCTGAGGGGAAATGTATAAAATATGAATGAGCAGAAAAAGGCTGGACATGAAAAGGGTAAAAAAAAAATGGTAACAGGACAACACCCCCTGGACGGTCACCCCCCCCCAACCCCGGACAACTACCCCCAACCCCCTAGGACAATTACCCGCTAGGACAATTACCCCCCCAGACAACCAACCTCCTAGGACAATTACTCGCTAGGACAATTACCCCCCAAGACAACCAACCTCCTAGGACAATTACCCGCTAGGACAATTACCCCCCCAGACAACCAACCTTCTAGGACAATTACCCACTTGGACAATTACCCCCAGACAACCAACCTCCTAGGACAATTACTCGCTAGGACAATTACCCCCAGACAACCAACCTCCTAGGACAATTACTCGCTAGGACAATTACCCCCAGACAACCAACCTCCTAGGACAATTACTCGCTAGGACAATTACCCCCAAGACAACCAACCTCCTAGGACAATTACCCGCTAGGACAATTACCCCCAGACAACCAACCTTCTAGGACAATTACCCACTTGGACAATTACCCCCAGACAACCAACCTCCTAGGACAATTACTCGCTAGGACAATTACCCCCAGACAACCAACCTCCTAGGACAATTACCCGCTAGGACAATTACCCCCAGACAACCAACCTCCTAGGACAATTACCCGCTTGGACAATTACCCCCCCAGACAACCAACCTCCTAGGACAATTACCCGCTAGGACAATTACCCCCCCAGACAACCACCCCCTTGGACAAATACCCCTAGGACCCCCTATTTCTTCTTATTATTTTGTATTATCATCTTATATTATCATCTTACATACACCTACATTCATTGACTATCACCATGAAAGTAAACTTGACGGGGGTGGTTGTCCTAGGGGGCAATTGTCCTAGGGAGGTGGTTGTCCTGGGGGGGGGGGGTTGAGGTGAATGTTGGGTGAGCGTCTGGGGGGGTAAGTGTCCTAGAACCAAAAAAAATATGTGTTTTCTCAGTATCAAGATGATTCCAGAAATGAAGTACTTCATACATGAAAGTTGCTGTGTTGAATTTTTTTTCTCAGTCACCATCAGCCAGAACTTTCTTACACTGATTACACCCTTTCACTACCATTCAAGTTCAGAGTTTTGATGAAGATTAAACACGAAAAAAAAAATGTGAATAGTGAACAGTGAAGTGGGTTTCGAACCCGTCGTTTAATCCCAGTCGTGAACACACACACACACACACACACACACACACACACACACACACACACACACACACACACACACCATCACTAGGCACAGGAGAGCTTTAATCGAGGATGGGTAAGTGCCTTACCCAAGCCATGGATGTATTCCGGTCACTCCCAGAAATTAAACTGGCACCCTTTTGGTTACTAGTCCGCTTCTGTTACCTTTGGGCCGTGGCTGTCTGATTGGTCACTTTACCACATAATACAAAGAATAGAAGAAACAGGAGTTCTGTATTTGTGTTGCCAGATTTTTCTGGACGATTGGTGGAAACCCATGAGGTAAATAATCATGAAAGACGACAACCCGAGCTCCAGACTGAGCCCACAGGATCGTACCACTGTGCAACCCATTGTTATCTAATTATTGAATAAGATGTCAAATAGCACCTTATAATTACGAATATGGACCACTAGAATTTAAAAGACTAAAAGACACTGACTTTTTATATTATTATTATTATTTTTTTTTTACACTGTAGTAAGGGGCAGTGGTGATCTAGTGGATAGGGCGCAGGATCGCTGATCCTAAGGTTGGGGGGGTTCAAGTCCCCACAAGGTTGTCACTGTCCCCCCAGTGCGGCTAACTGGGTTATCAAATGCAGGTCATGTCCCTCACTGTCTATGGTGAGAGGTTCATGTAAAAGAACCATTGCTGACTTTCGTAAAGAGTAGCTGCATAGCCGTCAGCATGGTTCTGTTCATTGCTAAAGGGTAAAGGGTTGCGACAGGAAGGGCATCCGACGTAAAAACCCATGCTAAATCAAACGTTCGAATCAGATGATTTGCTGTGGCGACTCTTGAAAACGAGAAAAGGCCAAAAAGAAAAGAAGAAGAAGAAGACATTCACTGTAGTACACTCATGTCGAAGGTTTTTTTGGAGGGGGAATTAAATGTCATTTGTAAACAAAAATACAGGGATCCTCACTTTCCGCGGTTAATTGGGACCAAGAACCCCCCCCGCGATCACCGAATTCCGCGAAGTAGGTTCGACCCCCCCTGACTGATGTATACGTACATGTATACTGTATATGTTTATAATACCAATAAATACATATTCAATGCTATAAATACTTATAATAATAATAATAATAATAATAATAATAATAATAATAATAATTAAACATTAAAAAATAATGCACATAAAGACCCGCGCGCGCACACAAGCACTCAGATGCGCATCTCACAAAAATGTAAGTAGTTTTGATGAGAGGTTTGGGGTTGTATTTTGTTTTGTGTTTGTTCAGGGGTTTTTTTTTATTTATTTTTTTTGCATAATTGGCCTTTGCAGCATTTTCTTTAACTTTTTCCCCTATTCTTCGTTACTTTCCTTATTTTTTACATTCGATGAATATTCCAAAAAAAAAAAAAAAAAACGCAATGCACTGAAGCCGCATGAATTGAAGCATGAAGTAGCGAGGGATCCCTGTATTCATCCATTCATTCATTTTTTAAGCAGCTTAATCCTAATTCAGAGAAGGCCGATGCCCATTTCAGCCGAATCTAATTGGCAGGGCAACACACATACAACCGTTCAGACTCTTACTCCTACCTTCATATACAGTAGGCCCTTGACCATTCGCGGTTCAGCGCTCACGGCGCCGCATACTCACGGATTGGCGACAAACCCGGAAGTAACTGGCACGTGGTTCAAATTTAACCAATGGCTGAGTGGTTTTGTTTCTCCCGCCTGCTGATTGGTTGCAGATGATGTGTACACCTCTTTCTTTCTCCTTCGTGCACAACTTATCAACGTGATTACTTGAATTGTGAATTAAAATTTTTTTCATGTGTTTGTAATGATTATTTAAGCGCTATGATGTCACTCAAACGCCCTGCATCTTCTCTAGCTTCTGGTAAGGAGCTTAAGCGCTTTATTTATTCATAAATATTATAACAGTACAAAATTAAAAAGTTTTTACTTAATCATTACTACATTTCACTACATTATTATTATTACACTTCCGGATTAGCAGCAAACCTGGAAGTTACAGGCACGTGATTCAAATTTAGCCAATGGTTGAGAGGTTTTGTTTCACCCTCCTGCTGATTGGTTGCAGATGATGTATACACTTCTTTTTTTTCCTCCTTTGCACACATGTCATCAACATGATTGCTTGAATTGTGAATTCAAATTTTTTTCATGTGTTTTTAATGATCATTTAAGCGCTATGATGTCACTCAAACGCCCTGCATCTTCTCTAGCTTCTGGTAAGGAGCCTAAGCGCTTTATTCATTCATAAACATTATTACAATACAAAATTAAAAAGTTTTTACTTAATCATTACTACATTTTACTGCATTATTACTGTATTAATGAGTAAGACTGGCTATAGAATGTGTTTAAGTAGTATATTTTAGCCTATGTAATATCATACACATGGTTTTAAAACTACGTCAATGATCCGCGGGATCGTGATCCACGGGAAAGGCCGGAACCAAACCATCGGGAAAAACGGGGGCCAACTGTACATGTATATATAGATAATATATCAATAAGTGTATTTTGCATCAGCCTAAAGTACATTTACATTATTGAAATTATGCTGTGGCTCTCCACCTGAATGTAAAACAAGTGAGACACCTCTGGCGATGTGTTTTTTACTGGCTCATAAATCCATCAAGCACGCTTTGCAATGTCAATATAAATCTCAGTTTTCCATCAACAAAAAGCGTAAGTGATTATTGAGATTGCTCTCCTGGATTATCAATTTATTTCCTGAAAGCGTACAGCTATTCATTGCTCTCGCTAACAACTTGCATACTCATTTGCATGAATTATCTTAAAATAGAAGACAATGTAAAATACATTGCCTACAAAAGTCCCACAATCTTATATCTTGTTGGACCACCTTTAGCAGTCTTTGACTACAGTGCACAATTGCCATGACACTGTTTTGACAAATTTGAGAATAATTTCCATCCACACCTGCTTATAGTTTTCTCCAACATCCTACATTGATGACAGGAAAATTGAACCGCTCCATAAAGTGTTGTCCAGCACATCCCAGTGACTTCCAATCAGGTTAAGGTCAGGACTCTGTGGTGCCAGTTCATTCAGGGATGTCAGTTGGGGTTTTTTTTTTTTCCACCATTGGCAAGGCAGTGTACAGTCGTAGTTTAAATTATGCCAATTTTTTGTTGCTTTACTAGAACCCTATTCCACCCCAAAAAATAAGCCAACCCAAAAAAAACAGGTGATTCCAGCCCAATGTGTTTGGGTTTGCACATAGGGAAGATTACTGTGTGTTGTTGGTGGGTAATGTGCCCCAATTGTAAGCAGTGATTTTTCACCTCATTTGGATTTTGGCCCAAAAATGCCCCATATGAAGCCAAGCATGTCTAACGCTCCTGACATTTTATTTTGGGGCAGAAAGTGGGCTGTTGGGCTGCATATCATTTCTGAAATATAGTTTCATCGGAGTTGTGATGTGGTTATGTTCTGGTTGCCAGATTAACGTCACACCTACAGCAGCTTCCAAGTGCCAAACACATTAACAAACTAAACTTCCAAAATGTAATTAAAAAGGCTTTTAAATTCTCTACTCTGGTGTGATAATGGATTGGAAGTCATATTTCTAACCTGTACGTTCTGTGAGTGAATTTGCATCAAAAAGTTGTGTTGGTTGGGCAGGTCAAAAATATTGTCCGGTTACATTTGAGCTGGTGAAATAGATAGAGGATGTAAAATGGCTGTAATTAAAAAAAAACAATGCAACATTTAATGTCATCTTCTTTTCTGAACGGCTTTACCCTTGGCATGGCGGGGGTGGGGGTGTCAGTAGTGTGGATCCTATTTCGGCCAATTCTGGGCAAAAAGAAAGTATACACACATACAGAGAGAGAGAGAGAGAGAGAGAGAGAGAGAGAGAGAGAGAGAGAGAGAGAGAGAGAGACTGTCTTTATGACCTCACTTGCTTTTTTAAGCATGTCGACCTTCCGCAGTATATGAGTGATGTGATTTTTGAGAACTTCCTCAATGGGATTCGGATCTTCCCATGCTTTTATTGTTTCCCATTTTCTCAAGTATTTGACTCATCCAGATTCCACACGGGATAAATCAAGAAATATTTTTTTGAGATGCTTGAGAGAATTTTTTAATGTATCTGAATGGTGTATGCAAGCCGGATACCGTTACAATTCGCAGGAAACTAAATGCTTACTTGGAATTTGTCCTGTATGTGTTGCCGCAAGAACTGAGAGACAGGATGGCCATTTTCCCACCTCACAGTTATGAGTCCTGTCAGGTCAGGTTTCGCCCTGCAACTCGTAACATGTAAGCCAGTACAACCTGTTGCATGGTCGAGTGGTCGGCGAATAAACCGGCCCCCCACCAGGTTCCAAATTTGGTGAGGAGAGTGGCTAGCAACCCAATAGGAATAAAAACAAGACCTATCAAAGCGCGGGTGAACTCTTTAGCGTCAACGGCCAGCTAGCTAGAGATGGTGTCTCAATAAAAACACCCTGCAGAAAGAACTTTGGGCCTCCACTGCAGGTTTTATGCCCTTTGTATACAGCCATGACAAGCTGTTATGACTACCGCCTGCACCAGGATTCTGGCACGGCACCCAATTTGATTGATTGATTGACAGTTATGAGGTCCTCATGCTTTTTTATCTTGTCTCTGAAAAATTTTCAACATTCCAGTGTTCATGTTGGTTTACTGGGTTTTCTGGTTTTTAAGAATGTGGGTAGGCTCATTATTTAAAATCACTGCATGAATGGAAGCAAAAAAACAAAACAAAGAATGATGATATATGTTTTGTGTGTGTGTGTGTGTGTTGCTCTGCAATGTAGTGGTAGCCCGTGAATCAAACCCAGGTCTTATTGCGTGTGGCAGATGTGCTAACCACCGCGCCATAAAGAATAAGAACATTCATTCATTCATTCATTTTCTGAACCGCTTAATCGTAATTAGAGTCATGGAGAGGCTGGCACCCATCTCAGTCGACTCTGGGCGAGGGCAGAGTACACCCTGGACGGCTTGCCACGTCATCGCAGGGTAGAAACACACTGACAGCTATGCAGCTACTCTTGTCAAAAGTCAGCAAAGGTTCTTTTACATGAACCTCACGCCAATTACAGTGCTAGACCTGACTACCCTTTAATAACCCAGTTAGCTGCACTGGGGAAGACAGCAGTGGCTGCCATTGCCAATGGGGTTTGAACACCCTGGGATTGGTAATCCAGCGCCTTACCACTGCCCATGGTAAGAACACAAACAATGTAGGACAGTGCCTACAAAAACGGTAAAAAGTAGGTAATCAATAAATAAACCAAAAATTTTTTAAAAAAGAAGAAGAAGAAGAAAAAGCAAGCATGAATGCTAAAGGACAAAGAAGGCTAAACTAAATTTTCTGTTGGATTTTGTGTTTAACATTTGAATAATTGGTTCTGTAACAATTAAACAAAATAAAATATGTATTGTGCTTAATTTCTTGAAAACATTTGTATTTCTTTTATTTACAAGAGGCGGTCAAATCAATTTGTTACGCAGGTCGGTAGCAAACGTTTGGGTTTCTTAAATCAAGGTGGTATTGTAAAAATTTCTTACATAGGCAGTTCCATGGTTGTTTGAGAAAAAAAATATCCGAATATGATGTTGTGTTATTAAAATTGATATAATCATTTGTGCCGATGGAAATTTGGTTTAGTAAATCTCACTGGATTAATACATATAGATAGGTTTGTTAGGGATTTGCAGTGTTATCTTAGTATTTGAAAACTGTTCAGCCCAACAAAATTTCAAAATGTTCATGCAGTTATCCATCTCCATCCACTCCATATTATGCCAAAACACCTTTCAACTTAGAGCTGAAGGGATGCCAACAAATACAGGGATCCCTCGCTTTTCGCGGTCAATGGGGACTGACTGACACCACCCCCCCGACTGATGTATATGTACATGTATATGTCTACCATAGTCAACGTGATAAGCGCCCAGGGCGCTTATTAAAATGTTACCAGCAGAGAGGAACGGTAAGTGCTTATTACCATCAAGGTGGAAAACATGAATAATCATAAAACAATAAAAGAGTTTTACTGGTATTTGTGTTATTCATTTTGTGGTATCAATCAAACTACTTACATGGAAGCTGAAAATAAACAGAAAACAGCATAAATTTAAAAAAAAGACCCCTTACTTTAACCTCCCGGTGCTGTTCCTTTAAGTATTTTCCCAGAAGTAAAATCGAGCCAATCAACACAAATGTCAACTTTAGCACATGGCACGTTGAACAAATCAACACGAACAAAAACAAAAGCATATGGCCAGGAACGTGCTTAAATGTACGAAGTTAGTGAGCAGGAGAATCGGGTGAGAAATATTCGTCATCACTTTCTGATAGGTCCATATTTGACTCATCGCTCCATTCATTCAGAGCATCCCATAGTTTTGTTCTATCAGTTTCTAATGATTCATCGGTTGCTGGACATTTAGCAAGAGGACATGGCAAAATATTTTCCTGTTTTTTTAAAGCACGGCGGAATGATCAAATGTGTTGTTACTGATGAACATTATAGACATTCCCCATTGGCAGGGGGTCTTGAAATACCATGTAAACTCACTTTTTACAGGCAGTGAACACCTCATTTTATGGTTACAGAGACTGTTCGAATAAAATTGGTAAGTTTGATCTACCATTTTGCTCCCGGTACACATGGGCGGTTATTAGAGATAAGATTGAAATAAATAAATAAATAAATAAAAACACGGGAGGGGGATTATTGGAGCAGGGCGCTTATTACGTCGAATAAGGTAATATCAATAAATGCACATTCAATGCTATAAATGCTTATAATAACAATTAAACATTCAAAAATAATGCACAAGATGTAAATAAAATATAAATACACACACATACAGACGCGTGTGCACACACTCAGATGCGCACCTCACATAAAAATGTAAGTAGTTTTGTTTGGGGCGGTGGGTTGTTTTTTGTTTTTGTTTGTTTGGTGGTTTTTTGTTTTGTTTTTTTATTTATATTTTATTTTTATTATTTTTTTTTTTTTTTTGCATAATTGGCCTTGTTTTGCGGCATTTTCCTTAACTTTTCCCCTATTTTTCCTTAATTTCAGTATTTTTTATTTTTCTATGAATATTTTTGAAAAACCTTCAATGCACTGAAACCACAGAAACTGAAGCACGAAGTAGTGAGGGATCACTGTTACAAATTAAACAAGTATTTTGGACATCCATGAGATATTTAAATGACTTTTTGGCAATGAGATTTCACAGATCATGACACAACTCCTTTAAACTTGGAGATAATTGTCCAAAGGCCCATATGGATAAGTCAAGTCTGCCAATAGCAGACATATGCAGTTTTCCTACAAAGGCAATGTAAACTCTTACTCATTTGAGTGAATAAGATCATGTGATAAGATCTGAATTAAAGTTCCAGTTGGATGCACTTCATATGATATAGACTTTATTGATACAGTAGACTATCCAAATGAATTTTGTTTCATGAGCTTTAGAATCTACAGGCACCTTTTAATATAGCTGGGTGAGTGCTGTGGTAAGCAGATTTGCTGAACACCCAGGCATCAACAGTGAAGTATCTAAGAACAGATGGCCAACGTCACTGAGCTTAACAGGGTTGAAAGAAGATGGGCATGCAACTGACGATAAATATATATCAGAATGTCAGCACATACCAGAGTTCAGTTTCAAAAGCTGCAAGTACGAATGTGCCAATAAAATGCTTATTGAACAATGATCGCATCTGGAAAATCACTGAATAATTGCAGATTTGAAAAACGTGACATATAGCAAGTATAACTGGTGCTTAGTGGCTGTCCCACAGAAAGGGTGTTTCTGTAAGTATGCATAATAGTCCATACCTATCTCAGAACTCCATGCTAAGGCTCAACTATCATAATTCCATAATTGTCAAGTTACTGAAAGAAATTTCTTTTAGCTCTTCTGCACTGAACAATGTTGCGTCTCATTGTGATGATGTTGATAAACTGCGAGCTCTGGAATATTCATCCATTCATTCATTTTCTAAGCCTCATAAGCCTAAGTAGTGTCATGGAGCAGGTGGCGCCCATCTCATTTCACTCTGGGTAAGGGCAGGGTGCATGCTCGCTAGGCCATCATAGGGCCGACCCAACACTCACACAATCATTCACACTCACACCTAGGAATGAATTGGCACTATTAGCCTTATTGGTACCTAGCGGCAAATGGTCCCTATTGGCCCAATAAGCCTACCGTGCATGTTTTTTAGACTGTGAGAGGAAACTGGAGTACCCAGAGGAAGCGCGGAGACAACGTACAAACTCTATAAAGAAATACCCGAACCTGGAAATCAAACCCAGGCCTTCTTGCTGTGTCATCGTGCCGCCGCGCTGGAATATATCACATTGCTATTTTTCGGAATCCCGCTGTAGCTGTCAAATGCTAATTAAGCAGGGTTTCCGTTTCCACTTCTGCTGTGGAATATGTGAGCATTTTTTTTTTTTGGTTTAAAAACTTCATTACTTATATACCACGATGAACGTACCATACTGTATGTTTAGAATTTTGTGGACACCTGTCCATCACATCAATATGTATGCAGCACATGACTGTATAGAATGTCTCTGTATGTTGTAGTATCACAGTTTAGGGCTGAACACATTCCAGAAAGACATGCATGGTGTGCATGTAGCGAGCACTATGAGGACATACTTTGCCAAGTTTGGTGTGGAAGAAATTCAATGGTCTCCAAAAAGCCCTGACCTCAACCCCATCGGACAACTTCGGGATGAACTGGAATGCTGACTGGTCCCCAGGCCTCCTCACCCGACATGAAGGCCTGACCTCACTAATGCTCTCATGGCAACCCTACCCACAGTCATGTTTCAATATCTTCCCAGAAAAGTGCAGGAAGGAAGAACTAAATATGGGTGGGATATTCAATAAGAGTCCTGTGATGGGCTGGCAAGCTGCTCACTCATAGTCAGCTGAGCTAGTTTCTGCATCTGGATGGAGTTTGCATGTTCTCGTGGGTTTTATCAGGCGAGTCCTTTTCCCCTCACAGTCCAAAAGTGGGATGTCCCCATATTTTTGGTCATATATGTTGTGAATCAGCTTGAGATTTCAGTATACAGCATTATATTAGTAAGTACCAATTTATAATATGATGGTGCTGTTTAAAATGAGCCTTGCAATAGATTGTCCAGCTGTTCAGGGTATATCCCACTTCTTGTCTGAAGTAGGCTGAGATAATGGATGGAGGTAATAAAACTGTAGAGCTTTTGAATCATAGCAAGTGTAGGAAAAAACATCATTGTGGAATTAGTATGCCTTTTCTTCCACAGAATTATAATCACATGGGACATTGAACTTTAAAAAAAAAAAAAAAAAAAAAGGCAGGATTTCAAACTGGAATTTGGCACCCAGTCAGTCTGGGCAGAGCAAGAAAGTGGAACCAGACAGCCAGACAGTATCTGGTGTAGAAAATATGCAGGGCTGAATAAATTACAAATGTATCAGCTCAACCACTGCTCAGGTAGAAGCTCCAGGGCGCTGCCCAGATCCATGTTTTTACGGAAGTCTTAATGACTCATTAAAAAAAAAAATGCTGCCTAAAAACCCTCACAAAACAAAACAAGATATAACCAAATAGTGTTCTAGATAAGTACATTAGATTAAAAGAGCATAATATAAGAAATACTGCATCATTGCCTGACTGTAGAACCATTATTCTAATTAACGAAATGTATTAATATTACATGTATTTATTAATATTGCAGATATATTATGTAATGTCCATCTTCATCTTCATCTTCTTCCTCTGCTTAATCAGGAGTCGGGTCACGGGGGCAGCAGACTAGGCAATGAGGTCCAGACGTCTGTCTCCCCTGCCATTTCCTCCAGCTCTTCCGGTGGGGGACACCGAGGCGTTCGCAGACCAGCCAAGAGACCTAATCCCTCCAGCATGTTGTAGGTCAACCCTGGGGTTTCTTCCTGGTTGGACATGCTCAAAACACTACACCAGGGAGGCGTATACAGGGATCCCTCACTTTCCATGGTTAACTGGGACACACACACGCCCCCTCCCCCATGCGCGCAACTACCGAATTCCGCGAAGTAGGATCAATCCCCCCAACCCCGCATAATTTTATTAATGCACATTAATGCATGTTAATGCATAAGACGTAAATAAAATATAAATACAGTATGCACACATACAGACGCGCACACACAGATGCGCACCTCACAAAAATGTAAGTAATTTTGATGGGAGGTTTTTTGTTTTTTGTTTGTTTTGTTTTTTTGGGTTTTTTTTTTTTTTTTGCATAATTAGCCTTGTCTTGTGGCATTTTTCTTAACTTTTTCCCCTATTCTTTCTTAATTTTCTTATTTTTTAATTCAATGAATATTAAAAAAAAAAAAAAGCACTAAAGACACATGAATTGAAACGCGAAGTAGCGAGGGATCCTTCTTCTTCTTCTTCTCTTCTTTTTCCTTCTTCTTTTCCTTTCGGCTTTTCCCTTCAGGGGTCGCCACAGCAAACCATTCGCCTCCATCTCACCCTATCCTCTGTATCTTCTACTCTTACTCCAACTACCCTCCTCTCAGCCTTCTGCCTGGTAGTTCCAACCTCAGCATCCTACTACCAATATACTCATATACACACTATCCCTCCTCTGTACATGTCCAAACCATCTCAATCTAGCCTCTCTGATATAGTCTCCAAAACCTCTAACATGTGTTGTCCCTCTGATGTACTCATTCCTGATCCTATCCATCCTCGTTACTCCCAAAGAGAACCTCAACATTTTCATCTCTGCTACCTCCAGCTCTGCCTCCTGTCTTTTCCTCAGCGCCACTGTTTCTAAACCATACAACATCGCTGGCCTCATCACCGTCTTGTACACTTTTCCTCTCATTCTTGCCGATACCTTCCTATCACACATCACACTTGTTCTTAAAAATGGGCACAAGCACACTGCTTCTCTATTCCACCGGCATCCTCTCACTCTCTAAGATCTTGTTGAATGTTCTTGTCAGGAGATCTACTGCTACCTCTCCAAGACACTTCCATACCTCCACCGGTATGTTATCAGGACCAACTGCCTTTCCACTCTTCATCCTCTTCAGTGCCCTCCTCACTTCACCCTTACTAATCTTTGCTACTTCCTGGTTCCTCAACAGTCACCTCTTCTACTCTTTTTTCTCTCTCTCATTTTCCTCATTCACCAGCTCTTCAAAGTACTCTTTCCATCTTCCCAGCACACTTCTATCATCAGTCAACACGTTTCCCACTCTGTCCTTATTCACTCTAAATTGCTGCACGTCCTTCCCATCTCTATTTCTCTGCTGTGCCAACAATAAATCATTTTCTCCCGCCTTACTATCCAACCTAGCATACAAGTCATCATACGCCCTCTGTTTGGCCTTTGACACCGCTACCTTCGCCTTATGCTGTGTTTCCCTATACTGTTTACTCTCTTCAGTCCTCTCTATGTCCCACTTCTTCTTAGCTAACCTCTTCCTTTGTACACACTCCTGCACTTCCTCATTCCACCACCAAGTCTCCTTATCTCCTGTCCTTCTAGAGGACACGCCAAGTACTCTCCTACCTGTCTCCCTGATCACATTAGCTGTAGTTGTCCAGTCATCTGGAAGCACTTCCTGACCACCCAAAACCTGTTTCAACTCCTCCTTGAAGACAACACAACACTCTTCCTTTTTCAGCTTCCACCACTTTGTCTTCTGCTCTGCCGCTGTCTTCTGCACCTTTCTTATCATCAGCATCATCCTGCACACCACCATCCTATGCTGTTTGACAACACTCTCAACCAATACTACTTTGCACTCACTGACTTCCTTCAAATTATATCACCTACACAAGATGTAGTCTACCTGTGTGCTCCTACCTCCACATTTATAAGTCACCCTGTGCTCCTGTCTCTTCTGGAAGAAAGTATTCACCACAGCCATTTCCATCCTTTTTGCAAAATCTATCAACATCTGTCCTTCTGTGTTCCTGTACTGGATACCAAACCTGCCCATCATTCTGCCCACTTTTGGGTCCTTGAGCAAGGCCCTTAACCCTCAATTGTCCAGTTATATAAATAACATAACATGTAAGTCACTCTGGATAAAGGCATCTGCCACATCCAAATTCACTCAATTTGGTCAGAAATTTGACAGAAATGCATACAGTATACCCCGTTCTGAAAAATTCATCTGTCATGCTGGTGCCTATCTCAGCCATCATTGGGTGATGGCAGGCTACACCCTGATTATCCCAGAGCAACACACACACACACTACTATTCATGCTTCCCCTTCGGGGCAATCTGGAACAGCCAGTTGGCTTAATGTGGATTCGGACTTTGGGAGAAAATCAGAGTACGTAGATAAAGCACATGCGAGCACAGGGACAACATACAGATTTCACACAGAAATGACCTCGCTGAGCCGATGACTCAAACCCATGACCTTCTTGCTGTGAGCACCAAGTAGTGACGCAGACGATTCAGATTTTCGATTACAATCAGCCATCACATAGAACATGATGGCACACAGTTTCCTCTGACCCTGAGCCCGATGTTTTAAAAACATTTCATGTGTTTGTCTGTCTGCAGTAAACTAGGAGCAAGCAGGCACTCATGGACTACAGACAGGAACTCACACACACACACACACCCACACACACACACACACACACACACACACACACACACACACACACACACACACACTTTTCTGGTTTTATTGTCTCACTTGCTCAACAAAATAATACATAATAATAAATAGTCAGAAAATAGCTGCAGAGCATAATCCTTTCTGCTGCAAAGCTGATTGTAATATGGTTTTTCCATATCCTGTCAGAAGGCCTGAAGCTCGATGAGGATGCTGGATAATGAACATTTTTTTGAAAAGCAATCAAGCCCTGGCTCATGATTAAAGAAAACATGACAGGCATGGAATAGTATTATAGCAAGCTCACAAAAGTACAATGCACTGCATAATTTGATGATGTAAGAAAATGTTTGTGTGTGCGCGCGTCTGGCATTGGGGAACCTACGTTGCCACGAATCACAGAAGTGTTAGTGACATCAGGCGGTGATGATGCAGTTCCATTTACAGCATTTGGCAGACACTCTTATCCAGAATTCCAATTATCCTTTTTATACAAGGGCCTTGCTCAAGGGCCCAACAGTGGTGACAGTGGGAACCATTGACCATTAGATCAGTCACCCATCGCATTAACAACTAAGCCACCACTGCCCCAGTGCATCATAAAGGTATTCTGTAGGGTTGAAATCAGGGGTCTGTGCCACCTACTTGAGTGCTTCCCTTCCAACCTGCATGTCTTTACACACCGGACTTCACATATAGTCTGTGCTACAGAGGAATCCTATCTTGATCAGGATCATCACCTGACTGTTTGTAATCCAGAAAAGGTCAGCAGCATGCACTTTTATACACAATAGGCCCTTGACCATTCGTGGTTCAGCGCTTGTGCCCTCACATACTCGTGGATTGGCAACAAACCCGGAAGTAACTGACACGTGATCCAAATTTAGCCAATGGCTGAGAGCTTTTGTTTTTCCCTCTTACTGATTGGTTGCAGATGATGTGTACACCTCTTTCTTTCTCCTTCAGGCCCATGTTATCAACATGATTTGCTTGAATTGTGAAGCACATTTTTTTGTGTGTTTTTAATGATTATTGAAACCCTATGATGTCATACAAACGCCCTGCATCTTCTCAAGCTTCTGGTAAGGAGCCTAAGCGCTTTATTTATTAATAAATATTATAACAGTACAAAATTAAAAAGTTTTTATTTAATCATTACTACATTTTACTGCATTATTATTACACTTACGGATTAGCGACAAACCCGGAAGTTACAGGCACGTGATTCAAATTTAGCCAATGACTGAGAGGTTTTGTTTCTCCCTCCTTCTGATTGGTTGCAGATGATGTGTACACCTCTTTTTTTTCTCCTTCGCACACATGTCATCAACGTTATTGCTTGAATTGTGAATTCAAATTGTGTTCGTGTGTTTTTAATGATTATTTAAGCCCTATGATGTCACTCAAACGCCCTGCATGTTCTCTAGCTTCTGCTAAGGAGCCTAAGCGCTTTATTTATTCATAAATATTATCACAGTACAAAATTTTAAAGTTTTTACTGAGTCATTACTACATTTTACTGCATTATTACTGTATTAATGAGTAAGACTGGCTATAGAATGTGTTTAAGAAGTATATTTTAGCGCATGTAATATCATACATAGGGTTTTAAGACCGCGTCAATAACTCATGGATTTTCTTGATCCGCGGCAAGGGCTGGAATCGAACCATCGTGAAAAACGGGGGCCTACTATACTGTAAATGATTTCGGATGAAACACATACTATTTCCCTATCTCAGCATATCTCAATTTCTGAACCATTTTATCTTTTATTTAAGTTGCTCATCCCAACCAACTCTGGTAGACCCTGAACAGTTTTTCAGACCACTGCAGGGTTAACATAGACGTACAACCAACATTCACACTCACATTCACACTTGGGTGCAATCGAGACCATGCTACTTAATATGCAGATTTTTTTGGACTGTGGGATGGATAGGATCAGAAATGAGTATATCAGAGGGACAGCCCACGTAAGATGTTTTGGAGACAAAGTCAGAGAGGCTAGATTGAGATGGTTTGGACATGTACAGAGGAGGGATAGTGAGTATATTGGCAGTAGGATGCTGAGGTTGGAACTACCAGGCAGAAGACCTCGAGGAAGACCAAAGAGGAGATTTATGGATGTGGTGAAGGAAGACATGAAGGTCGTTGGAGTCAGAAAAGAAGATGCGGAGGACAGGGTGAGGTGGAGGCGGATGATTTGCTGTGGCGACCCCTGAAGGGAGAAGAAGGAGGGCTTGGTAGTAAGGTCAGCATTTCCTTGAAAAGGAAGGATTGTGATTCATCATTGGACTGTCACATGGTTACTGATTTAAAGTACAATTTTTTTAAAACTATGTTAGGTCCCATAATATCTTAGATTCTTCTCATTATCAAAATGAAATATTTACACGAGCATTCACAATACGCTAGTTAAATGTTTATTAAACCTCAGGTAAACAATTGATATTATTGTGATATTTTCCAATGCATAAATGAACATTCAGCATTACCGTTATTTTACAATGATGGTGACAGGATGAAGATTGACAAGAAGGACTCGTGATGATTATGTTAGATGACAAGATTTCCACTGAACCATTAACCATAAGTGGAACCTTTAAACATTATTCCAAATTCCCCTCAGTTTTAGGTGCATGTGAAGTTTTGGTGAGCCAAACCATAGGCCTGTACGTAATTACAGCACACTGTGATGATTCATTGTATTTTACCATGCAATGTGTCATTTATATAACAGAGACGGGCTTGGAAACTTCATACAAAAATGTCTTATAGACATTTATTCCAATAGCCCATTGGTCCGACAGTTATAACCCATTGATCTGACAGCCTTAACCAAAACTGTAACCCAACTGAACTGAGTAGGGCACTTTACCAAGGTGCCCATGTTATATGAGTATGGCTGAGGAACCAATCGGTTGTCAGACCAATGGGCTGTCGGAGGACAGAGCCCTCAACAATCCCAGGACTTGAACACAGGACCTTCTTGCTGTGAGGTGGACATGCTAACCACTGTTCCACTCAGCTTGAGTTCAGTCATTTTTTTCGGCCAAATATACAGTAATACAGGGATCCCTCATTTTCTGCAGTTAATGGGGGTCAATACCCCCTGCGACCGCCGATTTCCGCGAAGTATATCGACCCCCCCCCCCGACTGACGTATATGTACATGTATCTTCTTCTTCTTTTCCTTTCGATTGTTCCCTTCAGGGGTCGCCACAGCTAATCATCTGCCTCCATCTCACCCTATCCTCTGCATGTTCTTCTTTTATACCAACTGCCTTCATGTCCTCCTTCACCACGTCCATGAATCGTCTCTTTGGTCTTCCTCTGGGCCTTCTGCCTGGTAGTTCCAACCTCAGCATCCTACTACCAATATACTCACTATCCCTCCTCTGTACGTGTCCAAATCATCTCAATCTAGCCTCTCTGACTTTGTCTCCAAAATGTCTTACATATGCTGTCCCTCTGATGTGCTCATTCCTGATCCTATCCATCCTCGTTACTCCCAAAGAGAACCTCAACATTTTCATCTCTGCTACCTCCAGCTCTGCCGCCTGTCTTTTCCCCAGGGCCACTGTTTCTAACTCATACAACATCGCTGGTCTCAACACTGTCTTGTACACTTTTCCTTTCATTCTTGCCGATACCTTCCTATCACACATCACACCGGACACTTTTCTCCAACCATTCCAACCAGTCTGCACACACTTCTTCACCTCTTTTCCACACTCTCCATTGCAATGTTGAGCCTAAGTACTTAAAATCCTCCACCTTCCTTATCTCTGCTCCCTGTACCCTCACCATTCCTGTTGGGTCCTTGTCATTCATACACATGTATTCTGTCTTACTGAGGCTAACCTTCATTCCCCTCCTTTCCAGGGCATACCTCCACCTCTCTAGATTTTCCTGCACTTGTTCTCTGCTCTCACTGCAGATCACAATGTCATCTGCAAACATCATAGTCCGTGGGGAATCTTGTCTATCCTCATCTGTCAGCCTGTCCATCACCATAGCAAACAAGAAGGGGCTCAGAGCTGAACCTTGATGCAGTCCCACCTCCACCTTGAACTCTTCTGTCACACCGACAGCACACCTCAGCACTGTCTTACATCTCTGATACATGTCCTGCACCACTCTAACATACTTCTCTCCAACTCCAGACTTCCTCATGCAATACCACAGTTCCTCTCTCGGCACCCTGTCATATGCTTTCTCCAGATCCACAAAGGCACAATGCAGCTCCTTCTGACCTTCTCTGTACTTCTCTATTAACATCCTCAAGGCAAACACTGCATCTGTGGTGCTCTTTCTTGGCATGAAACCAAACTGTTGTTCACAAATGCTGACCTCTGCCCTTAGTCTAGCTTCCACTATTCTTTTCTATAACTTCATCGTATGGTTAATCAACTTTATCCCTCTGTAGTTGCCACAACTCTGCACATCTCCCTTGCTCTTAAAAATGGGCACCATCACACTTCTCCTTCTTTCCTCTGGCATCCTCTCACTCTCTAAGATCTTGTTGAATGTTCTTGTCAGGAAATCTACTGCTACCTCTCCTAGACACTTCCATACCTCCACCGGTATGGCATCGGGACCAACTGCCTTTCCATTCTTCATCCTCTTCAATGCCCTCCGCACTTCAACCTTACTAATCTTTGCTACTTCCTGGTTCTCAACAGTCACCTCTTCTACTCTTTTCTCTCTCTCATTTTCCTCATTCATCAGCTCTTCAAAGTACTCTTTCCATCTTCCCAGCACACTTCTGCAGTCAGTCAACACATTTCCCTCTCTGTCCTTAATCACTCTAACTTGCTGCACATCCTTCCCATCTCTATTTCTCTGCTGTGCCAACCTGTATATATAATTTTCTCCCTCTTTACTTTCCAACCGAGCATACAAGTCATCATACACCCTCTGTTTGGCCTTTGACATCGCTACCTTCGCCTTACGCTGTCTCTCCCTGTACTCCTATTTACTCTCTTCAGTCCTCTCTATGTCCCACTTCTTCTTAGCGAACCGCTTCCTTTGTACACACTCCTGCACTTCCTCATTCCACCACCAAGTCTCCTTATCTACTGTCCTTCCAGAAGACACACCAAGTATTCTCTTACCTGTCTCCCTGATCACATTAGTTGTAGCTGCCCAGTCATCTGGAAGCACTTCCTGACCACCCAAAGCCATTTTCAACTCCTCTTTGAAGACAACATGACACTCTTCCTTTTTCAGCTTCCACCACTTTGTCTTCTGCTCTGCCTTTGCCTTCTTCACCTTCCTCACCATCAGCATCATCCTGCACACCGCCATCCTATGCTGTTTGGCAACACTCTCACCCACTACTACTTTGCAGTCACTGACTTGCTTCAAATTACATCACCTACACAAGATGTAGTCTACCTGTGTGCTCCTACCTCCACATTTATAAGTCACCATATGTACATGTATATGTGCATATAATAGTAATAAATACATATTCAATGCTATAAATGCTTATAATAACAATTAAGCATTAAAAAATAATGCACAAGATATAAATAAAATATAAATACACACACATACAGAGCCGCATGCACACACATAAAAATGTAAGTAGTTTTGTTGGGGGTTTTTGGGTTGTTTTTGTTTGATTTTGTTTGCTCGGGATTTTTTTTAATTTATTTTTATTTTTTTGCATAATTGGCCTTGTTTTGCAAGATTTCCTTAACTTTTCTCCTAATTTTCCTTAATTTCCTTATTTTTGTATTTTTTGATGAATATTTTTGAAAAACCCACGATGCACTGAAACCACAGAAACTGAAGCACGAAGTTGCGAGGGATCACTGTATTATAAAGCAGCAGTGGGTGCACTCAGTCTTTGAATAAAGGCAAATTAGCACAGCTGTGAAGATATTTGATATTATGTGAATTTAACTTTGAACTCGGGAATTAAACTGAAAATATGTGGAGAGAAAAAAGTGTTTTTTGTTATAGTATAGTAATTTTATACACTTCACTCTTGCTTTAGTAAAGTACGAATCTCTGACCTCATGCATTAACATTCTCCCAAAAATTTTAGTTTGATATCTGTGAACAATCCAATAAAATTTATTCATTCATTCTCTGAATCGCTTTACCTCAATTAGAGTCACGAGGAGGCTGCTACTCATCTCAGTCAACTCTGGGCAAGGGCGGGGTACACCGTGGTCAGCTACCCAGGCCAACGTAGGGCATAAACGTGCTGATGGCTCTGCAGCTACTATTGACAAAAGTCAGCAATGGTTCTTTTACATGAGCCTCACACCATAGACAGTGAGCAACATGACCGGCCTTTGATAACCCAGTTAGCTGCACTGGCTTGGGGGCAGTGACAACCTGTTCAGAGCGGTGCTTGAACCCAGGCCACCACTGCCCCTGTCCAATAAAATTGCCTGTGCAATTTTCTGATTATTAAGAAACATATGGGTGACTAATAAGAAATTTACACATCATTGTATTCTGATTCAATTTACTAGTATTTGTAAATCTGTGGATTATCAGGTTCATGCATGGAGTCGCAGATTCTGAATTTAAATTGCAGCACAGAGCACCAGCAGAACTACCCAGCTTTTTATTAAACATAAACTTGTCCATATGGTTGTGTGCTTTGGTTACAAACATTCTTTCCCTTTTAAATCATCTGTTTAGTGTATTCATTAGGGGTCACAATGGAATAGTGGTCAGCATACCCACAGCAAGAAAGTACTGGGTTCGAGTCCCAGGCTCTGGCATTTCTGTGTGGAGTCCTCCCACAGTCCAAAGACATGCACATTAGACTAACCCGGTCATTTCAAATCAACCCTCGGTGCGGTATGAGTCGTTGTGTATGTCTGTTGGTTCTGCAATGTTCTGACAAGCTGTATAGGATGTACCTCACCTACATCCAGTGTTGG
This sequence comes from Plotosus lineatus, assembly GCA_024760905.1. Taxonomy (NCBI): domain Eukaryota; kingdom Metazoa; phylum Chordata; class Actinopteri; order Siluriformes; family Plotosidae; genus Plotosus; species Plotosus lineatus. The sequence continues at coordinate 11,103,776 of CM045732.1, forward strand.
CTGATATAGGCTCCAGCCTCTCCATGGCCCTAGTATGAGTGTATTAAGTATTGGTTAAGTGAAAGGAATTTTAACACCTAACATTGCCACAAAATTACATTAAACTAAAATTTCTTTTTTGTAAAAAAAATCTTGTTTATATCAAGCGATAGACTAGATGATAAAAAATATTCTGCAAACATGGACGGTAAAGATTATACAGGGTGTAACAGTTTTGTTTTGTTCCTCCTTATGCCACATGTTATACAAGTTTGGGTTTCCAGTGAACATCCATTCAGTTAAAGAAAAAAAAAATCAATCAAGAAACTCAATAACACTGCATACTTCACATAGTTGTGGGCAGACAGAATGAAATCAAGAAGGCTAATACTTTTGTTGAAGGATGCTGGCACTCCCATCTCATACCATTTCATCCAAAAAGGCTTTGGTTTGAATCCTCACATTGAGAACTGGTTTATAACTGGAAAGAATGTCAGTGTTATTGATTTTCTACTGATTCTTAAATAAAACTTTATTATCCGTTAAACAACTTAGTGGAAAGGCCATATTTTTAAGCCATATGAATGTGGTTGTGGAAAATAACTTGAAAATTTGCTCCCCTGTTTTCCAGTAATATTTCACATGTATGTCGTCTATAAATGTAATTTATCAGATCTGGCATCATGCCTTTAGCATGTGGGAATGTTCATTCATTTTCTGAAATGTTTAATCCTAATTAGGGTTGGCGGGAGGCTGGCGCCCATCTCGACCAATTCTGGGCATGAGCAGAGTACACCCTGGACACCTCACCAGGCCATCATGACAGCTATGTGTCCTACTCCTGATGACAGTCAGCAGTGGTTGTTTTAAGTGCCTCTCACTATAAACCTTTGATAGCCCAGTTAGATGCACTGGGGGAATAGTAGTGACAACCTGTTAATAGTGTGGCTTGAACCCCCCCAACCTTGGGATCAGTACTCCAGCACCGTACCACCAGGCCACCAAGTGGGGACGCATTCAAGTGAACTCCAATCTTCTTTTTATTCTGGATTACTAAAAAGTATGTTGTGTGGGAATGTGAACGTTTAAAAAAAAGTCCTTTCACTCAAATGTTCTCTTCTGCCACTATTGATTACTTTCTATTGTTAATCCCTTATAAAACAAAGAAAAAATACCCCTTAGAATAAATCAAACATTTCTTTAAGAAAGTAAAGTGTAAATAATTATAATTATCAAGGAAAGGAGATGCAGACACTTCAAGACTCTGTCTGGTTATAACCTACTGTTCCTTTGATTCATTACAAAGTCGTACTGATTGTCTAGCGTAGATTTGAACCCTGGTTTCCTGCTCTTCCTGTTTTGACTCTCGCATGTATTATGCTTATTAAATATGAAGTTGGCAGTCATCATTCTGATTGTACACTCTTGTGAAGAAATATGTGCATCACGGTAAAATGGTTCATTTATTTATTTTTTTCATTTTTAGATATTTGAATTTGGACTTGTAACCATTTCATATAGGCTGTGGCTACCCGTACGCATTCGTACGGGATTTATTTTTTTGCTATTCGTACTGTAACCCTTTTGCACATGCACGTTGACGCGCCACCTACTGGAAATGAAGTTAATCATTTGCACCGTATGTTTAGCAGACGATAGCCGTATAACCCTAACCCTTAAGTTGTAACCCAAACCCATAACCCAGTGCTTCTTAAATAGTGGGGCGTGCCCCCCGAGGGTATGATGCCCGGGGGAGGGGGGGGTGATGCCAGGGATATGACCCTGGGGAACATGCTTTTCTGGAATTGTGTACAAGAATTAAGTGTAATTGCACCTCCACTCCACTAGTTGGCAGTGGCGCTCTCATTGTCACGCTATAGTGTAGCAGTTTTTTGCACAAGCAAACGATAGAAGTGCAGTAAACAACCCCTCGAGTTTAAATAAGGATGTATTTTTTTTAATTTCAGGCACATTAGTACACTTTAAATCTTTTCTATTACAGATTCAAAAACAATATTAATGAAGTTTTTCTTTATTGTAAATTGAATTATATTTCTTTCTTTTTTTGTTTTTAATGTTAATAAAGATACAATGTTATGCAGAGGTGTACTAATAACAATTTTATAGACAAATAATACTATTTATAGTCGCTCACGGGGCGGTGGGTGGGGGGGGTGGAATTTTTTTTCTTCTTCCTGGAGGGGGGGCACCACAGAAAATAATTGCGAAGCACTGCCCTAACCCTAACCCTGATAAAAATTTATCCCCGACATGGAACGCATGTTCTTCCATCGCCATTTTGACCACGTGACTGACGTCAGCTCGAGCATGTGCGAAGTCTCTTTTTCCAGATATCGTATGAATAGCAAAACCTCGTAGGAATAGGATACCGTACGAGTAGTCACTTTGTTTCATCTGACACATAACTTTGAAATTTTGTAGTCAATTTGATTATTTCAATAAAGACAAACAGAAGCTACGTGTGTATATATATATATATATATCGAGAGAGAGAGAGAGAGAGAGAGAGAGAGAGAGAGAGAGGATTTTCTGAGTAGATCCTTCCGTAGGAGAGTGCTCAATACTTTTTGGTAGAGCAAATAAACAAAAATAAAAGGACAGGACAAAGACTTTCTATTGAAACTCCATTTATCACTACAGATCTGTTTCGAGGGGTGGTGAAACCATCCTCTCTCTTCAGGTGATTATAGAAGAAATTTTATTATATTATATTTATAAATATTCTTCTATAATCACCTGAAGAGAGAGGATGGTTTCACCACCCCTCGAAACAGATCTGTAGTGATAAATGGAGTTTCAATAGAAAGTCTTTGTCCTGTCCTTTATTTTTGTGTGTATATATATATATATATATATATATATATATATATATATATATATATATATATATATATATATATATATATATATATATATTTATATATATATATATATATAAATAAATATATATATATATTTAATACATACAATATATACAAAACATTTTTTTATAATTTCTGCTAAACAGAGAGCTGCGAAACTTATTTTCATTGTTCACTCAACAGTTGAACAAAGATCTCTTTATCTTATCTTACACTTAATAAATGCCTACAAATGTATTTATGCTAAAGGAGGCGATTTTATCTTGTGAGATTTGATTTTGAAGAAAATTATATATGTATGTAGATATTTTTGTTAAATAAATGATGCAAAGCATTTCAAGTTTATATAAACAGAAGAATGAACATCTGTTCACAGCGTACTCTACAGCTTGCCTATGGTCAGCTGGGATTTGCTCCAGATTCCCCTGCGAGCCTGACGGATGATCAGTATAGGTAATGCATGCATGCATGGATGGAGTTGAAATTCTTATATTTAAAGGGAATTGAAATACAGAGTATGGAGTGCAAAATGAGCAAAATATTAATTATGAAAAGATTAAAAGATCACATCCAGTGATGACCCAAGCACCGCTATATCATCGAACGACTTATTTAAACAAATTAACCGAGGGGCTTGAATGAAGACTGCTTTTTTTTTTTTTTTTTTTTTTTTTTTTTTTGGTCGTTGTTGCTGCGGTGTTTTGTTTTGTTCCCTAAAAATACTGAGTCACATAAGATATTTCCCTTTTATATCTTGCTCTTTGGAACTACCCTTGGTAAGTTATAAACTGCTGGTGGTTAAGCCTGTCACTGATGCATAATTAAATCATCTTCCTCCATAGTTTTAATATGTTTATAATTATAAAGGAGTGAAAAATGAATGAAAATGGAACTGAATACAAAATTGTCACCACAGTGGTACAGTCTCGAACATCATATAACATTATGTTGCCAGGCACATTATTATTAAAAAGTTCTACCTCTTACCCGGTGTACAGCAGTATTTTCATATCGTGCACCATTCTGTATTGCTGACTTTCGTAAAGAGTAGCTGCAAAGTCGTCAGCGTGTTTCTGTCCCTTGCTAAAAGGGTTGTGACAGGAAGGGCATCCGACGTAAAAATCTCTGCCAAATCAAACGTGCGAATCAGATGATTCGCTGTGGCGACTCCCGAGTAAAAGGGAAAAAGCCAAAAGGAAGACACAGACAATAAGGGGCAGAACTAGAGTGTAGTCGGTAGCATTTCTGCCTGACAGTTTCAGGTTCTAAGGTTTGATCCAGAACTCGGGTTGTTGTTGTTGTTGTTGTTGTTGTTTGTATATGTCACCCCCCAACACTGCATGGACTTTCTCTACATTCTCTGGTTTCCCCTCTTCAAAAACCCGCTGGTGGGTGAATCAGAGCATCTAATCTACCTTCCTGTATGAGACTTCATATCCTGTAAGATAAAAACAGAAAGTGAAGCAAAGCATAACTGATATTAGAATATATGACACAGGAATGGTGATATCTCAGTGGTGGCCTTTTGGGAAGGTGCTGGATCACTGATCCCAAGGTTGGGGGTTCAATGGGTTGTTACTGCCCCCCCAGTGCAGCTAACTTGGTTATCAAAGGCCGGCCATGTCTCTCACTGTCTATGGTGTGAGGTTCATGAAAAAAAAAAAAAAAACATTGCTGACTTTCAACAAGAGTAGCTGCATAGCCATCAGCGTGTTTCTGCCCTCTGATGGCCTGGTGAGCCATCCAGGGTGTACTTTGTCTTCGCCCAGAGTAGGCTGAGATGGGCACCAGCCTGCCTGCAACCCTGTCTGTCTGTCTTCCTTTCGGCTTTTTCCCTTTTACTCGGGAGTCGCCACAGCGAATCATCTGATTCGCACGTTTGATTTGGCAGAGGTTTTTACGCCGGATGCCCTTCCTGTCACAACCCTTTTTAGCAAGGGACAGAAACACGCTGACGACTTTGCAGCTACTCTTTACGAAAGTCAGCAATGGTTCTTTTACATGCCTCTCACCATAGACAGTGAGAGACATGGCCCGCCTTTGATAACCCAGTTAGCCGCACTGGGGGGGGACAGTGACAACCTTGTGGAGAGTGGGACTCGAACCCCCAACCTTTGGATCAGCGATCCAGCGCCCTATACCACTAGACCACCACTGCCCCAGCCTGCCTGCAACCCTAATTAGGATTAAGCGGTTCAGAAAGAAAATGAATCAAAAACATTTTGGATCAAAATTCCATTGACTCAGTCTGGCACAGTCACTCAAGCAGTGACATCATCACTGTCAGGCTTTAAAATAATGAATGTAAATCCAGTTAATAAAAATCTCATTTTAGTTAGTTTTTTTTTTTTTCCTTGTGGTATAAAGGGATCCCTCACTTTCCACCGTTAATGGGGACCGAGAACCCCCACCCCCACCCCACCTGACGTATACAGACATGCTTAATTATTATTGTTGCTATAAGCATTTAATATGTATTTATCGATATTATATTCACAAATAGTAATAAGTGTGTATAATATCAATAATATCAATAAATACATATTCAATGCTTATAATAACAATAATAATTAAACATTAAAAAATAATGTATACGATGTAAATTGGTGGCCTAGTGGTATAGGGCGCTGAATCGCTGATCCTAAGGTTGGGGGTTTGAGTCCCACCCTCCACAAGGTTGTCACTGTCCCATGTGTGCAGCAAACTGGGTTATCAAAGGCCGACCATGTCTCTCACTGTCTATGGAGTGAGGTTCATGTAAAAGAAACATTGCTGACTTTTGACAAGAGTAGCTGCAAAGCCGTCAGCGTGTTTCTGCCCTGTGATGGCCTGGCGAGCCGTCCAGGGTGTACTCTGCCCTAGCCCGTAGTCCGCTGGGATGGGTGCCAGCCTCCCCGCGACCCTAATTAGGATTCAGCAGTTACAGAAAATAAACTGATGAACACATACAAACACACGCGCACACACCCACACACACACACACACACACACACACACACACAGATGCACACCTCACAAAAAAATGTGAGTAGTTTTGTGGGGGTTATTTTTGTTTTTGTTTGTTTGGGTTTTTTTGCATAATTGGCCTTGTGTTGTGGCATTTTTCTTAATTTTTCCCCCTATTTTTCCTTAATTTCCATATTTTTTATTTTTCGATTAATATTTTTGAAAATCCCGCAAAAAATTGAAGCACAAAGTAGCGAGGGATCACTGTATACTAAAACAATTATGCTCGATGGATGAGGCTAAAATGAATATTTGTTAATTGTTAAAATACAGTAAATCATCCTTTTATCTCTATTATTTGTGGTATTTGTGATAAAATTATATAGCCTCCAGGGTATTCATTAGGTTTTAGAGTAGAAGGAAGATATTGATAAGTAGGGGGTGGAAACTGTTTGAGGCAAGCATGGGGATGGGGGTGTCCCCACCCCAGAAAATGTTTTAACCCCTTAACCAACCATTTTTTTGACAAAAACGTTCCTTTTTCAGACCAATTTTTCATCTATTTTTGCATGCAACTGTAATTTGAAATTACCCCTTTCGGCAGAGACGAGATAACTCGCCTTTTTTTTTTTTTTTTAGCACATTTTTATTTATTTTTTTGTCACCAAAAATTATTGTAATGAAGAATACACGATTGATTATTCAAGTTTGCTCTTTATTCATTTTCTGTAACCGCTTCATCCTAATTAGGGTCACGGGGAGGCTGGTGCCCATCCCAACCAACTCAGGGCGAGGGCAGAGTACACCCTGGACAGCTCGCCAGGCCATCGCAGGGCGGAAACACGCTGACGGCTTTGCAGCCTACTCTTTTTACGAAAGTCAGCAATGGTTCTTTTACATGCCTCACACCATAGACAGTGGGAGACATGGCCGGCCTTTGATAACCCAGTTAGCTGCACTGGGGGGGACAGTGACAACCTTGTGGAGAATGGGACTCGAACCCCCAACCTTTGGATCAGCAATCCGGCGCCTTATACCACTAGACCACCACTGCCCACGCTCTTTATTCAAAAAAGAAAAAGAAAAGAAAAAGAAAAGAAATTACAATCAAAAGAAATTACAGTCTTATGTGTGATATTTATCAAAAAAGGGAACCACAAATAAAGGTACAAGACACATCTTACACGATTGATTATTCAACTTTGCTCTTTATTCAAAAAAAAAGAAAAGAAAAAGAAAAGAAATTACAATCAAAAGAAATTACAGTCAGTGTGTGTGATATTTATCAAAACATGGAACCACACATAAAGGTACAAGGCACATCTTACACATATACCGTGACTCCTTCCTAATTGGTTTCCCTCTATGCTCACGTTTCTGACTGCATACAACACATCTTTTTGTTGGATTTGCCTTTTTCTCTGTTGGCGGGATTTCCTTGGGAAAATGTCCAGGTGTATTCCGTGTACTTACTGCACCTGCTGATGGTCTACCTGGGGATCTCCGTGGTGGCAGTTCTGATCCATACTTTGTGATGATGTCACGTATGATTTGTAGACGAAATTTGAGATGTGTGAGGCATTATGTGCAATTTCTTGCGTCAATCAGTTCATCATCTTCACTTTTCGCTTGAATATTCATTTTCTGATGAGCTGGCACTCTCATCAGACGTATCCAAGCCTCTAAGAGAAGCTTCAGTATCGCTGTTGTCATCACTGTTATCCATTGGGATAAGGGATGCCGAGAAATTTCAAGGAAATCGTAAAATACGAGGCCGAGAGTACCGATTCTAAAGAGCGCGACACTCCCCCTTTGACTCTTTGCGGGTTACTGAGTCGAAAACGTTTCACCGCTTACCTCTTGTCTAACGTTGCCTTGAGATGCCATAGTTCATTTTTTTGAGGCGTATGATGATGAGTAGTGTACGATAACATCCTCAGGCATCAATAGAAATGACGAGTAAAGCCGCTTCCCTCTGGTTTTGAAAGCGTAAGTTTTGGCGAGTTAACACGTCAATGACTGGAAAATACAATTTGGGTGATTGCGAGTATACTCGTCTCTGCCGGGTAAGGGGTTAAAATTCATGTGCTCTGTGGTGCATTCTGGGCCGATATTTATGAGAAAATCAGACAAGCTACAAGCAAATAAAACTAAAAGATTATATTATTAAAAAAGAGTATTTGTTCCAAGAATAGTAGACTTACTTCTTAAAGGAAAGTACATAAAACTTCTGATTTTAAAAATCTAACAGTAACTTATTTATATAGAACATTTGTGAATCAAACCGCTACCCGAATCTGCCCAAACTGTTGATGTAATATCATTGTAGGATTAATAAGATTCGGCTATTAGAATAAGATTAGGCTAGTTTAGTTGGCGGCTAGTTTTCACTATTATCACTCAGTGCAATCAAGAAATAATTTGTGTTCGTACATGACAACAACTTTTTTACCTATTTCACGAGATACGGATGTTTCCGAAACAGTAGAATCATCGGTCTTGAGTCGCGTCCACAACGTATTTAATGTTGGTTGTTTAGATCTACTTCGTTTCGGCGCCATGCTTGTCGGTACGACTCACATCAGTTCATTCAGTTAATTTTCTGTAACCGCTTAATCCTAATTAGGGTCGCGGGGAGGCTGGCGCCCATCCCAGCCAACTTTGGGCGAGGGCAGAGTACACCCTGGACAGCTCGCCAGGCCATCGCAGGGCGGAAACACGCCGACGGCTTTGCAGCCTACTCTTGTCGAAAGTCAGCAATGGTTCTTTTACATGAGCCTCACACCATAGACAGTGAGAGACATGGCCCGCCTTTGATAACCCAGTTAGCTGCACTGGGGGGGGACTCACATCAGTTTGGACTATATTTTACCCGGGCTTGTACGACCCGTCATGATGTAAATCTGCACGGGAGCACAGGTAAATGGCGGCATGTATATAAAAAGCGTCGCGCTTTTGAATGAGGTAGTATAGTGCATCATGGGATATTGGAAGTGAACCGATTGAGAAAATGATCAAAACAAGTGATCGTGTTGTCAAGTACATAGCTTAACAAAGCCGTGAAAAATGTTTTTTATGAAAGATTATTATTTACTATTATAAAATATAACCGGCGCTAGGCTAATAGTAGCCGGCGCTTCCGCCGGCCGCCGGCACTTAATGAAAAGTATGAGGCTCGATAGCCAACTGAAGCATTGTTAAATATTCTCGAAAGATTATAAACTGCATTATTTGACTGCGTTCATTCTGTTATTGTCTTTATTATTCCCTCACAACAGGTTATTAATACTTACACTGTAATGGAGTCATTGTTCTATTGAGTCAATGAATCAAATTTAAACTGTTCTTCTAACCTTCACTTCCTGTATTGCTATGCTTTCATGATGCAGCCC
>CM045732.1:11117974-11262974 GCA_024760905.1 Plotosus lineatus
TGACGACTCGGAGGACGATATTGGAGAGTCAGCAGAAGCTCTTACACGGGAAAATCGTAGCAAATCAACCAGAATATTTGGTGCTCTTGTGGAAAATGTGTGCGTCAAAAAAACCGATCAGGAATGCTACTGTTGTAAAGAACATGAATTGCTTGAGGAAAATATACTGACATTCTTGAAATTGGCTATACGACTGTCAACGATGTTACGTCACAATGACCTTTGACCCCGGTGAAAAAAAGCCAACATGTCCGCGCGCTAAACCTTCGTGAGCAAGGAATGTCATACAGAAGAAAAGGAAATGTGGACTTATACATAAACTACCGACATCACGCGATGTTTAAAAGTTAATAATAAGGTATAGTGGATATATTTTTAACGCTGTCAATTTTGGGTCCAGGTACCCTTTAAGCCCCTGAAATTCAGCTGCTCAACTATATCAGTACACCATGCAAAATTTGCTACCCAACCAATAGCCAAGCAGCCGCTGATGGATGTTAGCACAGAGCAATGTAATTTCTCATTTATTTTATAAAGAGCACTGATTAACTTCTTATAATTTCTTATAGTCCTCATTTAAACCTAGTAAAACTTGAACTTTGGCACACTCATGCAAACAAAGAGTGTTGCACCGAGCCATGCTTTCTTATGGCTGGTAATTTTGGGACAAGTACCATATCGCAAGGCTTGAGGCGGAAATTAAATACAGTGTATGATTTCCCAAACTGCACTTGAAAGATTATCCACTGATACTCAGGGTGGCAACTGGAGCTAAGTGTGTAGATAGAGTGTCGGTGTAGAGATCTGGAAATAGCATTAATAGCTGAGCCGAGTGAGAGCTAAACTTATCACAGTTTTTGACAGTCGGTGAATAGCAGCTTTGCTGTCTTCAAAACTGTGAAATCCTGGGCTTAACCACAGCACAGCAATGCACAGAACAAGGAGTCCAATTTCAATCCGCATTCACGTGTATATCACTGGAACCTCAATTTGTTTATTGATTGCGCCAAAAAATAAATTAATAAACAAATAATACTCACGGAAATCCACCTGTCTATCTATGTGTACCAGGAAAAGCTGAAGCCAATCTCAGTTAACTTTGCTTAAAAGGCGGAGTATACCCCGAACAGGTCAGCAACCCTTTGCAGCGCTAACCTGGAAACAAACAACCTTTTACACTTGCATTTACATTTATGAGCCATTTAGAGCAACCATCTAATCTAATGTACCAGAGATGAAAATGTTGAGGTTCTCTTTGGGAGTAACGAGGATGGATAGGATCGGGAATGAGCACATCAGATAGACAGCACATGTAAGATGTTTTGGAGACAAAGTCAGACAGGCTAGATTGAGATGGTTTGGACATGTGCAGAGGAGGGATAGTGAGTATATTGGTAATAGGATGCTGAGGTTGGAACTACCAGGCAGAAGGCCTAGAGAAAGACCAAAGAGGAGATTTATGGATGTGGTGAAGGAGGATATGAAGGAAGTTGGTGTAAGAGAAGAAGATGCAGAGGACAGGGTGAGATGAAGGCAGATGATTCGCTGTGGCGACCCCTGAAGGGAACAGCCGAAAGGAAAAGAAGAAGAAAGAAGAAGAAGAAAATCTGATCTAATGTGCATGTCTTTGGACTGCAGGAGAAAACTGTAGCAAACCAATAAAAGCACAGAGAGAGCATGAAAACTTCACAAAGAACCAGATTTAGTTTCAAACCCAGGTTCTTGTCTCCCTTATTTACAAAAATTCTGTATTAAAATTCTGCAGTATTAATTTACATTTCATTTTTCAAACTGTTTTATCCTTTATTAGAGTCATGGGGAGGCTGGAGCCTATCTTAGCCGACTCCAGGTAAAAGTAAGGTATACCTTGAATGGCTCGCCAGACCATGGCAGATCAACACACACAAGCATTCACATTCGCATTCACTCTTAGGGTTAACCTGGAATATCCAATTTGCCTAATGTAAATGTCTTTGGGCTGTGGGAGGAAAAAGGCGCGCTCTGAGGTAACCCACATGCCGACTCTACATCCTCATCGGGCACAAGACTCAAAAGTAGGACTTTTTTGCAGGCAAGAAGTTCCAACCATTGTGTTCCAACCAATGTTTTTGTGTGTGTGTGTGTGTGTGTGTGTGTGTGTGTGTGTATGTGTGTGTGTGTGTGTGTGTGTGTGTGTGTGTGTGTGTGTGTGCTATGTTTTGTCTTATGTTTTTATTTGATTCTATAATCTTAATATATATACAGGGATCCCTCGCTACTTCGCGCCTCAATTCATGTGGCTTCAGTGCATCGCGTTTTTTTTTTAGTTTTTTTTTATATTCATCGAATTAAAAAATAACAAAATTAAGGAATAGGGGGGAAAGTTAAGGAAAATGCCGCAAAACAAGGCCAATTATGCAAAAAAAAAACCTAAACAAAAACAAAACATAAAACAACCCAAAACCTCCCATCAAAACTATTTACATTTTTATGTGAGGTGCGCATCTGAGTGCGTGTACGCGCGTCTGTATGTGTGTGTATTTATATTTTATTTACGTCTTATGCATTATTTTTTTAATGTTGAATTGTTATTATAAGCATTTATAGCATTGAATATGTATTTATTGATATTATATACATATATACATGTATGCATACATTAGTCGGGGGGGGTGGGGGGTTGATGCTACTTCACGGAATTTGGTGGTCGCGGGGGGTCCCAGTCCCAATTAACTGTGAAAAGTGAGGATCCCTGTAGTCAATAATGAAAGTACGTATATGTTGGATATACATTTCAAGCAAAAGCCAACCGCAAAGAATTTTTTAGTAGGCGTTACGTGGAATAAGGCGTATACGTGGAAACATAAATTACATTTAATGACACGTTCAAGAAGAGTAAACAATACAGTAAATAACTCCGAGAGATACGTGGCGAAAACCTGTATTTCATTAGTCATAGTTGAACAAGCTGCATAACATAGACTTTAGCAACAGACATTGTCAAATAGAGGACTATGTTCCAAATGTTGCTCTAGCGATGTATTTTAGAGGACCAATCTTTAAACATTTTACCCATTTATTTTCAGACCTTTATAAATACATATATATTTTTTTAGACACCAGTGGAGCACCAAAGTAGGATTTCTAATCCAAAAAAAAAACTCTATCTTTATTCACAAAGCTGGTTCCCTTTCACCTGCACTTGATGATTTTGCGTGTACACGCTAGACAGCTTGTTTGGCTTCCTCCTCCTATTTATGGTCTTTATGGTTTCTGTGCCCACTCTGCTCTAATTGGTCACCTGGAAGCTCCACATTATGCGTTGGGTGGCAGGTCAGGATGGATGAATATACACCGGGGGGGGGGGGCAACACCAGTTCATCAGAAAGCTCGGCATGCCGTGACATACTAGTGTGCTAAAATAAAAAGGTCGGTAAAAAAACCTTGTGTTTATGGCCGGCTCAAACAGCTCAGGAGGAAAACATGCGCTAACCTCGCCATTTGATACTCTGGTGATGTCTGACATAGCTTATCATCACTGTCATAACAATTATGTGTCAAAACAGTTGATAAGCATATCAGTCCTTTAAGAAATGGAAGATATGATGTTCCAGACCTTATTTTTTATTTTATTTTTTTGTAAGATAAACATATCTTTTACAATATTTGATGATGCAGCATCACAGATTTTGTCAATGCTTTATTGGTGCTTTTTGGATGTTATCCCACCCGTCATAAAGTATATCAAAGACACAGGTTACATATGAGTCACTCAGTTCCATTATTGACATGTGATGAAAATAATGCACATGGAGAAAAACACACGTACACACACACACACACACACACACACACACACACACACACACACACACACACACACAAGCCATGGCTGCCTCACGGTGTTATTTTGAGGCCTGGGTTCTCTCTTGCTTTTTTTCTCTCTCTTTCTGTCTACGTCACTCCATTCATTGAGCACAAGTGCCTGCTTGTCATCAGCTCCCAGAGGAAAAGATTTGCAACATGTGCTGCCACATGATGGCTCTTTGCCTTCCAGCCATTTTTACTTCTCTTATTTTTAGCGAACTAGAAGAGAAGAAGGAAGGGCTGACTAGAGGACATAAACGTTCATGGAATATTTCAATGCATTTAATTAATTAATAATGGTAATGTGTATGAAACTAGTAAAAATTTGCTGAAATCACATGGATTGAGACTATGTGACTAAGGTTTCCGAAACGATCAGGCTGAAACTACAAATACACGTTACGTGAAATCCATATAGCCACAATAAAGCATATTTATTTCCATGAATGTACGTTATTTCTTGATCCAGGGTTGAGCGGCGATTTAAAATAGGCCGCCAGGTTGTTTATAGTATTATGCAAATAAATCTGACTAAATTTATAGGAAAATATTGCTGGCAAATAGAAAGAAGAATAAAAACAGGATTAAAAGCAGTCCTGTATAAATGTCTACTGGAGACCAATTATGAACGAGAGTAATATAGCTGAGGTTAAGGGACTGTGCCATGCTGTCAGCACTGATATTTCTACCTCACCAGTTTCCCACCCCACCGTGTTTTCCAATGTGTTGCCAGTAAGGCGTGCCCATCTCAGATTTTAATCCTAATAGAGACACAAAAATATATACTCGGCACACTAAACAAATACTGATGATACAGATTACGATACGCTGTACACTGACTTTTAACTTGTCTCAAAAAGTGCAGAATCCAGCTGCCCGGTCTTCACCTTGCTGACCACGTGCTGCACGCTGCACGAACGGAAAACAAGTGCATCCTGTCTGGCTCTGTCTGAATCTTTCCAGGCAGGCTTTTTTTTTTTTGGCAGAGAGTGTGCCAGTCATTTGCAGTCAGAAACAAAAATAGGGCATGAAGTAGCAAAATTGCAAAATAAAAACGTTGGTGGGGACGCATGCAAAGTTGAAAGCACATTCTAATATTATGTTGGACCACCTTCAGCCTTGATAACACTATATACATAATCATTATGGCACCGCTTCAACCAACTTAACCAAGATTTATTTTCATCTACAGTTATGTCCTGGGATCTTAAATTCACACACTCATTTGCCCAGCCATTTAATCCTTCTACAGTCATGGTGAGGCTGGTACCTATCTCAGCCAACACTAGGCAAAGGCGGGGTACACGCTGAACAGCTCACCAGATCGAGGCCGAGCCAACATATACACAAGCTCTCACACTCATAACTCAGGAGAACTTGGAGCAACCAATTATTCTCGTGTGCGTCTCTTTGGATTGAGGAAGGAAACCAGAATAGCCATAGAAAACCCACGCAAACAGGGAAAATATGCAACCTCCACATAGAAATGCCCTTACAGTGCCTGAGACTCAAAAACCCAGGACCTTCTTGCTACAGATTGGTCCTTTAAAATACATTTCGAACATGGTCCACTATTTGACAATGTCTACTGCTAAAGTCTATGTTATGAAGATTCAGAGAGCACCAAATTCCATGAAGTAGGATCAACCCCCCCGACTCATGTATACGTACATGTATATGTGTATATAATATCAATAAATACATATTCAATGCTATAAATGCTTATAATAACAATTAAACATTTAAAAAATAATGCATAAGATGTAAATACAACATAAATACACACATATACAGACGCGCACGCACGCAAATGCGCGTGCGCGCACTCAGATGCACACCTCACAAAAATGTAACTAGTTTTGATGGGAGGTTTTGGGTTGTTTTTTGTGTTTGTGTTTGTGTTTGTTTAGGGGGGGTTTGCATAATTGGCCTTGTTTTTGTGGCATTTTCCTGAACTTTTTTCCTTATTCTTCTTCAATTTTTTAATTTTTTAATTTGATGGAAAAAAAAAACCCCACAATGCACTGAAGCTGCATAAATTGAAGCGCGAAGTAGTGAGCGATCCCTGTATAGCTAAAATTTGCTCTCAAGAGAGACGTGGACTCAAAGTTCCAATTTCAAGCATTTCTGTATGGAGATTGGATATTCTCTCCATGTTTGCATGAGTTTCCTCGAGGCACTCTGGTTTCCTCCCGCAGATTAAAGACGCACACAACAGCTGTTCTATTTTGTCTGTAGGTGTGAGTGTGAAAGGTTGTGAGTGAGTGTTTCGGCCTCAGGATGGTCTGTAAATCTGTTCAGGGTGCTCAGGGTATATCACCCCTTTCCCCGTGTAGGCTGAGAGGGAATCTAGTCTTCACTCTTCGCATCACTTTGAAGATAATGATTTCATTTTACAAGTCGTATCCACTTAATACGGACGTGTTAGTTATAGACTGGGCTGATGTGAGTTCTTGAGAATTCACTGTTGCCACATATTAGTCTTTTTCATACTCTTTAACGTTACTGCTCTCTGTCAAACTGAACTTAAAAGGCAGAAACAGTGACGTGTGATAATGATCGTAACCTGAAAAAACACTTTATATCGTAAATTATTATACATAATAATATATAATGTATATTTGTTCAATATGTCTAAGTATGAATATGGTGTGAATATATATATTTTTTAAATTCACTGATTGATTTGTTTTATTATTAACTTGCAAAGCAAGGACAGTGGTGGCCTGGTGGAAGGGTGCTGGGTTACTGATCCCAAGGCTGGAGGTTCAAGCCCAACTATCAGTGGGTTGCTGCTGTCCCCCCAGTGGAGATCAATCTAGACTCTCTCACTGTCAATGGTGAGAGACATGTAAAAGAACCATTGCTGATTTTCCTAATTCTGCATTGCTGCCAGCATGCTTCTGGCCTGGTGAGCTATCCAGGGTGTACTCTGTCCCCATCCAAAGTCGGCTGAGATGGGCACCAGCCTCCCCGTAACTTTAATTAGGATTCAGAAAATGCTTGATATTACAAAGTCCCAGAAACTGTTTGCTTACACTGTTATGGGTAAAGGTTGTTGGGCTTTTTATACCTGAGCCATAGTGGCTCATCAGGCTGGTGCTTATTCCGGTTTCTGTAGCGTGAAGTGACTAGGAGTTCAACTCCTCCTGGATGGGACGCGAGTCCATCACAGGTTACCTTCCCAGTATATGTTTACTGGTACCCAGTTATACTACTGGGTGAACAGTGGCACACTTGTGGTTAAGACCTTCCCCAGGGGTCTTAGCACAGTGGGGGTCTAACTGGGATTTGAACTCATAACCTCCTGATCATGAGCCCAGCATGCTAACCACTATGCCACCATCCCCACTACACCATTATGGGCATGTAAATAAATATAAATATAAATGTGACTGTAAAAACATTGTATATAATTATATTCAGTTTGTGTGTTGTAAATAGTGACCCATGGTATGACTCAGCTGTTTGGGTCTGGAATTTTCCATGAGGGGACCTAGTTTCACATGTGCCCTGTTGGCGGGCCAGATGATTTGGAATTTTCCAGAATGGAACTTTCCCGAACTTTAGGTAATATATATTAAAGACCTGATGCCGACTGGCTCCAGTCTCTTTGGGTCTCTTCGGCGCAGATCACCCAAGGAAACGCATCGCAGCGGATCATCTCATCCAAGGCAGATCATGGAACACATGTCACCCAAGTTTCGTCGTTCAAGACTTCATCAAAGTCCATCATCCACGTTCACCCACAGCTCACACGAAAATGTTCATCATTTGTTTCTTTCGACACGCAGGATTCCGAGCCTTTTACCGCCTCTAAATTTGCCCTGCTTCTTTGTTTTGGGACCCTTGTTTAATTTGTATTTTGGTTAGCTTTAAGCTGTAAGTATTATTTTGCCTTACTTTGATCATATTATTAAATTGTAGATAGTTTATGTCATGGTCTGTCGTGCTTTGTTGGCTTCAAGGGGGAATTTTCATCTTCTGAATTCCATACAAAACAACACTTGAATGATCTCAAGCTTTAAAACATACTGGAGCTGCTCGACTGTAAGTTATATTTACAGGCATTCATGAAACAGCAGAATTTCACTGACATATCAGAAGGTTATATTATTTGTGTAATATATGATTAATTTCATTTCCAAAAGTGGGACTTGTTATCAAGATGCAGTGAAACAGAATTTGTGATTGGTTAATACAGTAGGCCCTTGACTATTTGCGGTTTTGCACTCATGCCCCCGCATATTCGCGGATTGCCGTGATTCAAATTCAGCCAATGGCTGTTCTCCCTCCTGCTGATTGGTTGAGATGATGTATACGCCCCCTTTTTCTCATTTGCGCAAAAGTTGTCAATGTGCATTTTTTAGTGTGTTTTAATTATCAGTTAACTCTATGATGCCACTCAAACGCTGTGCGTCTTCTCTGGCTAAGCGCCAGAAAAAGGTAATGACATTGGATGTCTCTTCTGAAAAAATAAGACTTTCTCCTGAAGAAACGACAGTTTCCTCTGAAGTGCCTGAAGAGGAATAATCATCTGAACTGTTGTTAAGCACTGTAGTATTAGTCTTTTTTTAATTATTATTCAAGTACAGTACCTATATTAATGTTTAGAATGTTTGCGTGTGTGATTTTATGTACTGTGGTGTAGCATGTTTATCCAATTCATTAGACTTCAGGTTCTTTAGTTATGGTCTGTGTTTTTGGTGGGACTCTTTGGAGCAGCTGTGTTCTCTAAGTCTATTTTCTCCCCGCTCCAACTGAGGAGCATGGCTGATCTGCTTGGGCTGATTGCAGTAGCTCACACCTGAATTCACTCCTCTCATCTACTCTCTATAAACACAAAACACATGCTCACCTCTGCATGAGAAGATTGTCGCACATCACTTCCCTGCTTCCTTGTGTTCTCTCTGGCTCCTGGTTCCAGTGTTTACTGTTGTTTCTGGGTGAACAGAGGCACACTTGTGGTTAAGATCTTGCCCAGGGGTCTTAGCACAGTGGGGGTCTAACTGGGATTCAAACACACAACCTCCCAATCATGAGTGCAGCACCCTAACTACTACACCACCGGCCCCACTAGTGCATGTACAGAAGCATTGGTAATACCTTGCCTTAGCACAGTGGTGATCTAATGGGGATTTGAATCCATGATCTCCTGCTCATGAGCCCAGCAGGCTAACCACTTTGCCACTAGCCCCAACATGAGAATCTAGAACTCCAGTTATAAGTTAGATAGTTCTCCATACAAATAAGTTTAATTTATTGGTCATCTTAAATAAGTTATGGGTTCAATGCAAGTTAATTTAAATATAAGTTTTGTTTGAAGCGGTTGACAATGTGGGGAAATCACTGTAGAGATTACAATGTGTATTAAATTGGCTTGAAGGAAGAAATTTCAAGTTTTCAAAACTTTTAAGTCCCAGAATGGGTCCAGTTCGTACACTGAGAGATAGTAATAGTAATTTGGTTCAGTCCAAAATCCCACTGAAAAATAATACACAAATGGCTGTTGTCAATAGGAAGCAATGTATGGGTCATAAAAACTAGTGATGACTAAATGTGTAACATTGTCCATAAATTTTAAGGTTACACTTTAGGGTCATTCCAAAAACCTTCTTGAGAGTTTTTTCTTTTTAAATAGTATAGCTATCCAGTGGGAATGCGTAAAAGAGAATGTTTTGAAGTGAGTGGGCTGTTGATTTAAAATGGGCTTTATTTTTTTTGTTGTGTCTTACAACTTTCACATGGGAGAATAAATAGTACATAAAGAGATCCTGCAAAATCTGGAATAAAGCCACTGAAAATGTATCGCATGTATTGCCAAGGGGGACGGGATCAGTAGGAGAGAAACATATCAAAATTTTTGTTTTATATATACAGGGATCCCTCATTTTCCTTTAATTAATTGGGTTAATTGGGACCAAGATCCCCGGCAACCTCCACATTAGGCGAAGTAGGATTAACCCCCCCCCCCAACTGCCGTATACGTACATGTATATGCATATATAATAACAATAAATACATATTCAAAGCTATAAATGCTTATAATAACAATTAAACATTAAAAAATAATGCAGAAGATGTAAATAAAATATAAATACACACATACAGACACGCACGCGCACACGCACTCATGCACACCTCACATAAAAATGTAAGTAGTTTTGATGGGGGTTTCTGGGTTGTTTGTTTGTTTTTGTTTGGGGTTTTTTGCATAATTGGCCTTGTTTTGCGACATTTTCCTTAACTTTTCCCCTATTTCCTTATTTTTTTTATTCAATTAATATTTTTTTAAAAATAACCCGCTGCGCTGAAGCTGCATGAATCGAATCGCGAAGTAGCAAGGGATCCCTGTAAATATATATATATATATATATATATATATATATATATATATATATATATATATAGGCACTTTGACTGAAATACCTTTACACCTGCTAATTTGTGCAATCAGCCAATCAGGCAACAGCAGTGCAGTGCGTCACATTATTCAGATACTGGGTACATCTTTTACGTCAAACCTCAAAATGGGTAAAATTGCAATCTCAGTAACTTTGACAATGGTATGGTTGTTGGTGTTGTGGGTTGTGGAAATTTTTTTTAATGCCCAAAAATGACTCGGGTTTACAAAGTATGGCACGAAAAACAAAAAAGCATTCAGCAAGTGGCAGTTTTGTGGGCAGAAATGCTTTGTTGATGAGAGAGGTCAGAGTGGTTTGTGCTGGCAGGATATATACGGTAACTCAAATAACCACTCTTTACAACTGTGGTGAGAAGAAACGCATCTCAGAATGTACAGTGTACGTTCAAAGTTGAAACAAATGGGCTAGAATACCAGGAGATCTCATCTGGTTCATTTGGAACAGTGGGTACATTATTACTAAACCTGGTCTGTAGAAGCTTGGAAAATGGAGCCTGGCGCCTGAAAATGCCTGGAAGCGGTTTTTGTGGTACTCATACTGGCACATCTGGCACCAACACCCATGCCATGGTATAAGTCACTGTGATCACATCTTGGTGTCTTCTCATGGTTGATGTGAGCCTTAAATGAAGTTCTTGACCTGACTGATTATGTCTAGTTCTGCTACCACATGACTGGCTGATTGGATAATTGCATTAATAAGCAACTGTACATGTTTTTCATGATTTTATTAAAATGGTTGCTGCGTGTTTTTGAATGGCTATTTAGAGTGCATAGATTTTACCATCAGGGTAAATATGCAAGTTATTATGTAAAGTAACTTTTGAAATCCTGCCTTATAGTGTGTTTCTTCAGGTGTACTTTGTTTTCAGGACACAGCTCAGTGAGTGCCATTAGAAATCCCTCATTAGTGCAGTGAGGTTTAAATAGTTCATTGGAGCTGTCTCCTCGATTATTCCACAGTGAGATGTGATTATTTGAGGAAAAAAATACTATAATAAAGGCTTCCTGTAAAGCACAGAGACTAGTTCTGATTAGTGTCAGGATTTTTTTTTAGCATTTCTCACATTCGGGCAGTAGAGATTCTGAATATTTGTGTTAAGATTTCTCAAAAAACATTTTACCCTTGAAGTCTTATTTTTTATAACATGAATGGCTTATCAACCGGAGACACACTGTTGGTTTTGGCAGCCCAGATTTTTTTTTTCTCCAGCACTGAGCAAAGTCACGTACAATCACAGTTCCTGCATTTCTTTAACATTTTATAGAAGTATGTGTTTATATGCAACTTAATGGACTTTTATTGTTTTAGTAAATACAAACTCGCAGGTTACCTTCCCAGTAGTATATTTTTACTGGTACCCGTTTATACTGCTGGGTGACCCAGGGGTCTTAGCAAAGTGGGAGTCCAACTGGGATTTGAACACACAACCTCCAGAGCATCAGTGCAGCACCCTCACCACTATGCCACCAGCCCCACTAGTATCCCATCCAGGAGAAGATGAACTCCTAGTGACTTCACGCTATGGAAACCGGGGATAAGCACTGGCCTGATGAGCCACTAGGCTCGGGTGTAAAAAGCCCACAGGACTTTAAATACAAACAGGAAATTATTCAATAAAAATGACTTTTTGATACCACATACAACAGGGTATGCAGACACTGCTGTTATACAGGTGTAGACAGGACATGAAGTACTGATTTACTTTGTATTACAACAATTCTGACAAAAGTGCCAGCATTACCACCCGGCACTGTAAATCAAGTATTGCTGGCACACAGTTATAACCTGACAGGTTGACATCAGCTGAGCTTCTTTTGCCATCCAAACACATGCAGTGCATAATTTTATATATTGTTTGGTTAGTGACTATCGGTTATATACTTTTCATAATGTGTTACAGGATATATTAAACCCATTCTCTAGTGTATAATAATTCTTACTACAGACACTCCCCGACTTATGTTCATTCGATTTACGTATTTTTCGATTAAAAAAAAAAAAAATATATATATATATATATATATATATATATATATATATATATATATATATAATATGTCAAATTTTGAGTTTAGCATGCTCTCCGTAGTACGAGACGTACCTACGTAGTACGCTGACATAATGATGCAATGACGTAATGACGCTGCGTCCATTGTTTACAAATGACAGACTGAACGTGCCCCTCCTTCTTCCCAGTTCACTGCATGTGACCCTTATGTTAAGACGTCGTCTCTGTGATCTTTGTGTTTACACTGTTTTGCGGACTTTCGTAACCCTAAGCAAATATGGTTGGTCAGAAGCGTAAGCCTACTAGTGATAGTGGTAATTGGAAAAAGCGGCAAGCCTTCTCATTAGAAACGAAGATGGCTATTATCAAGAAAATTGATGCTGGTGGAAAACACGTGAATGTTGCACGTTTCTTCCAAATGGCTCCATCGACCATCGGAAGCATTTACAAGCAGAACGATCGCGTCACAGAAAGTTATATTTGATACTGTATTTGATATTTGAGGAGTGAATTTGACTAAAATTTATCTAGTTGAAATTATTTTGCTTGAATTTAATTTATTTTAAATTAATTTTGATATTATTTGATATATTTGATATTATTTTACAATGTTATGTTTGTAATAATTTATTTAGGGGTGTTTTATGAGATACCGTAATGGTATTTATGGATGTACAGTGGTATGAAAAAGTATCTGAACCTTTTGGAATTTCTCACATTTCTGCATAAAATCACCATCAAATGTGATCTGATCTTTGTCAAAATCACCAGATTAAAAAACAGTGTCTGCTTTAACTAAAACCACCCAAACATTTACAGGTTTTCATATTTTAATGAGGATAGCATGCAAACAATGACAGAAGGGGGGGATAAGTAACTGAACCCTCTGCCTAAGGAGATTTAAAGAGCAATTGAAACTGATTTTTACCAAACAATTTAAGTCAGGTGTGTGCCCAATCACTGATGAGTGGCTTAAAGCTGCCCTGCTCAATATAAAACACACACCTGGTAAGAATTGTCTTGATGAGAAGCATTGTCTGATGTGCACCATGGCTCGCTCAAAAGAGAGGTCTGAAGACCTGCGATCAAGAATTGTTGATTTGTATAAAGCTGGGAAAGGATACAAAACCATCTCTAAATGTCTGGATGTTCATCAATCGACAGTCAGAGAAGTTGTCTACAAATGGAGAGAGTTTGACACTGTTGCTTCTCTCCCAAGGAGTGGCCGTCCACCAAAGATGACGCCAAGAGTTCAGCGCAGAATACTCAGAGAGGTAAAAAAAAAAAAACCCGAGCGTGTCTGCTAAAGACTTACAGAAATCACTGGCACAGTCCAATATCTCTGTGCACACATCAACTATATGTAAAACAATGGCCAAGAATGGTGTTCATGGGAGGACTCCAAGGAGGAAGCCAATGCTGTTTAAAAAAAACATTGTTGCTCGTTTAATGTTCGCAAAAAGGCACTTGGACACTCTACAGATGTTTTGGCAAAATATTTTGTGGACTGGTAAAACCAAAGTTGAATTGTTTGGGAGGAACACACAACGCCATGTGTGGAGGAAAAATGGAACAGCTCACCAACATCAACACCTCATCCCCACCGTGAAGCATGGTGGAGGGTGCATCATGGTTTGGGGCTGTTTTGCTGCCTCAGGGCCTGGACAACTTGCAATCATTAATGGAAAAATGAATTCAAAAGTTTATCAGGATGTTTTGCAGGAAAACCTGAGGCCGTCTGTCAGACAGTTGAAGCTAAAAAGAGGATGGATGCTGCAACAACACAATGATCCAAAACACAGAAGTAAATCAACTTCAGAATGGTTTCAAAAGAACAAAATACACGTTCTGGAGTGGATAAGTCAAAGTCCAGACTTGAACCCCATTGAGATGCTGTGGCATGACCTCAAGACAGCGATTCATGCCAGACATCCCAGGAATCTGACTGAACTACAGCAGTTTTGTAAAGAAGAATGGGCCAAGATTAGTCCTGATCGATGTGCCAGACTGATCTGCAACTACAGGAAGCGTCTGGTTGAAGTTATTGCTGCCAAAGGGGGGACCACAAAATATTAAATGTGATGGTTCAGTTACTTATTCCTCCCCCTTCTGTCATTGTTTGCATGCTATCCTCATTAAAATATGAAAACCTATAAATGTTTGGGTGGTTCTAGTTAAAGCAGACACTATTTTTTAATCTGGTGATTTTGACATAGATCAGATCACATTTGATGGTGATTTTATGCAGAAATGTGAGAAATTCCAAAAGGTTCAGATACTTTTTCATACCACTGTAGCTACATCCAGAGTCCACTTATATCTTCCAAAGCTTTCCAGCCCAACAACAGTCATATTATGGTTCCTGCTGGTCTATATTTCATTGTGGCATTATTATTTCGTGAGACTGATAATCTCTTTGTGGGTCATGTCTGCTAAGCTGTGACTGAGGTGTTATATTTACAGGTTAGTCAGTCAGTGGAGATTTGATGAGTGGACAAAATATTAACATGAGCAGGACAGCCAGACTCCTGTTAAGCCATCTGTTGCAAACATGTTTCCATTTATTTTTAATTCATTGTACTTTGCATCCGCTATACATGATTTTTTTTTTTTTTTAATTATTCGAAGAGACTTTGAGTGAACCTGAAATAACCTTTAGTAATTGGTACTGCTTTGGACATATAAAGAAAACAAGAGTAGTGAGTCACCAACAAATCCAACACAGAATTTATTTTCTAACAAAATCTATTTGGATGCATGTTCTACAAAAAACAAAAATTATTTAAATATAAAGTGAATAAAAAGTGCTACTCTCTGACAGTTCTCTTAGGTTACATTGACACAAAAGCTTGCTGTCTCCTGCCTGTTCTTTTCCATTCCACTCTCATTATTAATAGAGTTTGCACACAACATGAAGCTCAGGTTATCTTCCTCCTTCTGCAGTTTTTAACTCAGCAATTAAAAGAATTTTTCCCTCCACTAAAATGTACAGGATTGATGCAAAGAAGGTTTTTTAGAAGCTAATGAATGAGTAAGGATAAACCCATACAGTAGAATTAAACCTGTGATTTATACAATATTACTGTATTCAGGCAACAAATGAAATACCACACACACACACACACTCACTCACACACAGACACACACACACACACACACACACACAGACACGCACCCATGCATGTGATGATAACAGTCATATGTTATAACATATAACATTTCACCACAAACAGGAAAAGTACAGTTCACTTCTCCAACAGTCTGTACTTTCTCTCAGCTTCCTCCAAGCTTAAAGGCAAGCAATTGTGTTTAAAGACGGTGATCTCAACTCTGTTGGAAAACCATATCTCAGAACAACTTCCACTCAAGAAGATTCAAAATCCTGTGCGTGAACTGCATAACTGATTTTTTTTCCGGAATAAAAAAACATCGTCAAAAATGAAGGTGGACATGACAGCAAACCTGTGAGGTCAGTGGTCAGGAAAGTAAATTGCTGTCATAATAAACTTAAAAAAAAACAAAAAACAAAACAAAAACAAAAAAAAAAACAGTAAATATAGTTGAATAGATTCAGACACATTTTCTTTGATGAAAGTAGAAAAATATGGTTATTCACATGGTTGTGTTTGAGCTTATTATATATATATATATATATATAGAGAGAGAGAGAGAGATAGATAGATAGATAGATAGATAGATAGATAGATAGATATACAGTATATACACAGTATATATATATATATATATACAGTGTATATATATATATATATATATATATATATATATATATATATATATATATATATATATATATATATATATATATATATATATATATATACAGTGTATATATATATATATATATGCATGACATATAGACATGTTATTGCTACCGGTTGTAAGCATTTAATCATTAAAACATGACTGCAGTAATATTTATTTGTATTTTCATGACTGGCAATATTCTTTCCTATCACATCCTCACAGCAATCCCTTGGCAACTTAGACAATTGTCAGTGACAGGAGCAGTGAATCATGTCTAGGTCCTAATCTCCCTGAGAGGATCTCATCTAGCCTTAGTGAAGGCAAGGTCGCCATACTAGCACCACAGAGACACAGAGACACACAGAGAGAGAGAGAGAGAGAGAGAGAGAGAGAGAGAGAGAGAGAGAGAGAGAGAGAGACTTAAGCTTCCGGTACCACGTGGTGCAACTTACAGCTTATCTCCAGGGCTGTGGAAAGTCACCAGCCAGCATGTGGTTCCTAACAAAAAAAACAGGTTGTTTCCCTTTTTCAAGAAGATACTTTTGCAAAGACGTTAGTTCATTATCTTCATTATTTACTCTTGTGCCATGGCATTACCCCATCCACTATACACAGTGAGAAGCTGCCTTGCTTTACACACCCACACACACACACACACACACACACACACACACACACACACACACACACACACACACACACACACACACACACACACACATATATTTGCAGTAAATTAGTAAGCTGTGTGTCACAATGCATAGAGTTTATTTGGGATCAAGTTCTAAATTTTGGAGGAGGAAGCTATAGAGACTTGTCAACACCAACCATTTGTTCACAGAGGGATTGAGTGGAAGAATACCATAAGATTGTTTTGTTATTGTTGCTGAAGAGTGTTCGACCTTGTTTTGGATTGATGGATGAGCTGATAGCCAGAGAGATATTGTAAGTACCAGATTAGACCTTTGGACCACACTTCCCAGATCAAGCTACGATTTACAGACATGCCCATTGAGGACTATAACACCTGTGCGCCACATTCTTCATCATGTTCAGCATCACTTGTAATCTTACACACCTGTACCACATTAAGCGCAATCATAGTCCCGGTACGCTCAGTATATACACACATTTGTGTTGTATACCCGCTTTGAGTTATGAACTGTTGGCACTATGTAGTCTAAAATGGAACAGGAGTCCAATGAGATTATTCTACAAATAGGTTTCAAAGTGAAATGAAAGACAAGCTTTTCAAACTCTCCTATTGCACATGAACATGTGCATATTCTAATCATCTGGCGGTTTTTACTTACCGTTTCTAACTTACAACCTGCTCAAATCCACTTAAAAGTTTGCATTACACAGTTTGAAAAGACTGCTGTTACGCTCTCACGAGAAATCGAAATCACGAGAATAGGACGATTCATATGAATTAACGGCAATAATAACAGTGTATAGATATTAAACTAAGAAATCCTATATAAATAAGTGAATGTCTTAATAAAATAAAAAACAAATAGGCATAAACTATGTATACAAGCCTTTATTAGGTTATGCATACTAATGTCCCAGTACTGAGAGGAACAAGTGCACTGCTATTTGGCCAATAGGTCATGAAGTGTGTATGATACACTGTCTGGAAAAGATAATTGTTTGGAATTATCTTTTCCTCAACCACCTCAGAACTGTACAGGGGCAACTTGAGGACGGAGTCAGACTTCTTTATCAGTGTGTTGCACTTTCGTTCTTACTGATCTCTGAAGGTGTCCACAAAGAATTGTAATAAGAACCATAATTTATGGACAAATGATCTCCAAGATCTTGTTGCAATCCTTAAAGAATCAGTGTTACTTCAAAATAGAGTCTGCTCATTAACTGCCTGTACATGGTCACCATATTCGACTTACTACCCAATCTGTGGTAGAGTTGGACACCAAAATATTTAAAGGTGCATGTTTATTGGTTGGTTTGGTAATTGTTCAAGTTCTCCCACTGTTGATCAACATCTCTCTGGTATTGGCTACAGTGAGGAACACACAGTTCTTCCCACTCCAGTTAACAAAGCTGTTTACCAGCTCCCTATACACCGCTTCCTGTACATCTCTGATTCACCCAGCAATTTCTGGATTGTTAGAAAATTTTAGACTTGTACTGGGAGCCTATAGGTCTAGAGCCGAAAAACAATGTAGCCTGTATATTCACACACTCATTTGCCGAAATGCTTACTCCTTACTATTAGGGTCACAGGGAGGCTGGAGCCTATCTCAGCCAACACAGGGCAAAGGTGGGGTACATCTAAAACAGCACGTCTAATCATCCGCAGGGCAACACACACAACCATTCACACTCCCATTTACACAGAGGAGCAATTTGAAACAGCCAATTAGCCTAATGTATGTCTTGCGACTGTGGGAGAAAAGCAGGACCCAAGCCCGTCATTCAAACCCAGGACATTCTTGCTGTGAGGCAGGCATGCTTACAACTACGCCACCATACTGCCCAGATATTTCTTTATGTACAATGAAAGTAATGGTTCCATTTACATTTCAAATTATTTAGGCTCGTCCTTCCTAATACAAGCAATAATCATTTGGTTCATTTGGTTTCGTTATGATCGCGGCTAAACGCTCAAAACTCAAATTTAAAGGAATGTGCATGCTAAAAGCTTGGGTTGCAGAAAAATACCATCTTTTGTTCACATGGTTTGGAAACAGCTAACAGCTAATCTGTGGTTTAAAGGAGTTCATAACATACCAGAAACCAGCTTGCAAAATGTAATACAGTTATGGAAGTTTCGGTAAACATTTACTTTCACACACACATACACACACACACACACACACACACACACACACACACACACACACACACACACACACACACACACACATACACTCATCGATGATTCATAAGGTATTCTAGCACTATCACAACTGAACACCTTACACCAGCCCTTACCTTAACCCTACCCAGTCTACACTGAACCATAATACCAAGTATTAACCTTATAGTATTTTGCAGAAGTGTAGGCCAGTCAAAAGATCATCACTTCCCAAAAATATCCTCACTTTTTTTTTTCGAAAAAAAACATGTTACAGTATTCCAATATATCACTTACAAGTGCGGACATACACACACACGCACACACACACACACACACACACACACACACACAAAGCGAGAGAGAGAGAGAGAGCAAGAGAGAGAGAGAGAGAGAGAGAGAGAGAGAGAGAGAGAGAGAAATCATGAGAGAGCGTGAGAATGCGAGACAGCGAGAGAAAGAGAGAGAGAGAGAGAGAGAGAGAGAGAGAGAGAGAGAGAGAGATAGATTCTACCCCAGAATATCAGAAGCTGGAAGTTAATCCCCCTCTGAGTTTAAAAGTTTCTAAAGAATTGGCACATGTTTTCAGATTTTAACCGACAGTCAGATTTATTCTTTTGTGTGATTGGTGAAAGACTGACAAAGTGTATCAGTTGTGAAAGAAAGCACAACATTAGAAACCAGCTCCAAGCATTGTGGTTTCAGTTACGTTTTATTGTTGTGTGTTTTCAGTTTTTACGAGTCTTGCTGAAGACCGGGTGGAAAGATAATTAGAACCTTTTTAAATATTTACACCTTTGCTGAAATGCTTGTTTGAAATTGAGTCATTTATTTTCATTTTCATGAACGGAGGTGTAAAGAAGCTTAATGTTAAAGTAGTATTAAACGGCTCCAAAGGGTAACCAGTTTAAGTCCAACGTATTCAGGTGTTTGACCAGAAAATGTCCAATGTGTTATTTTAGTACAATATTGTCACTTATCGGTTATGTTCGGAACATCTGACAATTTTTTGAGCTCCTGGAGTGCGAGGCATGCTTGCATAACTTGAGTACAACTTTTGTTCACCTTTATATTGCAGTCGGACTAGCATTCATTAATAAATCATTCTGAGTCATTAAATTGTCCGATTTTCAAAGATGTCGAAATTGTAGGACAATAGGCGAGTGACATCAGCCAGTGATAAATAGATGACAATTTCATCATCAGTTCATTTTCTGTAACCGCTTAATCCTAATTTGGGTCGCGGGGAGGCTGGTGTCCATCCCAGCCAACTTCAGGCGAGGGCAGAGTACACCCTCGACAGCTCGCCAAGCCATCGCAGGGCGGAAACATGCCGACGGCTTTGCAGCCTACTCTTTACAACAGTCAGCAATGGTTCTTTTACATTCCTCACACCATAGACAGTGAGAGACATGGCTGGCCTTTGATAACCCAGTTAGCTGCACTGGGAGGCAGTGACAACCTTGTGGAGAGTGGGACTTGAACCCCCAACCTTTGGATCGGCGATCCAGCGCCCTATACCACTAGACTACCACTTCTCAGATGACAATTTGAATTTTGAATTTCTCCATCAACAGAAAAAAACAGTGAAGGTAAGACCACTACTGATCCATGGCCAAGTTGAACTGGACCATCAGAAAAATGCCTTCTATCTATGAAGACAGCAATGGAGAAAAAATCCCTGTTCCGTGACCACAGACATCGCAGAAGAGAAATCCAAACCTGCTCAAAAACTTTTATGCATCATCTTCATCAAACGGGCTGTTATGGCCAAGGAGCAAGATGCAAGCCTCTTCTTCAACCAGCAAATATATGTGAGGCGCTCCACCGAATGTAGGCGCTTGTAGCAAATGACGTATGGTGCTTGTGAGACAAAGCGCGGCTTATCCAGACTTCCGATCTTTCAAGTGAGCAAGTGCGCATTGAATAGTTGTTTAGTACTCAACCTTCACTTGCTCACTCGAAAGATCGGCAGTCCGGATAAGCCGCGCTTGATCTCGCAAGCACCATACGTCACTTGCGACAAGCGCCTACATTCGGTGGAGCGCCTCACATTTATTCTAAAATTTTAGGTGTCTATTGAGTTTTATCCGGCCTCTGTATATTAAGCACTCCCAGGACATAATTTTTAGAATCAACATCAGAATCAAGCTTGATTGGTCATGTACAAGGAATCTCTCGCAGAATTTATGAAGAAATGTAATCATATAAATATGTATATATCCAGTATGGGTAGTGTAGGCACTGTAGTGATGATATAATGAATATTAATATATAGTAATAGGGCAGTGGTAGTCTGGTGGTAAAGGTGCTGGATCGCTGATCCCAAGGTTGGGGGTTCAAGTCCAACTCTACACAGGTTGTCACTGTCCTCCCAGTGTAGCTAATCAAAGGCCAACCATGTCTCTCACTCTCTGTGGTGTGAGGTTTATGTAAAAGAACCATTGCTGACTTTCGACAAGAGTAGCTACATAGCCATCAGCGTGTTTCCGCCCTGCAATGGCCTGGCAAGCTATCCAGGGTGTATTCTGCCCTCGCCTGGAGTCGGCTGGGATGGGTGCCAGCCTCCCCGCGACCCTAATTAGGATTAAGCAGGTTACAGAAAATGAATGAATATAGTAATATCTATGAAGTACAATATTACATAGCAATTATACAGTAAGTGTACTATATAGAGTAATAACACTGTGAAGAATGTCATTGAAAAATGGCAGGTAAGTGGAATGTGAAAGTTAGGGCAAGGTTCAGAAGACCAAGAAAACTCTCCGATAGAGTTTGGATTCTAGCCAGAAAGGCGATTCAAAATCCGCAAACAACAGCAAGGGTGGAACCTACCAGTATGAAGGTTAAGCTGACACACGAGTGATGGCGTAATCTTCTACTCTGCAGAATTGCTTGCACAAACATGATGTGCAATGAAGGTTATTCAGAAGAAATCTTGCCAGTGATTTTATCACATATGTGGATGTCTGAGGTATTCAAAACAAAATCTAGATATGACAGAGGTTTAAAATAATCTCTTTGGCTTCAATCGCAAAGGTCTATTCGAAGAGAAAATAAGGCATAGCATTCGAGGAAACCAACATGTTACCAACTATTAAACGTGGAGGGGAGGATCTTGCACTACAGCGTTGGCAAACTATGACATCATGGAATCATTATTGCACAAAGGCACAATTTTGAGCTGCAACATAAGGAAATCTTAATGCTGTGACATACACAGGTAATTTAGGCTATTAAAGGACAGTTCAAATGAGTCATCCGAGTGACAACCTGGTAACTTGTGCAGTCAGTTCGGTTCATAAATTCTGTATCTGAAACAAAAAAAAAAAGAAAAATCTAAATTGAACAAAATTGAGTTTTAAAAGATGTACTTAAGTCCAATAAGAGTTAAAGTAATAACAGTGATTACCTACCGTAATTTCCGGACTATTGAGCGCACCTGATTATAAGCCCCACCAACTAAATTTTAAAAAATAATAATAAATAATAATAATAATAATAATAATAACAATAATAATAAATAATAATAATAATAATGTAAATATATAGGACGCACCACTTTATAAGCCGCAGGTGTCTGTCTCGCTCTTGCGCTTCCTGCTTCAGCACCCCCTGGAGGTCGTTACCCTGTAAATATATAGATTAGCCGCAGGATTCAAAGCGTGTGAAAAAATTAGCGGCTTATAGTCCTGAAATGAAGATAGTATACACTACAAAGGAGTGTCAATATCTGGTTTGTCTGCTACTTAAGGATCATAATTCATTATTCAGAGTTGATAATTCTTAAATCAAAATGACAGACCCTCACATTATGTCACAGGCACTTGAGCAGGCAGCATAGTCATTATCACACCATAAAATGGAAAAATAAACCATGAAAATTTTGTCTCACTTTCGTTTCTTGGATCAAGGAGCAAACAAAAGGGTTAAACAGAACAGATCATGCCAGATTCATAATCAGCTGAAAGCTGAAATGTACTGCATCTGTCTCATGGTTAAAATTTGTACAGTTCATCAGTTCATTTTCTGTAACCGCTTAATCCAAATTAGGATCACGGGGAGGCTGGTGCCCATCCCAGCTGACTCCGGGCAAGGGCAGGGTACACCCTGGACAGCTCGCCAGGCCATCATAGGGCGGAAACACGCTGACAGCTTTGCAGCTACTCTTTTCGAAAGTCAACAATGGTTCTTTTACATGAACCTCACACCGTAGACAGTGAGAGACATGGCCGGCCTTTGATAACCCAGTTAGCTGCACTGGGGGGGGGGGGGGGGGACAGCAGTGACAACCTTGTGGAGAGTGGGACTCAAACCCCCTCCCTACCTTAGGATCAGTGATCCAGCGCCCTATACCACCAGGCCACCACTGCCCATTAAAATTTGTACATATAAACTATAAATTAAATTTTATTTTGTTTACTTGTCTTTCCGTACTGTAGTTTGTACTAGAATGCCTTTATGGAGTGAAGTTTATTCATTCATTCATTTTCTAAGCCGCTTAAACCTAATTAGGGTTACAGGAGACTGACTCACATATCAACCGTCGCTCGGCACTTTTCCAGTTATTTCAATATGTTAATTTTGATTTATGACAGACACAATTAATTAAACACGGCAAATGCAGCCATGAGGCAGGGGGGGGGCACTAACCCGTGTCTCTCCCCCTTATGCCGGTACCAATCCCGGAGAAATGCAGAGGGTTGTGTCAGGAAGGGCATCCGACGTAAAACCAATGCCAAACTTTTATGATGCAAATCAGAAGTATTACCCCCATACTGCATCGGTCGAGGCCCGGGTTAACAACGACCGCCATCAGTGCTGTCAATCAACAGGGTGCTGATGGAAATTGGACTACTGTTGGTCAAAGACGTTGAAGAAGTAGAGGCAGGAGGCGTGTCTGTAGGCAGAGAGAGAAGAGGAAAGGCATGAGCCTAGGACTGAGAGTAGGGACTTTGAATGTTGGAACTACGCAAAGAAAAGGTAGAGAGCTGGCTGACATGATGCAGAGGAGGAAGGTGGACATACTGTGTGTTCAGGAGACCAGGTGGAAAGGTAGCAAAGCTAAAAGCTTAGGAGCAGGGTTTAAGCTATTTTATCATGGAGTGGATGGGAAGAGAAATGGAGTAGGAGTCATCTTGAAGGAGGGGTTTGTCAGGAATGTTCTAGAAGTGAAGAGTGTCAGAGTGATGAGTCTCAAGTTAGAAATTGAAGGTGTGATGCTCAGTGTTGTTAGTGCTTATGCCCCACAGGCAGGATGTGAGCTAGAACAGAAGGAGAGATTCTGGAGTGACTTAGATGAAGTGATGCAGAGTACCCCCAGAGGTGAAAGAGTTGTCATTGGTGCAGACTTCAATGGACATGTTGGTGCAGGAAACAGAGGGGACGAGGAAGTGATGGGCAGGTTTGGTATCCAGGACAGGAACGCAGAAGGACAGATGTTGATAGATTTTGCAAAAAGGATGGAAATGGCTGTGGTGAATACTTTCTTCCAGAACAAACAGGAGCATAGGGTGACTTATAAAAGCGGAGGTAGGAGCACACAGGTAGACTACATCTTGTGTAGGCGATGTAATTTGAAGGACGTCAGTGACTGCAAAGTAGTAGTGGGTGAGAGTGTTGCCAAACAGCATAGGATGGTGGTATGCAGGATGACGCTGATAGTGAGGAAGGTGAAGAAGGCAAAGGCAGAGCAGAAGACAAAGTGGTGGAAGTTGAAAAAGAAAAAAGAAAAGAAGTTGGAAGAGTGTCGTGTTGTCTTCAAAGAGGAGTTGAAACAGGCTTTGGGTGGCCAGGAAGTGCTTCCAAATGACTGGACAACCACAGCAAATGTGATCAGGGACACAGGTAGGAGAGTACTTGGTGTGTCCTCTGGAAGGAACATAGATAAGGAGACTTGGTGGTGGAATGAGGAAGTGCAGGAGTGTGTACAAAGGATGAGGTTAGCTAAGAAAAAGTGGGACATAGAGAGGACCGAAGAGAATAAACAGGAGTACAGGGAGACACAGCGTAAGGCGAAAGTAGCAGTGGCTAAGGCCAAACAGTATGATGACTTGAATGCTAGGTTGGACAGTAAAGAGGGAGAAAATGATCTATACAGGTTGGCACAGCAGAGAAATAGAGATGGGAAAGACGTGCAGCAAGTTAGATTGATAAAGGACAGAGAGGGAAATGTATTGACTGATGACAGAAGTGTGCTTGGAAGATGGAAAGAGTACTTTGAAGAGCTGATGAATGAGGAAAAAAAGAGTAGAAGAGGTGACCATTGAGGAGCAGGATGTAGCAAAGATCAGTAAGGGTGAAGTGAGAAGGGCATTGAAGAGGATGAAGAATGGAGAGGCAGTTGGTCCTGATGATATACCTGTGGAGGTATGGAAGTGTCGAGACGTACAGAGTTGCGGCAACTACAGAGGGATAAAGTTGATGAGCCATACGATGAAGTTATGGGAAAGAATAGTGGAAGCTAGACTAAGGGCAGAGGTCAGCATTTGTGAACAACAGTTTGGTTTCATGCCAAGAAAGAGCACCACAGATGCAATGTTTGCTTTGAGGATGTTAATAGAGAAGTACAGAGAAGGTCAGAGGGAACTGCATTGTGCCTTTGTGGATCTGGAAAAAGCATATGACAGGGTGCCAAGAGAAGAACTGTGGTATTGCATGAGGAAGTCTGGAGTGGCAGAGAAGTAGGTTAGAGTGGTGCAGGACATGTATGAGAGATGTAAGACAGTGCTGAGGTGTGCTGTCGGTGTGACAGAAGAGTTCAAGGTGGAGGTGGGACTGCATCAAGGGTCAGCTCTGAGCCCCTTCTTGTTTGCTATGGTGATGGACAGGCTGACAGACGAGGTGAGACAAGAATCTCCATGGACTGTGATGTTTGCAGATGACATTGTGATCTGTATTGAGAGCAGAGAACAAGTGCAGGAAAATCTAGAGAGGTGGAGGTATGCCCTGGAAAGGAGAGAAATGAAGGTTAGCCTCAGAAAATCAGAATACATGTGTGTGAATGAGAAGGACCCAGGAGGAACGGTGATGTTACAGGGAGCAGAGATAACGAAGGTGGAGGATTTTAAGTACTTAGGCTCAACAATCCAGTGCAATGGAGAGTGTGGAAAAGAGGTGAAGAAGCGTGTGCAGGCAGGCTGGAATGGTTGGAGAAAAGTGTCCGGTGTGATGTGCGATAGGAGAGTGTCAGCAAGAATGAAGGGAAAAGTGTACAAGACGGTGGTGAGGCCAGCGATGTTGTATGGCTTAGAAACAATGGCGCTGAGGAAAAGGCAGGAGGCAGAGCTGGAGGTAGCGGAGATGAAAATGTTGAGGTTCTCTCTGGGAGTAACGAGGATGGATAAGATCAGAAATGAGTATATCAGAGGGACAGCCCATGTAAGATGTTTTGGAGACAAAGTCAGAGAGGCTAGATTGAGATGGTTTGGACATGTACAGAGGAGGGATAGTGAGTATATTGGCAGTAGGATGCTGAGGTTGGAACTACCAGGCAGAAGGCCTTGAGGAAGACCAAAGAAGAGATTTATGGATGTGGTGAAAGAAGGCATGAAGGTGGTTGGAGTCAGAAAAGAAGATGCAGAGGACAGGGTGAGATGGAGGTGAATGATTTGCTGTGGCGACCCCTGAAGGGAGCAGCCGAAAGTAAAAGAAGAAGAAGACCATTAGTTAAACACGGCAATTAAAATTGTCATTCAGTATCCTGCCTTGGCACAGAGGCTGGGATTGGCAACGGCTTTCCTGCACTGCTATACAATTAAAAGCCATTATGCAATGACATGAGCTTTTATGTTGCCCAAAGCAAGGATATCACCTGTCTTAGTGTAATGATTAAAAACATAAATCTCGGTTATAAAAAAAAAATTAATTCGTTCTATTATGTTTTCCATTAACATTAACATTCCATTAACAACACTGACATGCCTTAGTGCTGAAGTGAAAATATGCAAGTGTAAATGATAAAAATCTTGTTTCAACTTGCTCTCAATCCCTGTACAGGTCTGTGCGTTAAGCGTCTCTTGTTGGGAGCTCAGTCTTGCTTTGGTCGTAGTATATGCTAATACAATTATACACATCAGGCTCAGGGGATGTCACAAAAAAGATATTCCCCTTGATGTTCTAGCTCAGGGACTATTCCCCCTTCCCCTTTGATGCTTAATTGTCCATTTATTTTAGTATGAAGCAACGGGCATCAGGTCGTGTCTATTAGGCAGTAAGTAAACAATTGTTTTTTAAAGTTAGTATGTCCAGGTAATAACAATACTGTAATGGACTTTTACTTCCCGTTCTCTCACACATATGTGGGGTTGGTGCTGTAGTGGTTAGAGTGCTGCGCTCATGATCGGGAGGTTGTGTGTTCAAATCCCAGTTAGACTCCCACTGTGCTAAGACCCCTGGGCAAAGTCTTAACCACAAGTGTGCCTCTGTTCACCCAGCAGTATAAATGGGTACCAGTAAAAATATACTCGGAAGGTAACCTGCGATGGACTAGCATCCCATCCAAGAGGAATTGTACTCCTAGTTGCTTCACGCTACAGAAACCGGGGATAAACACCAGCCTGATGAGCCACTATGGCTCGGGAATAAAAAAGCCAAAAAGTTCGAAGGGGGAAGAATGGGCAAGGTTAAGGACCTGAGTCACTCTGAGCAGGGTCAAAGTTTAATGGCTACATGTCACAGCCATGAAACTCAAAACTATAGGTCTTGTAGCATGTTTCCTATCAAAAGTAGTACAAGGAAGGAAAAAATAGTAAATCAGGACCAGATACACAAGCACATAGCACTCAAGCTCAATGCTTCTTCTTTGTCATCTTTTCCTTTCAGCTATTCCCTTCAGGGGTTGCCACAGCAAATCGTCTGCCTCCATCCCACCCTGTCCTCTGCATCTTCTTCTCTTACGCCAACGACCTTCATGTCTTCCTTCACCACATCCATAAATCTTTTCTTTGGTCTTTCTCTTGGCCTTCTGCCTGGTAGTTCCAACCTCAGCATCCTACTACCAATATACGCACTATCCCTCCTCTGTACATGTCCAAACCATCTCCATCTAGCAGGACTCAAGCTCAATGCATGAGGAGTAAGAGCTAGATTCCCGAAAAAGTTTTAAAGAAGGCAAACTACTGGAAGCAGTCACTTGGAAACTTTAGGTCCTAAAATTCATGTGAATGTTACTTGGACAAGGTGGGGCGTCACGGCCAGCAAAGCCTTCTCTGCTGATCTAAACACTTTCAGAAGCACTGACCTACATTTACAACTTAAATTCTAGTATCTCTATGGTGGACAGTATGTGGCCACGCAGTGGTGGGATGTGCATTTGGGACATTACAGACTTCATCCACCTTGTAATACCACCATCATCACATCACAATTATACAAACCAAATTCAATAACATTATAAAACCACCATATAACAAGGGGGCAGTGTTGGTCTAGTGGTATAGGGAGCTGGATCGCTGATCCAAAGGTTGGGGGTTCGAGTCCCACTCTCCACAAGGTTGTCACTGCCCCCCCCCAGTGCAGCTAACTGGATTATCAAAGGCCGGCCATGTCTCCCACTGTCTATGGTGTGAGGTTCATGTAAAAGAACCATTGCTGACTTTCGACAAGAGGAGCTGCAAAGCCGTCAGCGTGTTTCTGTCCTGCGATGGCCTGGTGAGCTGTCCAGGGTGTATTCTGCTCTTGTCCGAAGTTGGCTGGGATGGGCGCTAGCCTCCTCGTGACTCTAATTAGGATTAAGCGGTTAGAGAAAATGAACTGAATATAACAAGGCATGGCATTGTGGAGAAAGAGGTATTTTGTGATTTGTACCAATAACTCTGACTATGGCATAACTTTCACCAGTGTGTACCAGTTGAAGTAATACCTCCTCGAGCTCTCATTGCAATGTCTAGTTTTTCTAGAAAAGTCCACCTTATAAATGGATTTTTAAGAATGTCAAACAGCAAGCCAATTTATCCTCCGCCATCAGCCGTCGTGGTCATAAAAAATTCTAACTTGAATGTATTGCATAAAGACCAACACAGATCATTCAGCTTGTTTTGTTCTGACCAACCAATCAGATGACGGAAAAATGCTGAGGTTATTGTAAGCCAGAAGGCAGGCCCTGTGAGGTGAATCTGAAATCTGATTGGTTAAAGAAGCAGCCCCATTGCTAATACAGTGGAACCTCGACTTACAAGTGTCCCTAATAACGTATTTTCCATGATACGAGCTTCGATCCCACCAAACATCTGCCCCATCCAATGAGCAGATTTTCTACTTATGAACTCTGCTGAGGAAATGGCTTTTCGGGGTTGATTAGACTTGTATT
This sequence comes from Plotosus lineatus, assembly GCA_024760905.1. Lineage (NCBI taxonomy): Eukaryota > Metazoa > Chordata > Actinopteri > Siluriformes > Plotosidae > Plotosus > Plotosus lineatus. Next base: position 11,147,152 of record CM045732.1, read on the forward strand.
CTTCCATGTGTATTCCTCTGTGCTCCAAGAATGCCTTGTGCAGTGCTTCTCAAAAAATTTCTGTTATGCCCCCTATTGGAAGAAAAAAAACATTTTACACCCCCACACACACTCAGCGCCCCACGGGCTACTATGAATAGTGTTTACTGCCCTTCATATGGCAGGTGTTTGCTCAGTGCTTTTTCCCTACACCATAGAAAACACAGTGAGAGCGCCAGTGCCACCTAGTGTAGAGGATGGGCAATCGTGTTTATAAAACTGGTCCATCAGTATGTTTAAGCATGTTCTCTGAGTGTAGTCCTCTGCTCTCCTTTCCGCGCCGGCTAGTAGTGCGCACACGCACAAAAGTTTTTCTTTGTCCGCGTGGCTGATCTGTGTAAGGAGTATGGGAAGAATGCATCGACTATCAGTACAATTCTCAAGCAGAAGGACATGTTGAAGAGTGTTAAACCAGCAAAGGGGGTTACTATTTTATCTAAGGAAAGATCAGGACTCAATGATGAGATGAAGAGGCTTCTCCTATTGTGGATCAAGTCAAAAGAGATCAGCATTCTTATTTATTTATTTATTTATTTATTTATTTATTTGGTTTTTGCTTTTATTGAATTTCTTTGTTTAATTTCTTCAACATCATGGTACTGATCCAAAGGTCAGCGGTTCAATCCCCACTGTCACCACTGTTGGGCCCTTGAGCAGGATCCTTAACCCTCAATTGCTCAGTTGAATAAAAATTATAAGGCCTGGTGGTAAAGGGCACTGGACCGCTGATCCTAAGGTTGGGGGTTCAAGTCCCACTCTCCACAAGGTTGTCACTGTCCCTCCAGTGCAGCTAACTGGGTTATCAAAGGCAGGCCATGTCTCTCACTGTCTATGGTGTGAGGCATGTAAAAGAACCATTTCTGACTTTCATAAAGAGTAGCTGCAAAGCCGTCAGCGTGTTTATGTCCCTTGCTAAAGAGTTGTGTCAGGAAGGCCATCTGACATAAAAACCTATGCCAAATCAAACGTGCGAATAATTCGCTGTGGTGACCCCTGAAAAAGGGAAAAAGCCAAAAGGAAATCCTTCTCTGTAAATCGCACTGGATAAGAGCGTCTGCCAAATGCTGTAAATGTAATGTAGGTGTGAATGGTTGTGTGTTGACCCTGCAATGGTCTGGTGGGCTGTTCAGGATGCCTCCTCCCTTTGTCAGCTGAGATAGGCTTCAGCCTCGCAGATACCAGAGTAGGCCAAAGTAGTTCAGCAAATGAAAGAATAAAGCGATGAATGAATGAACATTAAGAGTTTAGAGACAGACTGAAAGGGAGGGTATGCGTATTTGGATATCAACACCATGAATCACACGGAGATCTAATTCCAGTTTACAACACCGCTAAGTCTGAAAAATTAAATCGACCTCTTGACACCTGAACATATTGTGCTAATGACAGACAGGATTTCTTAAAATTCGGAATAAAAAGACACATTTATGTTCAGAAGAATGTCAGGAGAGGGAAGATACAGGCAGATTATCAAAGAAGGGTTTTAAAGGTTTTGCTCTAAATGGTTCTGGTGCCCATCTCAGTGATGGTTTTCTCATTAAGTTAACTGACGACTACACAGCATTCCAACCTAGTGATATAATGATGGCCTGTCAGTGTTCTTTACTAAGCAAATAATGGGCCTGAGAATCACAACAGTAAACCTTTCGGTTTAAATCTTGCCAGTTAGGCAACAACTATGCTTGAGAAGGAGAGGCTTCCTAGTGTGGATTATACTGTATACACAGTCAGGGATTTGAAATATATTTTCATTTAAGTTGCATAACAGCCCTTTCAAAACAACCAGTAACACCATAAACCTTATTACTTTACTTAATGCACAATATGATTCATTCACTAAACTGAATGATACGCTTTAGTGTATAATCCTGAAGAAGCTCGTCTTCTTCTTGTTTTTCTTATCCTTCCGGCTGTTCCCTTCAGGGGTCACCACAGCAAATCATCTGCCTCCATCTCACCCTGTCCTCTGCATCTTCTTCTCTTACACCAACTACCTCCATGTCCTCCTTCAACACATCCATAAATCTCCTCTTTGGTCTTCCTCTGGGCCTTCTGCTTGGTAGTTCCAACCTCAGCATCCTACTCCCAATATACTCTCTATCCCTCCTCTGTACATGTCCAAACCATCTCAATGTAGCCTCTCTGACGTTGTCTCCAAAACATCTTACATGTGCTGCCCCTCTGATGTACTCACTCCTGATCCTATCCATCCTCGTTACTCCCAATGAATTTCGTGAGATATTATTTTCCAGAATAATCCCCGTATGGCCTTCTCCATCCTTTTAATGTCCTTGAACTTTTAGAAGAAAGTACACTACAGTACTCTGCAACTTTAGTCCTTTTGAGTCAACAAATCAAACCTAGACATTTGAATCTGTCCACCCATGGCTTATTGAGATAGGAGTCAAAATCTTTGATGCAATAAATGATGGGTACACTTAGGTTGATTATTTCACTTTAACACAGTGCCTCTCAAATAGTGGGGCACACCCCCATTGGGGCGGCACCCATGGGGGGGGCATGGTATGATGCCAGGGAGGGTGCGGTGTGATGCCAGGGAGAGCCCGTATGACCCTGAGGAACATGCTTTTCTGGAAATGTGTACGACAATTAAGTGTAATTGCACCTCCACTCCAGTAGTTGGCTGTGGCACTTTCATTGTCGTGCTATGGTGTAGCTGTTTTTTTGTAGGAGCATACGATATGAAGTGCAGTAAACAACCCATCAAGAAACAACATGGAAAATTTTCAAACAGGAACGAAGAGAGAGGTGGAGAGAGACGGAGATATAAAGACGTAAATAAGTTGAGTTAAATGAGTTGAATTAAATGAGTTTAAATAAGGATGTATTTTTTCATTTATTTCAGGCACATTGGTGCACTTTAAATCTTTTCATTTGCAGATTAAAAACAATGTTCATGATTTTTTTTGTTGTTGTTGTTGTAAGTTGAACTATATTTCTTTCTTTCTTGTTTTTAATGTTAATAAATATACAATGTTATGCAGAGGTGTATGAATAACAATTTTATAGCTCGTGGAGCGATGGGGGGCGTCAATTGTTTTTTTTTTTTCTTCCGGGGCGGGCCACAGAAAATAATTGAGAAGCACTGCTCTAACAGTATGTGCTTATATACTGCATGTAATTGTTTGTACCTTTCTCTAATAAAACAGCATCAACACTTTCAGTCATTCACTCGTTCATTTCTCTGTATAGTTTAGTGTTCCTCAAGGTTCTGTTCTAGACTCACTGCTTTTTTCCCCTCTGTACAGTACATGCTCCCTTTGGGTAATGCTATTCATGAAGATGCTATTAGCTTCCACTGTTATGTGAATGGCACTCTGTTATATATTTAAGCCAAGCCAAATAAGAGAAACCAGCTTAATAAAGCTGAGAAATGTATAAAGGACTTTAGACCGTGGATGCTAACTAACTTTTTCAAATTAAAATTTGACAAGACAAAAGTATTTCTACTCTGATCACAGAAGGCTAGAAATAAGACTGTTGATTATGTAGTAACTTTGGATGGCGTTTCAGTTTCATTATGTGTAAGAACTTTGGTGTGCTTATTGAGTCTTCCATTTGAAGCTCAGATAGATAATTTTACCCTTAATGTAAGCCTTCTATAATCTGAATAATATTACTAAAATAAAAAATATGATGTCACTGCATTTTGTAACATCAAGATTAGGTTATTGTAATGCGCGGTCTTGCAGTGGTCAGCATGTCCACCTCACAGCAAGGACACTTTGTTCAATTCCCAGTTTTGGTGCTTCTGTATGGAGTCTACACGTTCTCCCTGTGCTTGTGTGGATTTCCTCCGGGTCCTCTGGTTTCTGAACTCGGTCCAAAAACATGCACAGTAGGCTAATTGACTGTTCTAAGTAACCCCATGTTGTAAGTGCGAGTGTTGCCCCCTGCGATGGCACTAGCGAAGCCGTTCATGGTGTACTCTGCATTCGCCCAGTGTCGGCTGAGATGGCCGCCAGCCTCTCTACGAAACTAATTAGGATTAAGCCGCTTAAAAGATGACAGAATGAATGAATAATACATTATTGTCTGGAAGTTCTAATAGGTGAAAAAATAAGCACCCGTTAGTCCAGAATGCAGCTATAAGAGTTCTTACTAGAAGCAGAAGATATAAGAACATCACCCCTATCTTATCTACATTGCAATCGCTCCCAATTAAATTCCACATCAAATATAAAATACTACTTTTAACCTTTAAAGCATTTAATGGTCTCGTAGCTCATTATCTTAGCAAACTTCTTGTTGTTTGTGATCCGGCACACTTACTTAAATCAAAGGCTGCAGGCTGCTTATTGATGTTCTGAATAATAAAGAACACTGCGAGAGGAAGAGCTTTCTCTTGCAAAGTCCCACAGTTATGCAACTGTCTTCCAGTTAATGTTCGGGACTCAGACACGGTCTCTGTTTTTAATACTGGGCTGAAACCGACTTGTTTATTCGAGGATTTTGCTAGTACCCTTTTATAAGGTAAAGTAGTAGAGCTCGGGTTCTCAGGCGTAGAGAGTTCTGGTAAATTTTGATGTTTGGATGCTGTCACTTCCCCACTCTCACATGCTCACTCAGGTCTGTGGACAGTGGAGCAGCTGTTTGCCAAATGTTAGTGTTTTTTTGTTGTTTTTGTTGTTGTTGTTGTTGTTATTATTGTTGAGGTACACATGCTACTTCTGAGCTACGTGTGATATTGATCCTTCTGCTTTCTGAATCAAGTGATCCATCCTGATGTACTACTACTATTTGGAGTTCTCATCATAGAACTCACTCTTGCTTATGATAATCTATACATTTATTTGTCATGTTTGTCAGTGTTACTTAGTTAGAGAAGGCAGAAACATCGTCACTAAGCTTTAAAACAAAACAAAAAAATATGTAAACCATATCTTTTTTTTGGTTCGTATTTCTTGTATTTCCACATAGTAAAAAAAATCACTGGAGTAAAAACGCATCATTAGAAAAATGCTGATTAAGTATACAGTAGGTCCTCGTTATTCGCGGGGGTTTGGTTCCGGCCCCTCCCGCGAATGAAGATAATCCGCGAGTTCTGTACAAAGGTAATAAAAAACCATGTATCATATTACATGCGCGAATAATCAACCGGAAGTAAAATACTATGTATCTACAGTCTATATATATATATATATATATATATATATATATATATATACATACACAGGAATCCCTCGCTACTTCACACACAGGCACACATGCAATCAGAAAATTTTAAAAACTGCACTGCCCAAAGAAATTGATTCTGATTTCCTGCAGTGTGGCCAGAGAATTCAGTTATCTTCAAAAAACAAAAAAAAAAACAAAACAGGTTTTATCTTCAGTAAAAAGCCCTAGAGTTTGTCATGATTGAATGGATGAGCCGTCAACATCTCTTCTATGGACAGTACTAAGCAAAGTCAGTGCTATATCGTTGTGCAAACCCCTGCGGCATGGCACTAACTCCAATGATATGTGCTTGCAAGATACTGTATAGTAGTTGAAAGCAAATGTTCATTAATGAATTTAATTAATTCTTCAACCAGTGGCAGGCCTGGATTGGCTGATCGAAGCGACCTGAAAACTCAACATTTTCCTCCTCACTTTAGCTTTACTTCCACAAAGCGTGAAAAAATCTGCCGTGAAAGAAAATCATAACACGAAATTAAAGAATCTCGCAACCCTTAAAAATTAATCACATTTCTTTCTAAGACGGAGCCCGATATTTGCTCTGAACCTCACTGTTGGATCAGAACTTTCATCTCAGAGATTTAAAATAAATAAATACTAATAATAATAAAAAAAAATCAATTTATGTGGCTTCAGTGGATCGTGTATTTTTTTTTTAAATATTCATCAAACTAAAAAATAAGGAAATTAAGGAAGAAAAGGGGGAAAGGTTAAGGAAAATGCCACAAAAACAAGGAAAATTATGAATTAAAAAAACCCTAAACAAACACAAAACAAAAAACAACCCAAAATCTCCCATCGAAACTATATTGTTGTGAGGTGCGCATCTGCGTGCGGGCATCTTTATGTATGTGTATTTATCTTATTTACATCTTATGCATTATTTTTTAATGTTTAATTGTTAATGTAAGAATGTATAGCATTGAATATGCATTTATTGATATTGTTTACATATATACATGTACATATTCGTTAGCCAGGGGGGGTTGGGGGGTTTATCCTACTTCGCGGATTTCAGTTATCGCGGGGGATCTCGGTCCCAATTAACGGCGGAAAGTGAGGGATCCCTGTATATATATATATATATATATATATATATATATATATATATATATATATATATATAAAAGAACAATAACTGAGTATAATCTGTTCTATTCAACATACAGCACTGTAGTTTTCAAAAATGCCCACTTGGGGAGGTATTGCATTGCATTATATCAGGGGTTGGCAACCCCCGGCTCAACTGCAAAAAGAAAATGCCGCTTATTTGCTCACATCGGAAGCACTTCGTGCTTTCAGGGGAAGTTAAACCAGCTTTCACCTGAATGATGGGAGAATCTGCCTCAAGTAGAGTCTTGCAACGGTCGGGTGCCCACAGGTACCCAATGGGTCCCCTTTCAAAAATGCTCTTTTTTAGGGTTGAAAATTACATAGATGCAAATTAACAGTCACGGGTGTGGGCGGATATTTATTTGGTGTGTGCGGGGTGATTTTGTGTGTGTGTTCTTGATCTGCTGTGTTGGTGGATTTCCAAATTCTTGTGCTCATGGCAAGGAGTGCTCTCACCATCAGCCAGCAGCAGAGCAGCGAACGAGAGAGATTTTTCTGCCGCCGGGGTTTGTAATCCAGGAACAGAAATCACATCTGAAGTAAGAGGTGGTGAATGAGATTTGTGACGCGCTCCACCAAAAGTAGGTGCTTGTAGCAAGTGCCACACGGTGCTTGTCAGACGAAACGGGCTTATCCGGACTTCCAATATTTCAAGTGAGCAAGTGCGCGTTGAATACTTGTTTAGTACACATCTGGCTGCAGCCCGCCCCTCGCTTCATGGGATAGATATGCTTTTTCTTTATGAAAATACAAGAAGGACTCATACACATTCGTTCATTTTCTGAACCACGTAATCCTCATTAGGGTCGCACGGAGGCTGGTGATTTTTTTTTAATCTAAATGTTTAGGTTACAAGCAGAATTGTAATTTAATTGTCTCTGCAGTCATTTAAATCAATGCAACACACTGTTGTTTTATATTAACATGAAAGAAAAGGGGGGAAAACATTATATGCAGTGTTATTTGATTTTAAATGTCAAAAAAGGATTTGTGGTTCCCAGTGTTTTCTTTAATGTGGATAACGGGTCCAAATGGCTCTTTGTATAGCAAAGGTTACCGACCCCTAAACTAGAAGTATCCAGAAGTCTAAGGCAGGTTCCATTATGATGATGACCTTGTTTCATACAACATTCACCTTCTTAGCACTTCTGCAGCAAAATGTTTTCCTTCCTGAATCATATCAAGCAGTTCTACTTTTTCATGCAGCGTCATTACCTTTTTCTGGCGCTTTGGCGCCTTTACAGAAGCCTGAGAAGATGCAAAGCGTTTGGATGGCATGATGGAGCTTCACTGTAATTAAAAACACACACACACTAAAAAAGCACATGCACAAAGCGTGCGCGAATGAGGAAAAGGGGCGGTTACATCATCTCGACCAATCAGCAGGAGAGAGAACAGCCATTGGCTGAATTCGAAAGCACAATCCGCGAATATGCAAAGCCACGAGTGCAAAACCACGAATAGTCAAGGGGCTACTGTACATGTAGTATGTAGTTACTACTGTATTTATCTTTTTTTTTTTAATCCTGAAAACAGACTGTCCTACTGAACCAGTATGTACTGAACCAGTATTTTGCTGATAGTTACTGATAGTGACTGTAAACACAATACAAAGACATGCACATTAGATTACCCTGGCTGTTTCAAATTGTTGCTAGGTATGAGTGCTTGTGTACATTGACTCTTCAGTGGTCTAGCAAGCTGTTCAGAGTTTACCTAGCCTTTGCCTAGTGTTGGTTGGATTAGCAGACAGCCTACCAACAATCCTAGTACGATTAAGCGGGTCAACAGATGAGTGAATGATGAGCATGAGAAAGGTAAACTGGACTAATAGGCTTACTGTGTAAGAGAATGTTTCCTATATGTGAATCTAAATTTCATTTTCAGATTGGACCAACTGCTTCCCAAGTGAGATTTTTCTAATGACAGTTTGTGTTTAAAATAAAGACTAAAATACTTATAGCATGTTACGATCTCTATCTGGATTTCCTGGGAGGATAAAAGGACAAAAAAAATCCAAAACAATGCTCTGCCTCGAAGGCTAGATAGGGTTTCCAGTACAAAATAAATGAGAATTAACCAGCCTCATCCCATGAGTGCATGTAGGACAAAGAAATACAGCCTCCCATATAACCAAAAACCCATACGAGAGATAAAAGGGGGTTAATATTTAGCACACCTAATGTGTCACTCCTTACCTAGTGTTTATCCATGACTCATAGCCAGCGATGCTTGTTAATAAGCCAACACCTAGATAAGCTTTGGGTCAGTGCAATATAAATACGTTCCTCTACACAGTGACACAAGGTCAGTAGCATGTGGCACAGTGGCTCATGGGAAAGTCGGGGCTGTTTCGATTCATTGCATGTAAACACATTTACAACAAGAGCACATTTTTCTTTAGCGTGATCTGTTGAAATCTCCAGAGTGTCATGAAAGGCAAGCAGACTAGGGCAAAATTCCCAAGATGGCTCCTTCTAACCACAGCCCATATTGCTTTTCCACACAAAATACCCATTTTAAAAACAGTCCTGACAGACACTTAAGCTGTTAATGCCACTCTTGGAGAAATTATGAAAACTGTGCAGCATGCCAGTGGTCTGTTGTACTGCTGCATTCTACACGCACAGGGCAAACTGTGCCAGTCGTAAACAGATGCATGCATAGGCTGTCGGCCGCACGAAATGGGCATTTATGCGCCTTGGCCAAGGTCTCTTTAAGCCTTTGGAATAAATCTTAGCAGACAAGAAAGCTAGCTGATGGGTGCATAACCTGGGGAAGTAAAGCTTTCTGACAGAATCACAGAACTTCTAGCTCAAGGAGGCTCGCCTATCCTTCCCAGAAGTCTCTACGCCAGTGGTTCTCAACCTGGGTTCGAGCGAATCTTTGGGGTTAGTTGAGTCAGTCTCAGGGGTTTCGGCGGCGGTCAAGACACACCCGACTCAGATTTATGACGACACGCCCTGCTTGGCCATCATTGGCAGCAGGTGATCACTCTACATTGCTTGGCCAATCTGAGCTGCAGTAAATTTGGTGCGCTTAGTAGGCGACTTGTGACTGTTGTGATGTCATCGTGGGATTTCTTTCTTAATGTTTTAATCCATACTATATTGAGCAAAAAAAGAAAGTGGTCGGACGAATATGTACAACATGGATTCACATATATAACAGACCGTAATGCTAGTCAGCTTCCTATCTGCATGATTTGCAAAGTAGGATCAATCCCCGCTGATTGACGTATATGTACATGTATATGTGTATATAATATCAATAAATACATATTCAATACCATAAATACTTGTAATAACGATTAAACTTTTTAAAATAATGCATAAGATGTAAATAAAACAAATACACACACACATACAGACGCACGCGCGCGCGCACACACACACACACACACAGTTGTGTGGGCACACACTCAGATGCACACCTCACAGAAAAATGTAAGTAGTTGTGATGGGGGGAGTTCATGCATTGTATTGGTTTTGTTCTTTGAACACAGTGATGTTAATGCACGGTTCATTTTGGTGCCTCAGTATAAACATATAGCTATGCCTTGAATTTGAAAAAAAAAAAAAAAAAAAAAAAATCATATTTTATTTTTCAATAAAGAAGGGTTCGGTGAGTAAGCATATAAAACTGGTGGGGTTCAGTACCTCCAACAAGGTTAAGAACCACTGCTCTACGCTAAATAGCGAGGTTCTGTTTTTGATACTTCATTTTCTGTTTTTGATATTCGGCACATTTGAAAAACAATAAACAACAATACAGCAACACCTAGGATAATGAATTGTAATGTAGCGATATTTTAGGTTTTTCACTAAATCCATTTGCGTTTTGTACGGTGTATTCCATTGGCCTTGGCGGTCTTATAAGGGATCACGAAGAAAAGAAAACATCAAGTAAAAATACTGTGTTCAAAACCTGCATACATACAGTACATACAGTGATCCCTCGCTACTTCGTGCTTCAGTTTCTGTAGCTTCAGGGTATCGTGGGTTTTTCAAAAATATTCATCGAAAAATAAAAAAATAAGGAAATTCAGGAAAAATAGGGGAAAAGTTAAGGAAAATGCCACAAAACAAGGCCAATTATGCAAAAATAAACCTCAAACAAACAAACAAAAACAACCCAAACCCCCAACAAAACTACTTACATTTTTCTGTGAGGTTCGCACCTATGCGCGTATCTGTATGTGTGTGTACAGTATTTATATTTTATTTACATCTCATGCATTATTTTTGAATGTTTAATTGTTATTATGAGCATTTATAGCATTGCATATGTATTTATTGATATTATATACACATATACATGTACGTATACGTCAGTCAGGGGGGTTGAGCCTACTTTGCGGAAATCGGCGGTCGCGGTCCCCATTAACCGCGGAAAGTGAAGGATCCCTGAATATACAAACAAACATACATTCATAACATATGAATGAAGAAAAAATTTCAGATGGGTTTTAAAAGATCACGAACCGTGAATTTGCAGAGATTTTTTTCACTACAAAGTCAGCTGGCATTACAGTGGTCTGTATATGAAAAAATAATAATAAAAAGTTAAAATTTTGGATTTTGGGAGAGGTGGGTTGGCACTGTTAGAAAATAGTTAAAAAAAAATTGTGTGTGTGTGTGTGTGTGTGTGTGTGTGTGTGTGTGTGTGTGTGTGTGTAGGGATGTCTATTGCAACAGCATAAATTTTCATGTTATTTTCTGAATCACTTGATCCTTATCTGGCCTGCCTGCTGACTCCAGGCGAAGGTGGGATACTCACTGCTTGCCAGATCAACACCCACACAATTATTCACACTTAGGGGGAATTTGAAACAACCTGATGACTCGTTGTACTGTACTGTGGAGAATACTGGAGAAAATCCACGAAAGAACAAAAAGAACATGCAGACTCGATACAGAAACTTCCTCTCAGGACAAACGCAGAACATTCTTGTTAACCACTTGTGCTGCACATCGTGATGCCCAAGTTCCAGACATTAATTCATTCATTCATTTATTTATTTATTTTCTGAACCGCTTAATCCTAATTGGGGTCACAGGGAGTCCATGTCAGCTGACTCTGGGCAAGGGTAGAGTACACCCTGGACAGCTCACCAGGCCATCAAATGGTAGAAACACGCTGGCAGCCATGCAGCCTACTCTTGACAAAACTCAGCAATGGTTCTTTTACATGCCTCCCATCACAGAGAGCAAGAGACATGGACAACCTTTGATAACCCACTGAGCTGCACTGGAGGGACAACAGTGACAAGTGTTGACACTGGGGCTTGAACCCCCAACCTTGAAATCAGTAATCCAGCGCCTTACGACTGGGCCACCATTGAGCAATTTCCAGACATGTGACTGTAAAATATTGGGCAGTGGTGGTCTAGTGGTATAGGGCACTGGATCGCTGAGCCTAGGATTGGGGGTTCGAGTCCCCCCTCTCCACAAGGTTTGGGGGGGGGGGGTGCAATTGTCAGCATGTTTCTGTCCCTTACTAAAGGGTTGTGTCAGGAAGGGAATCCGATGTAAAAACCTATGTCAAATCAAATGTGCGAAGGGAAAAAGCTGAAAGGAACAGAAGAAGAAGATGAATGTAAAATATTATTGTGGTATGTCATGTCCTCGTCAACTCCACTGGTCCCGGTCACTAGACTTCTGAACTAGAGTTTACCATTTTCTTGCACTGACCTACTGCACTGAAAGTGAGTGCAAGAAACCAGTCTAGAGACCCGTGTCTCGTTGCTTTGTCATGGTGAGTTTCACCACGATCATGCCAGGTTCATTGGGAAATTGGACCGGAGCTTCTGGGATTTGTCACCTTCTGTATTCTTGTCCCGAGGGTCAGAGTAAGTAGCCATGCCTTTGGCTGCCACCCAACTCACACTGCACCCGACCCCTAAAACTCCTCCCACGGCTGGTGGGTCCATGGGAGGGCGGACCCATGTCTCCTTTTCGGGCTAGGCCTGGCCAGGCTCCATGGGCATAAGCCCGACCACCAGGCGCTCGCCTTCGAGCCCCTCCCCTGGGCCTGGCTCCAGGAGGGAACCCCGGTGACCCGCGTCCGGGCAAGGGAGACTGCTTCCTGTGCTCTCTCTCAGATGTCATGTGTCATAGGGATTTTTTTGAATCGCACTTCGTCTGGACCTTCACCCCGGACCTGTTTGCCTTGGGTGACCCTACCAGGGGCATTTGCCCCCGACAACATAGCTCCTAGGATCATTAGGTCACACAAACCCCTCCACCACGATAAGGTGGCGATTCAGGGAGGGGAGTTGCCAAAGCAACCCGGACGCCTCCCTGGTGTGGTGTTTCGGGCATGTCCAACCGGGAAGAGACCCTGGGGTCGACCTAGAACACGCTGGAGGGACTATGTCTCTCGGCTTGTCTGGGACCGCCTCGGTGTCCCCCCGGGAGAGTTGGAGGAAGTGGCTCGGGAGAGGGACGTCTGGACCTCTTTGCTTAGGTTGCTGCCCCCGCGACCCAACCCTGGACTAAGCGGAAGAGGAAGATGATGATGATGATGATGATGATGATGATGATGATGATGATGATGTATTCTTGTCAGATCCATGGACAATATCTGCTAGTCTGCCTGTCTTAGTTTTTCCATTTAGATTGTTTGGTTCAACATGAACCTAAAAGATCATTACAGACTTTAGTCAAGAGTATCTGGCTAGCCGTCAGCGTGTTTCTGTCCTGCAACGGCCGGACGAGTTGTCCAGGGTGTACTGTGTCCTCTCCAAGAGTCGGATGAGATGGGCACCAGCTTATCCGCGACCCATGAATGAATAAACTGAACATGGACTTCGTGTATTTTTTCAGGTATTGCTTTTAACTCCTTTCCCTTCATCTTCTGATATACACCTGACAACATGACATAGTAAATATGATTAACAAACATACTCTATATATTCAATGTGTAATAGATAAACCTCTACTGAGTGGCAAATTATCCGTTTTTACCTTTATTGCAACCACTTGCTGCAGAATTTTGTTTTGAATACGGTGTGCACCATCAATAAGAGAAGACTGTACATGAATATGTTTTGTTTTGGTTTTAACAGCAGATGGCATAAAAGACTGCTTATTAAGAAAGACCTGGAGTTATATCTTCTGGTTATTTAATAAGTACTGGTTTCTTTTGAGACGTGACAGCTGTAGTCTGGGCTAAAGTCTCTAAATCCAATCCGAATAATAGTTAAAGGGGCTGGGTTATGGTTGTATAAAGAAAATACCCTAAATGAAATCAATTAGGTTATCAAGGGAGGTATAATAATTTATATAGATGGACATTTTGTTTACAAAGGATGGTCTGGTCTGTTCTGGTGCCTTCCGAGTCGTAGGACGACTCTTGGCGACCTGCCATGAAGGATAACGCCTTGATTATCATTTTCACGGAGGTTTTCTTGGTAAGGATAGTGCAGTGGTTTGCCATTGCCTTCTGCATGATGTGAACTTACGGGCAATTTAGAAAAGCCAATTAGCGTACTGTGCATGTTTTTGGACCGTGAGAGGAAACCGGAGTACCCGGAGGAAACCCACGCAAGCACGGGGAGAACATGCAAACTCCACACAGAAACGCCCAGGCCAAGAACTGAACCCAGGCCTTCTTGCTGTGAGGTGGACATGCTAACCATTACGCCACCTTGCCGCCCTTACAAAGGATACTACACATTAATTAGGTTTGTATAATAAATTTGCTGGGCGTTTTAATGGAATTTTAATCTTTAAAAACTGTTCAGCCCAACAAGATTTCAAAAATTCCTTGTTGCAATCCAGTCCCATCTGCTCCATGTCAGGTATGAAAACTTAAAGTGTTCTCACACAAGGGGGCAGTGGTGGTTTAGTGGTATAAGGCGCCGGATCGCTGATCCAAAGGTTGGGGGTTCGAGTCCCACTCTGCACAAGGTTGTCACTGTCCCTCCCAGTGGAGCTAACTGGGTTATCAAAGGCCGGCCATGTCTCTCACTGTCTATGGTGTGAGGCATGTAAAAGAACCATTGCTGACTTTCGACAAGAGTAGGCTGCAAAGCCGTCAGCGTGTTTCCGCCCTGCGATCGCCTGGCGAGCTGTCTAGGGTGTACTCTGCCCTCGCCCGAAGTTGGCTGGGATGGGCGCCAGCCTCCCCGTGACCCAAGTTAGGATTAAGCGGGTACAGAAAATGAACTGATGATTCTCACACAATACAGATCAGGATCCTGATCATGTTCTGATGTTACATTGAAGGAAAATGGAGAATATCGGTAAACACTGGACACTATAAACATTATAAAATTTTGGGAATGATTCAGGGAAGAGTAAAATATTTTGGGAGTGTTGAAAGATTTAGTATTTTTTTGTGCAGTAGACTACATAGGAAACCTTGGAGTAACATTGGTGTAAAGTCCGTTGAATTTTTTTACACCTGAGGTATAGTGGCTCATCGGACCTAATCTTTTTCTAGTGCTAATCCTCAGTTTCCATAGCGTGAAGCGACTAGGAGTTCAACTCCTCCTGGATGGGACGCTAGTCCATCGCAGGTTACCTTCCCAGTATATTTTTACTGGTACGCATTTATACTGCTGGGTCAACAGAGGCATACTTGTGGTGAAGACCTTGCCCAGGGGTCTTAGCACAGGGGGGTTCTAACTGGGATGTGACCACACAACCGCTTGATCATGACTGCAGCACCCTCATCACTACGCCACCAGCCTGACAGTAACATCGGTATACATTGTTATAAAATTCGGGGAAATGGGAAGAAAATGGGAGTAACAATCGAAGGTATTCCTGTCTAATATTTGGTGAATTTGTGTAGTTTTTTTATATACAATATTGGAAACTTCTTCTTCTTCTTTTACTTTCGGCTGCTCCCTTCAGGGGTCGCCACAGCAAATCATCCAACTCCATCTCACCCTGTCCTCTGCATCTTCTTTTCTGACTCCAACGACCTTCATGTCTTCCTTCACCACATCCATAAATCTCTTCTTTGGTCTTCCTCGAGGCCTTCTGCCTGGTAGTTCCAACCTCAGCATCCTACTGCCAATATATTCACTTATATATTGGAAACATTGGTACAAATCTGAGTGACAGTAGTATAGCCCATAATAACATTGTATGAAACATTGAAATAACATGAAATCACATCAGGGAACAATCGGAGGTCATCCGTGCGTATTGCAACCAAATCAACTGAAACTTCAGACTGATATTAGAATTAGATTGGAATTAAAAGTCATTTCTTGAGGTTGATTTGTTGCAGGAAAAATGATCAAGTGTGAGGACCAGAAGGATTTTGAAAAGAGTCCCATTGTCATGGCTAAATGCTGAGTTTTGGCAGCTCCAAAATGTGAGGGCCTGGGTAGTCCTAAGATGCCGTAGTAAGTACCCACCAAAGTTGGTCGAAGGAAGAACAACAAGTGAGCTGTAAAAGTGGCATGGATGCCAAAGGCTCACTAATGCATGCAGTGAGCAATGGCTAGCTTGACTGGTCTGATCCCACAGAAGAACTACTGTGGCACAAACTGCTGAAACTGTTTATGCTGCCTATGATAAAAAGATGTCAGAACACACAGTGCATTGTAGCTTGCTATGTATAGGGTTGCTTAGCAGCAGACCAGTTAGGCGGGGTTACTATTATGGCTGATCAGTGTATCTAAAGGGAGAAAGAGAGGATCTCACTTTGTATGCATGCAAGGGTCTCCCTGGTGTTTCCTCATCTTTCATGTTGGACCAAAACAGGCTGTTCAGGCTACACAGCAAAGCTACCGCAGCCTTGCAAAATGTCCTTTGGCTCAAATCCCAAACCAACAACTAGGGTTAAAAAAAAGAAAGCGAGGGGGAAACAAAGCAGTTGCTTTGACTAGTGTAGATCAAAAGAAGACAATGAGATATCCTTAAGAGCCTTGTGAGAACAAGTGGAGTCCACAGAGTGCTGGTGAAATTGAAGCCTGCTGAAAAGAGACCGGATATGATTCCCAGGCGAGTCAACAAAAGGCTGACGAGAAGTCGACGCTCCTCAACCTTTTCTAGGTTGGTGGCTCTCTGCTGGAGCAGATGCTCAAAAACAAGTCGCGGAGACGCATGCAATTCTAAAGTATTGGTGAGAATTTCTCGCTATGCGCCAGTGAGGGCAAAAGCTACCATTAAACTTCTCCACAAGTACAGCAAATGACACTTTGCAGGGAGCACAAGCTCATCTGCTAGATGAGTTCCATATGACCTGCAGATCGAAAAGGGCTTCATTAAAGGCATTTAATCGTCTCTTCCCGAACCGAGGGCAGGAAGGCAGTTAGCATGCTCTTGGAACCTCTGTTTACACCAGACTGCGGCTTCACCGAAATAACAGGCCTTGACCACACTCTGTTATTGTGTTTATGATTACTGTAAAGTGCTGCACACAAACACTCACATAGCTAAAGCCAGGAAAACAACATGAAGACAAAACAGTCAGAAGAAAACCGTTGCCTGGCCGCTGGCTACGCATAAAATTAGCAGAGGCCACGTTATATCTGCATAAATGCTTTTGCGGCCTGATTAAAAACATGCATTGTAGGTGGAACTGAGAGGGCTGTGGAGATCCTGTTGTCTTTAGCAACAGTATCATTGTTTACATAGCAGCAAACTAAAACAAGACTTGTATGGTTTACTTTTACGTTTTTTTAATAATTCACACATTCTGCAGAGTTCGATGGATGAATAAAATCTATTTTCCTGAGATACTCAACTAATTAGATTGTGCCATTCCTGTATAGTACTGTATATAATAACTTTTAATATTCACTGTCACACCTGTATACCCCAGTATATGCCAGGCAATCATATTTGAGTAGTGCACCAAAACTTAACGACCAGGAACCTGTCTGTTCTGTCCAGTTTGGGTTAGCCTGTGCCCACTGTTGCCTCAGATTCATGTGCTTGTTTGACCAAATATGGCCTTCGACTGCTGTAGCCCATCCTCCCAACGCTTCTGTGTTGGGTGCATTCTGAGCTGCATCTCTACTCACCATGATTGTAAAGAATCAGTATTTGAGTAGTAATGGCCTATCAGCTCAAACCAGTATGGCTATTTACTTCTAAGGTCAACAGCCATTTCAACTCATAGAACTGCTGATCATTGGACGCCTTTTGCACCATCAGTTGATGGTTGATTAGCAGTTTGTTAAATACTCAGACCAGCTTGTCTGGCAAAACCATGCTGTGGTTAAAGCCACATGGTCACATTCCCACCAAGTTCAGATGTTTGATTTGGACAGGTCTTCCTATACAAGAGGCCAAAGAGCATGTGTGCCACATGTTTACATAGAAAATTCATTCAACCTGTTTAATCCAAATTACAGCCATGGGGAGGTTGGTGTCCATCTCAACCAACTCTGGGTGAAGTTGGAGTACACCCTGAAGAGCTTACGAGTCGATCGCAGGGCAACACACACATACAGACACAACCATTCACACTAACACTTACGGGTGATCTACAACAGCCAGTTAGCCTACTGTGCATGTTTTTGAACTGTGAGGGGAAACCAGAGTACCCCAAGGAAACATCTTCATGTACACAGAGACACACACAATGCCCACACCCAGACAAATCAA
This sequence comes from Plotosus lineatus, assembly GCA_024760905.1. Taxonomy (NCBI): domain Eukaryota; kingdom Metazoa; phylum Chordata; class Actinopteri; order Siluriformes; family Plotosidae; genus Plotosus; species Plotosus lineatus. The sequence continues at coordinate 11,165,079 of CM045732.1, forward strand.
ACCCAGTCTTTGTTCCTGTGAGCAAGATGTCCTAACCATTGCATAACCATGTTGCCTACATAGAAAATGTACCATGTGACAATCGGTAGAGCTTATGGTCAAGCATAAGGATCAGAATGACTTTCAGAATGATTTTGAGAAGATCCACATTGTGATGGTTAAGTGCTGGGTTTCAGCAACTCCAAAATGTCAGGGCCTGGGCGTTCCTAAGATGCAGTGGTACATACCCACCAAAGTTGGCTCCAGGAAGGAAAACAAGTGATCTGTAAAAGTGGCATGGACGGACACTAAGGGCTGACTGTTGCATATGGTGAGCGATGCCTTGAATGATTGGTCTGATCTCACAGAAGAACTACTGTGGAACATACTGCTGAAACTTTTAATACTGACTATGATAAACAGCTTGCCAGCCCACCGCAAGGCAACATACATACACACACACAACCATTCACACTCACATCTAGGGGTGATCCAGAACAGCCAATTAGCCTACTGTGTATGTTTTTGGACTGTGAGACGAAACTGGAGTCAACCGGAGTACCCAGAGGAAACCTATGCAAGCATCGGAAGAACATGCATACTTCACATCCATACACAAATGCACAAACCTAGAGGAATTGAACCCAGTCTTTCTTACTATGAGGAAGACATGCTAAACCCTGCAAAACTGTGTTGCCTACATAGGAAATCCAGGTGACCATCATTACAGATCTCACTATTATCTCCTTTCCGGGCTGGTGTCATCAGCCATCGTTTGCACATCGTCATATTAAACCCCACCTTGGTACGACTTAATCATCTCACCTTGCATCCAGGACATGTTCTAGTCATTCCTTAACAGTAATCTAACAGCAGATTGGTAAGCCCCGTTCAGGATTAAGGATGTCGCCATAGTTTCTCTTATAGCACCAGGGCCTTTTGACCCATTCAGCTCAGTCCAATCTCATCAAGGTAATCCTCCTGTAAATACAAGGTTCTGGGACAAATTATAATCGATCCATATATGAGCTGAGGTAGGCACTGTTCAGGAAACTAGAACACCAAACTAGCCACTACAGTTGGATGTAAACATTTCAATACTCTAAAAGCAAAACGAGCAAGATTAAGAATTCATCTTGCTTGAGATTTAGACTGCCAGATTGTTCGATAGTGGAGTTCCCAAGCAAAGCACCATAGACATGGCTTGGATGGTTGTCTGGTATCCGCATATGCTCATCACAGAAACCCCAATAAGGCAGCTCCATCACTGAGTTGATGCTGATTGGTTGTTATGTATCACTGATTTGCATGATGACAGGGAGCAATAAAAAACAGATTTATTAAAAATAATGCAACTGAAACCCAAAAATAGAGGTTTGTACACCACCACTCAGGCTCGCACACACAAAAAAAAAACCTCACACACAAGCTACTTCAGTTAGGCAGACAAGCTTGTAAGTAAATAAATGTTTGTGGAGAATATCCTGAAATTAGACGCTTTACAGAACATGAACTTGTTAAATGGATAATTATACTAACAATACAGTTGATACAAATGAATGTGTAAATCAGTAAGGCAAGCCCCGATCGTCAAGGTACTCCTACACTTCAAGTTTTCACAGGCAAGGTGTCCATTGGGGGGAAAAAAAAGACAAAAAAATTTCTTGAAGTCCTATGGCGATCAGCGAGAGGTGATGGGGTCAGGATTAATGAGATCCTAGCTTTCAGGCCGGCACATTTAGACGGAAGAGTTCTGATTCACCCGTTTCACTCTTGGAATGGAACAGAAGAGTCTTTCAGCAGTGTCCTCTGTAACTGAGCAATCCTTTTTAGGATCCACTCTGGTCATCCCAATATGGGGAGGGGACAAGAAAATATACTCTAAAAATAATCTGTTCCACCTCCACTCGACTGGAATACCACGATCACCATATCAGTGGTAAAACCATATCACCATAACAGTGGAAAAACTTACAAGCTTATCTTTGCAACTTGGAATGTACAGAACCTTCTGTATAACTACAAACACTGCGACCATCCCGAGCTAAGAACTGCTCAAATTGCTTTCATATCAACAATTGCTATTCTTCAGGAGACTCGGAGATCTGGTTATGGATGTTAGAAAAAGCAAAGCAGATGCTATACTTTCTATTGGCAAGGCATACTGGAGGGCCAGCCACATACTCTCAGGCCCAGCGTTGCAGTCATAAATTATTTGATCATTTCTTACTGAACTTCCATATGGTGTACATGAGCATCTTATGACATTAAGACTCTCTCATTGAAAAAACCAACATGCGACTATGTGTGTCTATGCCCCAATCTTGGTTGTGGAGGACGAAACAAAGGAAGTTTTTGATTAAACCTTGGACTCCATTGTTGGGCCAGTGGTGTAGTGGTTAGGGTGCCGCACTCATGATCGGAAAGTTGTGAGTCTGAATCCCACTGAGACCATCACTGTGCTAAGACCCCTGGGCAAGGTCTTGACCACAAATGTGCTTCTGTTCACCCAGTAGTATAAATGGGTACCAGTAAAATATACTGGGAAGTTAACCTGCGATGGACTAGCGTCCCATCCAGGAGGAGTTGAACTCCTGGTCGCCTCACGCTACAGAAACCAGGGATAAGCACCGGTCTGATGAGCCACTAGGCTCGGGTGTAAAAACCCAACACACTTTGGACTCCATTGGGATGAACATCCAAGAAGATAATGTCATTCTTGGCAACTTTAATGAAAGGGTCGGTAGAAATTATGAACCCTGGAAAGGAATAATTGACAAGAAAAGTGTAGGAAATTGGAATTCAAATGGGTTCCTTTTCCTTACTTTTTGCAGTGAGCACCAGCTGGCTGTAACCAACTCATTTGCATGAGAATTTTGGCAGAAGTTTTACGCCGGATGCCCTTCCGGTCGCAACCCTCTGCCTTTATCCAGGCTTGGGCCCAGCGTGAGGGTGAACACTGGCTTGTGCTCCCCCTCACGGCCTGTAACCAACTCATTATTCTGGAAAAAATATTTTAAATGAAACCACTTATCAACACCCCAGATCAAAGCATTAGCACTTAATTGACTGTCATTGTTCCAGCTCGTGACCTGAATGAAGTCCACTTAACCTGAATAAATACTAGTACAGACGACTGCTGTGGGGCTGGTGGCTTAGTGGTTAGGGTGCTGCAGTCATGATCAGGAGGTTTTGTGTCCAAATCCCAATTAGACCCCCACTGTGCTAAGACCCCTGGGCAAGGTCTTAACCACAAGTGTGCCTCTGTTCACCCAGCAGTATAAATGGGTACCAGTAAAAATATACTGGGAAGATAACCTGCGATGGACTAGCGTCCCATCCAGGAGGAGTTGAACTCCTGCTCGCTTCATTCTACGGAAACCGGGGATAAGCACCAGTTTGATGAGCCACTATGGCTCGGTTATAAAAAGCCCAAAAGATGACTGCTGGACTGAACATTGTTTTGTATATTGGACTATTTCTCTTAAGCTCCATCAAAACATTTGAGGAGGAAACTTAATGTTGAAAAATTGAAAGACAGATGCAGGAACAAATCCATCATGCTGTCTCTCAAGCCCTTCCATCCAGGCCTGACAATGATGTTGAGAAAATCTTGGATGAACTAAAGGCATTTATTGCTTTCCGCAGTGATGACTCCATTGGCTATACTAGTAGAAAACACCAGGACTGGTTTGATGATGATACGCACAGAAAGTGTTGAGCCTACTGAATTAATAATCTACACTATTTCTGAAGGAAACTGTCCCAGCAGCTAAAAACCTAAAAACAAAAATGAACTTTCTATTCAAAATTGAATCTGAATTTATTATTGCAGTATTTTAATCCATTCTAACAGCCTTTTAAGACACATAAATACAAAATGCAATATGCAAACAAAACAGATTTATTCTATTTATTCCTACTGAGATTAACAGCAGCACTACGTGATAAGATTTAAGTCGTTCTTCTCACACTTCAGCATATTTGTTTTCAGTGAATGAGGAGGAACTGGAAGGGATGCAGCAATGCTTAATTTGTCATGCTAATTCACTGTGATTGTTTTCACTAAACAAACTGTGCAAACATTTAAAGAGCCTCTAACCAAAAATCCCAGACCGCAAAGCACTGTATACATTCATGGCGTTTGCTTTAAAAACTCATAAATGAAGCAGACGCCAAAAGAATATTGGAGTGGAAATTTAGAGTCAAGGTCTGATAGTTGACTAACAGGAGATCTGTACAAAAGCCGAAGCTGGACCGTGCTTTGGTGAAGGCATGTGTCTTGGAAAGATATTTAGGCGGTTGAAGCGTCAGTGGTAAACCATCGAGGAGCCACAGAAAATTCTTCTGTGTAGTCCTACCGCATTCTCTTTCTTTTTTTTTTTTTGCTGTTGTAGAATTGACGCATGTTCGATATATATTGTTGACACATGGCTCCACACAAGGTAAATAATACTATTTCTCAGCTATGCAAACATCTGTCCTTGAAGTCGTTTTTGGAGACACAGCTGCCTATATATATATATCATGCTTGATAGTTCATTTTATTGCCATTAAGAGAGAACTTCGGCATGTATACACTTAGGGACAGTTTGGGACAGCTAATTAGCATGTCTTTGAAAATGTCAGAGGAAACCTGAGAACATGGAGGAAACCAGACAAGCACAGGGAGAACATGCGAACTACACAGAGAAATTCCCTCAAAGGATGTGAAACTCGAACCCAAGACCTTCTGGCTGTGAGTCTGGAACCCTGTGGTCTATATTTAATCCGTAATTTTATCCTCGTGCAGTAGGGCCAGTGGTGTAGTGGGTAGGGTGCTGTGCTCATGATCAGGAGGTTGTGTGTTCAAATCCTGCTAAGACCCCCACTGTGCTAAAACCCCCTGGGCAAGGTTTCAACCACAAGTGTGCCTCTGTTCACCCAGCGGTATAAATGGGTACCAGTAAAAATATACTGGGAAGGTAACGTGATGAACTAGTGTCCTATCCAGGAGGAGTTGAACTCCTGATCACATCACGCTACGGAAACTGGTGATAATCACCGGCCTGATGAGCCACTAGGCTTGGGTGTAAAAAGCCCCATAGACTAAGAGAGAAGTTCACCCTGAATGTGTTACATTAGCATTTACTGTATGTTATTCAGCAGATGCCCTTTTCCAGAGTGACTTACAGAAGTGCGTTATATCCTCTTAGATATTCATGCTGTTTACTAGGCCAGAGACTTTTTCTTTATCCTTCAGCTTTGAAAAGATGTGATGCTGGGGGAGCGCGTATGACCCTGGGGAACATGCTTTTCTAGAATAGCGTATGAGAATTAAGTGTAATTGCACCTCCACTCCATTAGTTGGCAGTGGCGCTCTCATTGTTACGCTGTGGTGTAGCAACCCATATGAAGTGCGGTAAACAACCCCTCAAGAAACAACACAGAAAAATTTCTAACAACAACGAAGTGAGAGGTGGAGACAGACGGAGATATTTAGACATTAATAAGGTGAATGAGTTTAAATAATGATGTAATTTTTTGAATTTCAGGCACATTGGTGCACTTTAAATCTTTTCTGTTACAGGTTAAAAAACAATGTTAATGAAGTTTTTTTTGCTGTAAGTTGAACTCCATTTCCTTTTTTTGTTTGGTTTTCTGTTAATAAAGATACAATGTTATGCAGAGGTGTACTAATAACAAGTTTGTAGAGAAATAATACTATTTATAGTTGCTCGTGGGGCGGTGGGCATTTTTTTTTTTGTTGTTCCTAGAAGGGGCGCCACAGAAAATAATTGAGAAACACTGAATTAGCCTTGGGGCAGTGGTGATCTAGTGGTATAGGGCGCTGGATTGCTGAACCAAAGGTTGGGGGTTTGAGTCCTCAAGGTTGTCACTGTCCCCCCCCAGTGCAGCTAACTGGGTTATCAATGGCCGGCCATGTCTCTCATTGTCTATGGTGTGAGGCATGTAAAAGAACCATTGCTGACTTTTGACAAGAGTAGGCTGCAAAGCTGTCGGCGTGTTTCCGCCCTGTGATGGCCTGGCAAGCTGTCCAGGGAGTACTCTGCCCTCGCCCGGAGTTGGCTGGGATGGGCACCAACCTACCCGCAACCCTAATTGGGATGAAGTGGTTACAGAAAATGAACTGAACTGAACTGAATTAGCCTCATGTGCATGTCTTTGCTTTGTGGAAAACAGTGCGTCTGACCACTCCACAACTGCGCTAACCTAGCTAGCAAACAATTAGCTTAAATGTATAGAAATCGGTGCACGTACATGACACTCCAGGCTAGTTAGAAGTCTATGACATGACAACAATGATGCTATTGATGGCTGTATTATTAGTGTTACCAAAAAGAAGAGAAGAAAACCTGACAGACTGACCGAAGACAATACTGCATCAAATGTTTTTTGAGAAACAACAGTTCCCACTGGTGTCACTCTCAGCGTGAAAATACGTTAAATAAAATGGTTTAGCTCCAAAGGTCGACTAATACTGATAAGGATGTGTATGATCTTCTGGCCCTACATTTAAAAAAGGCATGATTCAGTCATGGAAATCACTGCATGGGCTCAGGGACATCCACACCTCGGGGGAATTTGGAAAAGCTAGTAAGAATAATATGCATGTCATTGGACTATTCAGGAAGGCAGAGCACCCAGAGGAAACATACACAAGCATGGGGAGAACATGCAAACTCCACACAGAAATGTCCTCGCCAAGCCTGGTACTCAAACCCAAAACTGTCTTGCTGTGAGGTGGACGTGCCACCCTCAAATATTTCAATACAAACTAATTCCAGGTGTATCATTGTGGGCTTTAATTCATATGGTAAGCGTCACTCGATAGTAAACAAGTGTGTGCATGCTCACTACAGTGATCCATCGCTACTTCCTGCTTCAGTTTCTGCAACATTGAAAAATATTCATCAAAAAATAGGGAAAACGTGAAGGAAAATGCCACAAAACAAGGCCAATTATGCACAAAAAAACCTCAAACAAACAAAAAACAACTCAAAACCCTCCAACAAAACTATTTACATTTCTATGTGAGGCGCGCATCCGTATGTGTGTGTGTGTATTTGTATTTTATTTACATCTTGTGCATTATTTTTGAACATTTTAATTGTTATTATGAGCATTTATAGCCTTGAATATGAATTCATTGATATTATATAAACATACATGTACGTATACATCAGTGAGGGGGGGGGGTCGAGCCTACTTCGCGGGAATCGGTGGTCGCAGGGTCGGGTCTCGGTCCCCATTAACTGTGGAAAGTGAAGGATCCCTGTATATACATGTATGTATGCTCTCTTTGGTTAAATGCAGAAGTCAAAGTTTCCTTTGCAGAATTCACTTCACTTCACTTATCCCTTAACATCCGAGGATATCATTGGGGCGCCTTCATGGCAAGACTTGGGCTGATTTGGCCTGGCGGAGCCCATCCCTCTCCAGGTCGTAGAAACACGCTGACGGCTTTGCAGCCTACTCTTTATGAAAGTCAGCAATAGTTCTTTTACATGCCTCTCACCATAGACAGTGAGAGACATGGCCCGCCTTTGATAACCCAGTTAGCTGCACTGGGGGGACAGTGACAACCTTGTGGGGAGTCGAACCCCCAACCTGAGGATCAGCGATCCTGCGCCCTAACCACTAGACCACCACTGCCCTTTGCAGAATTAATACAGTTTTAATGTAGGTCAGTAGGTAAAGTCTGTTGGGTTTTTACACCTGAGCCTCATGGCTCATCAGGCCGGTGCTTATCCCCGTTTCCATAGCGTGAAGCGACCAGGAGTTCAACTCCTCCTGGATGGGACGCTAGTCCATCGCAGGTTACCTTCCCAGTATATTTTTACTGGTACCCATTTATACTGCTGGGTGAACAGAGGCACACTTGTGGTTGAGACCTTGCCCAGGGGTCTTAGCACAGTGAGAGTCTCAGTGGGATTTGAACTCGCAGCCTCCTGATCATGAGCGCAGCACCCTAACCACTACGCCACCGGCCCCACTACAGTTTTAAAGTACGGTAATAAATCTCAGAACATATAATTGGACTGATTTAACACAAAATTCTATTACTATTCCGAGCCATGCATGATAAAACAGTTCAATTTATAATCAGCACATGCCAAGTTTATCCTCTTTTACGTATGTTATTTAGCAGAAACAAACAGTTTAAAAAGTGAGTGCTTATGTCTAGTGCACTGGTGCCATGACCCTCTATTAGGCCCTCGTTATGTAAGTTTGTGTGTCTGTCTCAAACGAAAGAATGTGACCAGTGAGTCAGGGCTTCCTTCCATATGTAGCTTTACTTTAGCAAGAACCTTTCCATAAAAACACTCACGTAAACATCGAGTGAAGGAAAACAGAAGGCCTGGAGGCTAACACGAGGAGCAGGGTAAAGTCTTCCGAAAAGTTGTTTACCAGTCATTACTGGGTGACCTGAAATTATCTGTAATATGTCTGGGAAAATGATCAAAATGAACAAAATTCCAGCGCACCAGGGTAATTTTAAGACTACACTGGCAGATTTAGATTGGCAATAAAGGTGTGGAGAAGGTTACTGTTTTCAAATCGGCTGTGTACAGTAAATTTCTTTTGGTCTATTATCCTAAATATGCTAATTTTGGCTCATTATGGGGTTGGGATGCCCAAAGTCCAAACTTATTTGTATTTCTACAGGCAGAAAGAAAAAAAAAACGCCAGCCTGTTCCATCACCTTCAAAAATTCACACAATGGTGATTTAAGCAGTGATATACTGTAAGTACATTGCCCTCCAGAATTATCTCCAGCCTTCATGGTATTGAGCACAAAGGAACCCATACTTCAATGATCCCACTTTCACATCAGGGTAAAGTAGGAAGATGAAGCCAGTCCCGTCTAACTTTGGATAAGAGGCAGGGCAGTTTAGAATAGCCAGTTGGCCGAAACCAAATGTCTTTGAAAGGAAGAAACAATGGGGAAAGCATAAAGGAGAGACTCCACACAGTAAGACTCTAGTCAACAACGAGGAACGAGCCCAGAGTTTTCTTGCTGTGGGGTGAGTTTGAGCGCTAACCACTGAGCCACTGTACCGCCACAAAGAGTCATTTAAAAAAAGGAAGAATCCTGCATGCACTGATAGTATAAACCTGAAGTGATATCATGAGCTCAATCATACAGGAAAAGCACTTTACACAAGTATAGTCATGTTCAAACTCAGATTGAGATGGTTTGGACATGTATAGAGGAGGGATAGTGAGTATATTGGTAGTAGGATGCTGAGGTTGGAATTACCAGGCAGAAGGCCCAGAGGAAGACCAAAGAGACGATTCATGGACGTGGTGAAGGAGGACATGAAGGCAGTTGGTGTAAGAGAAGAAGATGCAGAGGATAGGGTGAGATGGAGGCAGATGATTCGCTGTGGCGCCCCCTGAAGGGAACAGCCGAAAGGAAAAGAAGAAGAAAGAAGAAGTCATGTTCAAACTACAGTGGTGCCTCACTTTACGAAATTAATCCGTTCCAGAGCCTTTTACATAAACTGTATTTTTGGTAAGTTGAACCGCATTTTACATGTAAAACGCGTGATTCGTTCCAAGGCTCCCAATACTACCCCATAAACCCTTTAAAAATTATAAAAGTACACTAATTTTGTATGAAATATGTGTTAAAAGTAAAAGAAAATTATTTACCTTTTTTTAAATCTCTTGAACCAACCATGCGATGCTTTAAAGTCCTGGATTACTGGTCTGAAGTACCCTCACCCCCACCCTCCTTCATGAGGTCCTGAAATACGGCGGTTGCTTTTTCCGAAATAATCGCCTCCATCACTGTATCTCCGCTTTTAAGGTCTCCTTCCGCTTTAATAATCGTGTCCATCACTGTATCTCCGCTTTTAATGCCTCCTTCTGCGTCAATATTGTCCCGATTGTAGAGGGGCTTCGGCCACACTCCTTTGCGATTTCACTCAACCGAAACCCACTTTCATATTTTTTTTATCATCTCCTGTTTTACCTTTATTGACAACGGAGCCCGCTTCTTTTCAGTCTCACCGGGAATAACTTTCTTGGTGCTCATGATTAATAACGAAAAATTACTGCAATAAGCACACTCAAAAAACTCACGAAACTCATGAACCAACAGTACAACTCTCATTCATGCCTGTGTGTCGATCAATAGGTCGAAGGCATACGAAAAGCATTATGGGTACAGTACTGTATTATGGTGATTCAGTTCCCTCCTAGCCAATGGGAGGCCAGCAGGGCGGGGTGTTTGGGAGACAACCAATGGGAAAGCAACTCGCGCATTGTTAGAATGGCGCGTTTGAATTTTTAAGATGGTGCTTTTATAACGTGAACTTGTTTCATATCTAGAGATAAAAATTTTAGGAAAATGCGTTTCATAACCTGAATTTTTCGTTTGGTGAGACTTTCGTAAAGTGAGGTACCACTGTACTTGTCTGGCCCGGTTTAAATAAAACACTGGCGTCAAAATGATAAAACTAACAAGTAATATTTCATAATTTCAAAATATTTCATACTGTTCATGTGCCCTGGGGATAATAAGAAACACTTGGTCCAGTCCTACATGCAGAAACTTCAAAGCGACTTCTCAAGCATATGATATTCTTACGTTACTGATTTACATTCCAACCACAGGTTTTCACTCGTGTTCAAATTCAGAGACTCAGAAAGTAATTGTCAAAATCTATTCCCGAGTTTCAGTTCATGTATAATTTGCTCATCTTTTTTATTGCTCTGTTTGGACACTTCTGAACCTCCTAGAATAGACAGTCAAGTTTTGGGCTGAAAAGTCCAATACTTGACAGGATTCACAATGGTCCCCAAGCAGTCCCAGGCACTCAATCTAAATCTTTCACAGTCACCTTTTTATATTAGAATTGGTTTCAAGCTTGCACAGTGTTCTTGTGGGTTGAATTTCTAGCAAATTCCAAAATATTGCAAACATGTGTGACTGACTAAGTCACAGACAGACAGACGCACACACACATGTAGGTTTGAATCATTTCATTTCATTTCATTTTCTGTAACCGCGTAATCCTAATTAGGGTCACGGGGAGGCTGGCGTCCATCCCAGCCAACTCCGGGCTAGGGCAGAGGACACCCTAGACAGCTCACCAGGCCATCACAGGGTGGAAACATGCTGATGGCTTTCTTTATGAAAGTCAGCAATGGTTCTTTTACATGAACCTCCCACCATAGACAGTGAGAGACATGGCCGGCCTTTGATAACAGAGTGAGACAGTGACAACCTTGTGGAGAGTAGGACTCGAACCCCCAACCTTTGGATCAGCAATCCGGCGCCTTATACCACTAGACCACCACTGCCCCTTTGTTTGGTTTTGAATCAATTCAATTTAATAATCTGTACTTTATATGATACTTTAATTTAGATATTTAATGTCTATTTTTTTAATGGCTGGGTTCCAAAAATAGATTTGGCACGAATCTATATTTATACTCCAGAGAAACAACAAAATAAATTTTTAAATAAAATTAAAAAGGAATAATTATTATTGTTATTACTATTATTATTATTATTATTATATTAGTTATATTAGTTATTATTGTTGTTATTATTATTATTATTATTATTATTATTATTATTACTGAATCTACTCCTTTGGGGTATAAATTGTTTTGTGCATAATTAATAGTATCATCATTTATAATACCATGATAAACACCATTTTTGTTAGAATTAAAAAGAAATAGTACAGCCATAATTTTGTAGTCATGTTTATCATCATTTTTTTAATCTTATGATATGAGTGCTGTGATTGCAAATGGAAATGTACCATAATAAGTAGGGCAGTGGTGAGGGCGCTGGATCGCTGATCCTAAGGTTGGGGGTTTGAGTCCCACTCTCCACAAGGTTGTCACTGTCCCCCCCAGTGCAGCTAACTGGGTTATCAAAGGCCGGCCATGTCTCTCACTGTCTATGGTGAGAGGTTCATGCAAAAGAACCATTGCTGACTGTCATCAAGAGTAGCTGCAAAGCCATCAGCGTGTTTCCGCCCTGCGATGACCTGGAGAGTTGTCCAGGGTATACGCCGCCCTCACCCGGAGTCAGCTGGGATGGGTGCCAGCCTCCCCGCGACCCTAATTAGGATTAAACGGTGATAGAAAACGAACTGAACCATAATAAGTAAATGTAAAAAACATTAATTCATTCCTTTTCTTAACCGCTTAATCCTACAATGGTTGCAAGAAAGCAGGCGTCCATCTTAGCGTACTCTGGGCAAGGGCAGAATACACCCTGGACAGCTTGCCATCGCAGGGAAGGAACATGCTGAAGGCTATGTAGCTGCTCTTGATGAAAGTCAGCAATGGTTCTTTTACAGCCTCTCCCCACAGACAGTTACAGACATGGCCAGTCTTTGATAACCCAGTTAGCTGTACTGGGGGGACAGCAGTGACAACCGTTGACAGTGGGGCTTGAACCCCCAACCTTAGGCTCTTTCATCCAGCACCTTACTACTGGGCCACCACTGCCCAGCTAAATATTGGGTTTTAAAAATAGATTTTAAAAAAATCTACAGTACAGGCTACTCCATCTGTTTACCTTTATCTGTTAAAACAAATGGGCCACCATAGGTTGACCTCTGGCCAACTATTATATTGGACCCTTCTCAGCAAATTTGGTAAAAGTAGTTACTTTTAAAAGTAATTTAGCAGTTTCCTATTATTATGTGCCAACAAGCATGATATTTGCTCATGAGTGTTTAATTTTAATTTTATTTTAAATTAAAATGCTCAATTTAGATTTGCTGCAACTGGCAAGAAGAATAGAGTACAGTGAAAACAGATGCTTTGTAATAACAGTGCATCCTGTAAAACATACACTGGGTATATTTATGATGATAGTAAAACTCGGAGGTTATTGTGGGCTCCGGGGTTGATCTGCAGTACAACGTTAGGACAATCATATTACACAATATTACATTCACATTTATTCAAAGGGTGCAGTAGGGCATACTGTTGCATTTCCTTATTTTTCACTTGACGATTTATACCTAAGAATTGCTGCAGCAATCATAGACACTGTCCTCATCCCATCCCAGGACACTCACGCTCAATAGGTGGTGTGCTCAGAAGGTTCTAGGCCTTTTCCTGTCGTGTATGAAGTGCAGCACAGTGTCACTCAACTTGAAATAGCTCGCACCAGCTTACTGTTACATTGCTGTAGGCTTTCTGAATTTTAATCATTTTAAGGGTCTCCACTCCCAATTTCATGAGTTTGACAGAATTTGGTGTTTACTCTCCGGGCCTTAATAAATAAGGATATTCACAGTATATTATCATAAAAATTCACATGACACAGGTAGCAAAATGTCCTGAAGTTGACTCACAGGATTTACTCTTCACTGCTGCTGCTCAGCAATGGTGCAGTGCACACTATGAAGGCCACAGGTATCGGTGGCCTGATGGTTAGAGAAGCAGGTTTGGGACTGAAAGGTTGCTAGTTTGATTCCTGTTTGGGGGAATGAACAGCGGAAGAAACCTTGAGCAAGGCACCGAACCACTAACTGTTCTCTGGGCACTTTAATGCGGCTGCCCACATCTCCAAGTATGTGTGCTCACTTTAGATGGATTATATGCAGAGACAAAATAATCTCTTGTGGGATTAATATAATATACTGTATATATATTTTTAAAAATCCATTTGTTCATCACAGATATTTTTGCGTGCACCCAATACTGAACACTCTCTTGACACCCTGACTGTCTGACTTTATAGCATATTGTTAAAGGACAGAAATGCCACATATAATTTATACCAGTTCGATTCTAGTTACAGTGGTACCTCACTTTACGATAGTTCCAGCAAACGAAAAATCCAGGTTACGAAAAACATTTTCCAAAATTTTTTGTCTCTGTATACGAAAGAAGTTCTCCTTACAAAACGCGCCAAGCGCGCCATTCAAACATTCAAATGCGCCATTCAAACATTCAAACAATGCACAAGCTGCTCTCCATTGACTATCTTCCAACATCCCGCCCCGCTGGCTTCCCATTTGCTAGGAGTGATGACGTAGCTCCCTTCCATTGGCTATCTCCCAACATCTTGCCCCACTGGACTCCCATTGGCTAAGAGGGATGACGCAGCTAATTCCAATTGGCTATCTCCCAACATTCCGCCCTGCTGGCATCCCATTTGCTAGGAGGGATGACGCAGCTCCCTCCCATTGGCTATTATGGAGCTGCATCTCCCAACATCCCGCCCTGCTGGTCTCATTGGCTAGGAGGGATGACGCTGCTTCCTCCCATTGGCTATTATGGAGCTGCATCTCCCATAATGCTTTTCGTGTAAAGGACAGAGTTACTGTGGTTTCGTGAGTTTTCTGAGTCATTGCAAATTTATTTTTTGACTCAGGTTTTTAACCTTCCATAAACATTTGTAAGATTATAACTGTGCTAAGAAGACATGGTCAACACACGCGTGCACACACACACACACACACACACACACACACACACACACACACACACACACACACACAGTGTGTGATTTCCGGTGTGAGTGAAAAGAAGAAGCAGGCTTGTGGCATGCGGTTGAGTGATATCGCTAAGGAATATGGCCAAACCCGTCTATAATCGGTACGATATTGAAGCAGAAAGAGGCCATAAAAGGTATACTTTTATCATTTTTAAAGGGTTTAGGGGGTAGTATATGGGGCCTTGGAACGAATCACACAAGATTCATGTAAAATGCGGTTCAATTTACAAAAAAATCCAGATTAAGAAAAAGGCTCCGGAACGGATTAATTTCGTAAACTGAGGTCCCACTGGACTCTCAAGGTTTCTTCATAATGTTGTTTTAGGGAGTTTTTCCACATACAAGTGAACTTTAACTTGTTCATAGTTAAAAGTGGTACACAAATAAATTTTAGTGGCATACCAACAGTTAAAACCCACTTAGAATATATGTGATCATGTACATGACCTTACCAAGACAAAGACTTAGGGATTTGATAATTACGATGATGATGATGATGATGACTTACAGACTTAATATGCTAAAGACACACTTAAGATAATAATCAATTACTGTATTATAATCATAATCTTCTTCTGCTTCTTCCAGGGTTGGGTCGTGGGGGTAGCAACCTAAGCAATGAGGTACAATTATTTATTAAATTTTACTTAATAATGAATTATTAAATGAGGTATTACAGGGATCCCTCGCTACTTTACACTTCAATTCATGCGGCTCCAGTGCATCGCGGTTTTTTTCTAAAAATATTAATTGAATTAAAAAAATAAGTAAATTAAGAAAGAATATGGGGGAAAGTTAAGGAAAATGCCACGAAAACAAGGCCAGGTATACAAAAAAACCCAAAACAAAAAAACAACCCAAAACCTCCCATCAAAACTACTGTACTTACATTTTTGTGAGGTGCGCATCTGAGTGCGTGCACGCACATCTGCGCACATGCACGCTTCTGTATGTGTGTGTATTTATATTTTACTTTATTATTTTTGAATGTTTAATTGTTATTATAAGCATTTATAGCATTGAACATGTATTTATTAATATTATATACACATATATATGTTCGTATACGTCAGTTGGGGGGGGTTGGGAAGGGTGATCCTACTTCGCAAAATTCGATGGTCGTGGGGGGATCTCGGTCCCAGTTAACCGCGGGAAGTGAGGGATCTCTGTATATGGAGAATAAATTGGTCAAGGGGTTGTCATCCACGAAGGCCTTAAAATACTCTCAGACGGCAATTAATTCCTTATATTATACGAAAGCTGAATTTTATAACTGTTTTCATTTCAAATACTTTTTTGAGATTAGACAGTCGCATTACTATGCTGAACATCCCAGTTGTAAAATAATCATTTGGCTTGTGTGATGTTAGTGATAGACTTCACCATGGCACGGAGGTTAGTGCATCTACCTCACAGCAGGAAGGTCCTCGGTTCTAAAGACATGCACCATTAGGCTACTTGGCGGTTCCAAATTGCGCCTCTACCTGCCCGACAAGCAACAGCCTTTCAATTACCAAAGGTCAGTCTCTTGCCCTGTGATTCAGGAGTTTAATTTGTCAAGAGGGTTATGTTTTAACTTTGATTTGTTTGTCTGGTTGTGTTTGCTGGGAGGATTATGCAAAATTTTCTCTCTGCATTTTCATAAAATGTGTACCACAGGCAAGACGGACGTGAAAGACTCCATAGATTTTGGAGATGATCCAGATGTAATTCTGGAGCCAGGAATTTTTTAAAGTATTCCTTCACATCGTCGGATAAGATGATGGGTTCTGTGTACTGTACAGTACTTTTTTGTTTGTTTGTTTGTTTGTTTTTTGGTTTTGGATTAGTAGAGGTTTGGCTCTTGTTCAAGTGCTCTTGTTTTAATGATATATTTGGATTCTGAGTTTCAAAACAACTAATTGTAGCTAATATTCTACCAAAATCACTGACTTTACCTTTAGGTTCAACACATCAAATTACAGAATGAATAAATCAAAATGAAAATCGTCTTTGCCAGGCTTCTCCTACTCAAGTTATATGGGGGGAAAAAACGGTATTAAAAAATCTAGTTCCTTCCAGATCCTGCTTCAAAACCGCCAAGATGCTAAAAATCTTGGCCTGTATACCTTCAGAGAAGAAAACAAAGATGTTTTTGCTCAAAGGCCAACGAAAAAACAACAACACCGGCCAGTTCATTAAGTTCAGCATCATTGATAGAGGACCCTGCTTTTTAATACAGAAACTGCTTATTAAATTAGTTTGTTCGGAATGCTGAGGTAAACCACGGTGTGCTTAAACTGATTGCACGTTGGCGTTTTATATAACAGATTATATTAAAGGGATAACACGATGTGACATAAATAAGAACCTTATCCAAAACCTCAGCAGATCAACCCAAATGGGATGTTGGGACGTTTGTTCATTATGTGGAGTCTGAAGAGGATGAACCACAAACCATCCAGTAATTTTGGATATCGTGGGTAGAAATATGAGAACAACAAAACAGTAAATCTATAAACTTGACCTGTAAGAGCTGGGAAGGCAGGAATATCAAGATAACATGTACTTGATATAATCATTAAATAGTTCTTTACTGTATTAAAGGACGATATGTAGATACACACCTATTACTTTGGGTCTTTTCATAGCTTGTGGATGGAAAATGGTACATCTGCATTCCAAAACCATTCATTGTTAAATATTTTACAGGAACTGCTGGCTCCATTCTTGGCTTCATGCTTCCTGTGCAGTTTAATAATAAGCCACATTTAAAAGCAGAGCTGATGAAATCCAGCATTGATACAGCAACAGCAGCCTTCTTATTGGCTTACATTGTTTTTGCATCTGTTGAGGCCCTTTCAGCACTGAACAATCATTTACCTCAGCTGTGTTCTATTGTCTGTTCTACAAACCATGGGTCTTGTGTTTATTACAGAATGTTCAAGTGTTTTCATGCTACTGGTTATAATTTCAATGGATTAAATACAGTGCATTGCATGAATATCCCTTCAACACTTCCTTAAACCTTTTCACGGCTGTGTTCAAAACTTCACACCGGATATAGTATATATAATGATCTTGATAGAAACTAGTATGAAGTACATGAGAAATAAAAATGGTGCAGTATTCCATAGTTATGTGGGCAATGCTACAAAAACTTCAAACACACGTCCCAGGCTACTGTATCCCATGATACAATGCAGTGATTTCCAAGTCAGAAATTATTCAAAACATGGTGGATAGCAGAAATGGCTTTAATTTGCTCTAACTTGAAATAAAACCCTTGAGTAATCAGACTAATCCACCATTTTCTACTGCTCTGTACTCTACTCCTGATACTCAAGCGGTTAAAGAAGATACCTTTGGTGCTGGGCACAGGTAGGCATCCTAACTGGTATATCAATTAACACATTCACTGAAAGCAGCATGAATAGTCCTTGAGGTAGAACAACAGCAGTATCCTCAACCCTGAGGATAATACATACATAATTTAATAATCTAATTTAATGATGTTTTTGAACATATGCAGGTGGGTGGCACGGTGGCACAGTGGTTAACCTTCCTGCCTAACAGCAAGACAGTCCCAGGTTCAGTCATTTCTGTGTGGAGTTTGCATGCTCTTCCCATGCTTATGGGTTTCCTCCGAGTACTTCGTTTTCCTCCCACAGTCCAAAACACGCACAGTAGGCTGTTCCAAATTGACCCTAGATTTGAATGCGAGTATGAATCGTTACATGTACTTTGCCCTGCAATGACCTGGCGAGCCGTCCAGAGTGTACCCTATCCGTTACCTAGAGTCGGCTGAGATAAATGCTAGCCACCCTGGTCCCCTAATTAGGATAGAGCAATTTCGAGACTGAATGGTTGGATGCGGGTGAATGTGTACTCATGTCAGCAGGGGCATAAGAGCTGCTTAACAGTCTTTTTAAACCCCTATCAAAGTTTTAGTACAGTACCTACAAATCTGGCAGAGATTTTTATAAAATGCTATTTCGCTAATAGTATTTTTTGAGTGTACTCATTCAGAGTTTAGGATATACAGTACAACACGGAAAGGTAAGTACACCTTTTTTCTGTAAAGGTGTGTTTCTACACTCATTAAAAGGTTTTACTATATACTCTGTGAAAACACAAGTAAAAAGATGTTTAGAGTTTGTTTTCCATTTTAACTTGTGAAAATGATGAAATGGTGGTTACCCGCTCTTAGTGACCCTCAAAAACCTTAGTTGTCCAACATTTTGATTCTTGCATTATCCACTCACGATAATGTCTGTAATCCCCTGATACTGAACTAATCAAATACGGTATAGTGAACCAAATTGTGCGACAGTAGATCCTGTGTAGGATCAAATCAGACGTACTAGCCTTTATTTTCCATGTCATCAGTGAGCCTTGTGAATGCATTACACTCTCCCCTTACACTGGTTGTCCTTCTTGGAACCCCCTTACAAGATACTTACCAATGCATACCAGAAACACCAGAAGACCAACTGCCCTGTGGATGAATTGACCCAGATATCACTCCTATTCTTGTTTATTTTTCCTGCTTCTAACACATCAACTTCAAGAACTGCCTGCAGGCTGATTTGTGAATATACAAAAGCATCATCATCATCATCTTCTGCCTAATCCGGGGTCGGGTCGCAGGGGCAGCAGCCTAAGCAATGAGGTCCAGGTGTCCCTCTCAGCCACTTCCTAAAGCTCCTCTGAGGGCGACACCAAGGTGTTCCCAGACCAGCCAAGAGACATAATCCCTCCAGCGTGTTCTAATTCAACCCCGGGGGTCTCTTCGCAGTTAGACATGCACAAAACACCACATCTGGGGAGGCATTCTAACCAGATGCCTGAGCCACCTCAACTGGCTCCTCTCAACGCGGAGGAGCAGTTGTTCCGCTCTAAGAGCTCCTCCCGAATAACCGAGCTTTTCATCATATACCTAAGGGAGAGCTCTGCCATCCTGTGAAGGAAGCTCATTTCAGCCACTTCTATACTCTATCTTGTTCTTTCAGTCAATTCCCAAAGCTCGTGACTATAGGTGAGGGTTGGAACTTTGCCTTGTGACTTAGCTCTCTCTTCACCATAACAGACCGGTACAAGCTCTGTTTTACAGCAGAGGTTACAGTGACTCGCCTGCCAATCTCCTGCTCCATCCTTCCCTTACTTGTGAACAAGACCCCGGAACACTTGAACTCCTCCACTTGGGGCAGGACCTCATTCCAGACCCGACGGGTGCATTCCATCCTTTTCCGGCTGAGAATCATGGCCTCGGACTTGAAGATGCTGACTCTCATCCAAGCCACTTTGCACGCTGCAATTGTAAATCACTTCAACAAGAGCTGGAGGTCCTGGATTGATTAAGCCAAAAGGACATCATCCACAAAAAGCAGACGAGATCCTATGGCCAAAAAAACAGAATCCATCAATGCCGCTGCTGTAGCTACAAATTCTGTCCATAAACATTATGAACAGAATTGGTCACAAAGGACAGCCTCAGTAGACTCCAAACCTCACCAGAAATGAATGCAACCTGTTGTTACCAATGCAGACCAAGCTCTGGCTCCGATGATACAGAGGCCGAATGACCCATAGCAACGGGTCTAGTACACTGTACTCCTGGAGCACACCCCAGAAGATACCCCGAGGGACACGGTCGAAAACCTTCTCTAAATCCACAAAACACATGTGGACAGATTGGGCAAACTCCCATACCCCCTCCAGAATACTGTAAAGTGTATAGAACTGGTCAAGAGTGCCACCGTCAGTACTGGCGGGTAGGCTGAGGAGTGCGATTGCATGATAATTAAAACACACCATCCAGTATGCCAATCCAGCCAAGCCGGTTTGCCAATCCAGAGGTATGGCCCCCAATGACGACGCGATGTTGCAGAGACGTGTCAACAAAGACAACAACAACATTCAGAGCCCTCAGATATTCAAGGCGGATCTCATCCACCCCTGGAGCCTGACTATCGAGGAGCTTTTTGACTACCTCAGCGACCTCAGCCCCAGTGATGGATTTACCCCCTCCCAGACCCCCAAGGCCTACCTCCCCAGCAGAGGGTGTGTTGGTGGGATTAAGGAGGTCCTTGAAGTATTCCTTCCACTGTTCAACAACATCTCCATTTGAGGTGAGCAGCTCCCCACTTCCACTGTAAACAGTATTTGTGGAGAATTGCTTCCCCCTCCTGAGGCGTAGGATGGTGGTCCAGAACCTTTTCAAGGCCAACCCAAAGTCACTTTCCAGGCCCTTGCTAAACTCCTCCCCCCTTACCTGAGATTTTGCTGGCTTGGGCTGCAGCACATTTGGTCTGACGATACCTCTCTGTTACTTTGGGAGCTCCACAGGCCAATAAGACCTGATAGGCTTCCTTTATCAGATAGACCGACAACCTTCCTGTCACAGTTATGGACTGCCGCCTTATTAATGGAGGCATGAAACATGGTTCATTTGGATTCTATGTACCCCACCTCCTTCATGATGTGGTTGTAGCTCTGCAGAGATAAGAGTTAAAGGCCCCTCTGACAGGAGATTCCATCAAACATTCCTAGGAGACCCTAACTACATAGCCTGCCAGGTCTGGAGGGCAGCCTCCCGCACCATTGGAGTCAGATTACCACCATGTGGTGATCGGTTGACAGCTTAGCTCCTCACTTCTTCCGAGTGTCCAGAACATGCGTCCACAAATGTGGTGACCTGACTACAAAGACAATCATCAAACTGCAGCCTAGGGTGTCCTGATGCTAAGTGCACCTTTGTACACCCTTATGTTCGAACATGGTGTTTGTGATGCACAGACTTCCAGAAATTAAACACCATTCAGGTTTAGATTGGAGAGGCTGTACCTACCAATCACACCCTCCCAGGTCACACTGTCATTGCCCCAATGAGCATTGAAGTCTCCCAGGAAAACAAGGGACTCCCCGGACAGAGCGTTCTCCAGCACACCCCTAAAAGACTCCAAAAAGGGTGGGTACCTTGAACCGTCATTTGGTGCATAAGCACAAACAGTCAGGACCAGGTCCCCACCTGAAGGCGGAGGAAAGCTAACTTTTCATCCACCGGGGAAAACACCCCATAGGCACTGAGACAGGAAGCAACAAGGATGCCAACATCAGCTTGCTGCCTTTCCCCATGAGTAACTCCAGAATGGAGTAAGGTCCAGCCACTCTCATGATGCGTGGTTCCAGAGCCAAAGCTATGTGTCGAGTGTGACGATATCTAGTCGGCATCTCAACCTCTCGAACCAGCTCAGGCTCCTTCCCCACCATAGAAGTGACCTTCCATGTCCCAAGAGTCAAGTCAGTGGCAGAGGAACAGTCTGACAGAACCCATGCCTTTGACTGACACCTAACTCGCAACGCACCCGACCCGTATAGCCCCTCCCACAGGTGGTAGGTCCATGGTATGGTGGAGCCATGTCTCCTTTCCGTGCTAGACAGAAGTCTCACCACCATGCACTCACCTTTGAGCCCCTCCCCCCAGGTCTGGCTCCAGGGGGTGGACCCCAGTGACCGGCATCCCGGCAAGGGAAATGATGTCCTTTTATCTTTGTTCAGATAGGGCTCTTTTAAACCGCGGTACTTCTAGACCTTCACCTAGGACCTGTTTGCCTTGGGTGACCCTACCAGGGGCATAATGCCCCAGACAACATAGCACCTTGGATGATTAGGACATGCAAACCCCTCCACCACGATAAATTGCCAATTCAAGGAGGGGAATTTCCAAACACTACGAATATACTGTAAATTGGAACCATAAAATCTTAAAACTAACACCCAGCCTTTAAGTAACCATGTTGACCAAACACCAACAAACTAGTAATCAGAACAAAGCTGAGCATTGGAAAGATGGAGTCCTGTCATACATGTTTTTACATACAACAATGACACCACGAAAGTGACAAAGCAATCTGTATTTAAGAGTTCTCACAGTCTCCATTTATTGAATTAATAGAAAACTACCATCCTCTGGGAATTTACTTTCTTTTACTTAAAATGTTATTTATAGATTTTTGTGGCTTCTTGTTCTGAGGTTGTCTCAGGAGGGGGAAAATACGCAAACTCACATCCATCATTCCAGAACCTCAGATATATCTGTAAAAAGCCAGATCGAGCCAAATGTATATATAGGCTGTGGGAAAACCACAAGGAGACTCTGAAGAAACTGCACCATCACTCAAAAAATGCTTTGTGATGGAAAATAAGCTTCAGTTTCTTTCTTGAAAAGGGATGCATGAACATCCTCCCCAATCAAGGCATATAAATCATAATACCAACTGGAATTTAAACTTTTCCTGTATGAGAGAGTTGCTAAAGTTTAGCTGAAATTTGAAACCAGCAGCCTAAAGGCAATTGGTCATAGAGTTATTGGTACACACCTTTAAGTGAATACAGTGAGAGCTGGCCAAATATGAAGTCTGTGGGAGGGTAGAATTCCATGACCAAGCTCAGGGAGCAGTGGAATTAAGTGTTTCATTACAGATTCCCCTTATTTGGTTTTTCCTGCCTTCACTCATCAGAGAATTAAAACAAACAAGTACAGGGTGCCATGGAACAGGACGTGTAATCCAGACCAAGAGCCTCAACAAAGGAACCAAAGTAGATGGAGGTGGCGCCACCTTCTGGCCATTGTGCTATTCATTAAAAAAATATTTGCATGGTACTGTATTCATTGCTGAAACATGACCATGTCCAGTCCAATATACTGTATATGCTCACTTGCCAAACTAAGCTCTAGCCTCCCTCAAAGTATATCGCCAAAAATGGGTGAAGGCAGGCCACACCATGAACAGCTCTCCAGATTTACATTATTTTTTATGGAAAATATCCTATACAATAAAAAAAATAATTCACCAACAAATACAATTTAAGAGGCAAGAGCCACTCTGCTGACTCTTGGGGAAACATGGACCTGAACACCTCAGTCCCTCACAGGGCCAACACAATCATTCACACATCCACAGCTATAGGCAATCTAGAATAGTCTTCTTCTTTTCCTTTCGGCTGTTCCCTTCAGGGGTCGCCACAGCAAATGATCTGCCTCCATCTCTCCCTATCCTCTGCATCTTCTACTCCTACTCCAACGACTTTCATGTCCGCCTTCACTGCATCCATAAATCTTCTCTTTGGTCTTCCTCTGGGCCTTTTACCTGGTAGTTCCAACCTCAGCATCCTACGACCAATATACTCACTATCCCTCCTCTGTACATGTCCAAACCATCTCAATCTAGCCTCTCTGACTTTGTCTCCAAAACATCTAACATGTGCTGTCCCTCTGATGTACTCATTTCTGATCCTATCCATCCTCGTTACTCCCAAAGAGAACCTCAACATTTTCATCTCTGCTACCTCCAACTCTGACTCCTGTCTTTTCCCCAGGGCCACTGTCTCTAAACCATACAACATTGCTGGCCTCATCACCGTCTTGTACACTTTTCCCTTCATTCTTGCCGATACTCTCCTATCACACATCACACGGACACTTTTCTCCATCCATTCCAACCTGCCTGCACGCGCTTCTTCACCTCTTTTCCACACTCTCCATTGCTCTGGATTGTTGAGCCTAAGTACTTAAAATCCTCCACCTTCTTTATCTCTGCCCCCTGTAACCTCAAAGTTCCTCTTGGGTCCTTGTCGTTCACACACATGTATTCTGTCTTACTAAGACTAACCTTCAATCCCCTCCTTTCCAGGGCATACCTCCACCTCTCTAGATTTTCCTCCACTTGGTCTCTGCTCTCACTACAGATCACAATGTCATCTGCAAACATCATAGTCCATGGAGATTCTTGTCTAACCTCATCTGTTAGCCTGTCCATCACCATAGCAAACAAGAAGGGGCTGAGAGCTGACCCTTGATGTAGTCCCACCTCCACCTTGAACTCTTCTGTCACACCGACAGCACACCTCACCACTGTATTACATCTATCATACATGTCCTGCACCACTCTAACATACTTCTCTGTCACTCCAGACTTCCTCATACAATACCACAGTTCTTCTCTCGGCACCCTGTCATATGCTTTCTCCAGATCCACAAAGGCACAATGCAGCTCCTTCTGACCTTCTCTGTACTTCTCTATTAACATCCTCAAAGCAAACACTGCATCTGTGGTGCTCTTTCTTGGCATGAAACCAAACTGTTGTTCACAAATGCTGACCTCTGCCCTTAGTCTTGCTTCCACTATTCTTTCCCATAGCTTCATTGTATGGCTCATCAACTTTATCCCTCTGTAGTTGCCACAACTCTGTACATCGCCCTTGTTCTTAAAAATGGGCACAAGCACACTTCTCCTCCATTCCTCTGGCATCTGCTCACTTTCTAAGACCTTGTTGAATATTCTCGTCAGAAAATCTACTGCTACCTCCCTAGACACTTCCATACCTCAACTGGTATGTCATCAGGGCCAACTGCCTTTCCACTCTTCATCCTCTTCAATGCCCTCCTCACTTCTCCCTTACTAATCTTTGCTACTTCCTGCTCCTCAACGGTCACCCCTTCTACTCTTTTTCTCTCTCATTTTCCTCATTCATCAGCTCTTCAAAGTACTCTTTCCATCTTCCCAGCACACTTCTGTCATCAGTCAATACATTTCCCTCTCTGTCCTTTATCACTCTAACTTGCTGCACGTCTTTCCCATCTCTATTTCTCTGCTGTGCTAACCTGTATAGATCATTTTCTCCCTCCTTACTGTTCAACCTATCATACAAGTCATCATACGCCCTCTGTTTGGCCTTTGACACTGCTACCTTCGCCTTACGCTGTGTCTCCCTGTACTCCTGTTTACTCTCTTCGGTCCTCTCAATGTCCCACTTCTTCTTGGCTAACCTCTTCTTTTGTACACACTCCTGCACTTCCTCATTCCACCACCAAGTTTCCTTATCTACTTTCCTTCCAGAGGACACACCAAATACTCTCCTACCGGTCTCCCTGATCACATTGGCTGTGGTTGTCCAGTCCTCTGGAAGCACTTCCTGACTACCCAAAGCCTGTTTCAACTCCTCCTTGAAGACAACACGACACTCTTCCTTTTTCAGCTTCCACCACTTTGTCTTCTGCTCTACCTTTGCCTTTTTCACCTTTCTCACCATCAGTGTCATCCTGCACACCACCATCCTATGCTGTTTGGCAACACTCTCACCCACTACTACTTTGCAGTCACTGACTTCCTTCAAATTACATCGCCTACACAAGATGTAGTCTACCTGTGTGCTCTTACCTCCGCTTTCATAAGTCACCCTATGCTTCTGTTTCTTCTGGAAGAAAGTATTCACCACAGCCATTTCCATCCTTTTTGCAAAATCGATCAACATCTGTCCTTCTGTGTTCCTGTCCTGGATACCAAACCTGCCCATCACTTCCTCGTCCCCTCTGTTGCCTGCACCAACATGTCCATTGAAGTCTGCTCCAATGACCACTCTTTCACCTCTGGGGGTACTCTGCATCACTTCATCTAACTCACTCCAGAATCTCTCCTTCTCTTCTAGCTTACATCCTGCCTGTGGGGCATAAGCACTAACAACATTGACTATCACGCCTTCAATTTCTAACTTGAGACTCATCACTCTGTCTGACACTCTTTTCACTTCTAGAACATTCCTGACAAACCCCTCCTTCAAGATGACTCCTACTCCATTTCTCTTCCCATCCACACCATTATAAAACAGTTTAAACCCTGCTCCTAAGCTTTTAGCCTTTCTACCTTTCCACCTTGTCTCCTGAACACACAGTATGTCCACCTTCCTCCTCTGCATCATGTCAGCCAGCTCCCTATCTTTTCCTTGCATAGTTCCAACATTCAAAGTCCCTACTCTCAGTCCGAGGCTCACGCATTTCCTCTTCTCTCTCTGCCTACGGACACGCCTCCCGCCTCTCCTTCTTCGACGTCTTCGACCAACAGTAGTCCAATTTCCATCAGCACCCTGTTGGTTGACAGCACTGATGGCGGTCGTTGTTAACCCGGGCCTCGACCGATCCGGTATGAATTTTGTTTTGATCATTTGCATTTTTAAATGTGGCAGAAGTTTTACGCCGGATGCCCTTCCTGTCGCAACCCTCTGCATTTATCCGGGCTTGGGACCGGCATAAGGGGGAGAGACGCTGGTTAGTGCCCCCCCCCCCGCCTCATGGCTGCAATCTAGAATAGTGAAATAGCCTAAATGTGTAGATCATCAGACTGTAGGAGGAAACCTGAAACTCCACACAAAAGCTCCTGCTGAGTTCAGGACCTTTGTGTGGCAGATGTGTCAGCCACTATGCAACAATTAGTGCATACGTATAAGAAGCATGACTAAATGAAAAGGTATTGAAATAAATCAGTTTTATTGTGAATGGAAAGCATGTGGAGAAATATCCATAATAGCGTCAACTGAAAAACAATCCAATAACAATGCAACACAGATATCCAACTACTGTGACAATTTAACTCTAGACAAAAAAAAAAATTGTACAAATCTGTAGCTTCACAAAAAGCCAACAGCCATTACAATTTACAGTACAAACTGGCTGAGAGCTTATCCGACCCTCAGTGGCGGTGCAACCAGCACAACTCCATCTCCACGGACAAACAGCATGGGAATGTTCCTCTTTGTTGACTGCAAGAATAAAAAGACGGAAATTAAAACTGAACTTAAATTTCCAAAAAAAAAATTATAATAATTTCAACGGAATCATGTTATCAATTTAAAAATATATGAATACACATGAGCAATTACAATACACTTCCATATTCATTCTCCAACAGCAGCGAATAGAGGAATGGATCAGCACAAGAGAACAGAATTGGTATCCCACTACAACTTTAATTGTACATTAGCACTGCACCCTCATTTGCTTGACAAACCAATAATACACAAACCTTAAATGGCTGATGAAATAATTTCAGTACAAGACTGAGTGTCTAATAATGCTTATACACAACAGTTTGTTGAAGGAAATTTGCTTGTTTGTCACAGTTAAAGACTCATTAATGTTTATAAGGTTGTTTCTGGACCCTACTATTCCTTTACACCTCAGAATACAGAAATATTCATATGTTGGTGTAGAATTTCACTTTATATTAAAAAAAAAATAAAATGTCCAAAAACACCAACACAAACATTTGGCCAAAACACAAAGAAGCACCAAGAGATTGAGTCAACAAAAAGCAATTATTGAATGAGGTCAAGTATGACATAGGGTTGCTGAAAATAAGGGCAGATAACAGAAAACCAAATAATTCTCAATCATACAAAAACTATACTCCATTGTTATTGGATTATATACTAATCACTCAAAATACTTTACAAGGATGCAGTGTTAAATATTGTTCTTGGAACTAGGTGGTGTCACGTACCTAAAGGTTTGTAAAAGACCACAGAGGAAGGAGGCTCATGCTGGATGCAGATACAATGATATTTGTATATTTTTGTTCGCGTAGTACATACAGTTATTTAAAAATTACTAATACTTTGTTAATAAAGCACTGACATGCTTCCCTTGCAATACAAAGAAACTGTGTGCAAGTCGTGCAATAACAGTAAAAGTTAATCAATGGCGCTGATGCAATAGCAATAATTGCTTGATCGCTTTCCACCAATCAAACCAGAAAATCTTTTCCATTAATAATAACACGAATCTTAATACTGTGGTATCTGCCCATGTATCAAGCAGAACATGAACAATCGGTTCAATTTTGAGGTTTTGGAAAGAAGAAATATGGGCAAGCACAAGGATCCGAGTGACTAACAAGTAAGAGCAAAACTTCCTAAAGCAAGACTTCCTTCTAATCGAACTGGATACTGTATAGAAAAGAAAAAAAAAAAAAAAAAACCCTGAAGTGGCATCTGACTTATCACCCCACATTTTTGAAGCATGATAATGATGCACCGCCAGTTCCAAGTGACTGTGACAAACCACGAGTGTCAGTTGTTTAAAGCATGATCCACTCAGGGATAGATAGTTTTTCATCCAGAAATACTGAAATCAGACTGCTACATTCCATTGCATCAGTGTATCGAGGTTTTTTTTTTTAAATAAATATTCATCAAATTTAAAAAATAAGGAAATTAAGGAAGAATAGGGGGAAAGTTACAGAAAATGTCACAAAAACAAGGCCAATTATACAAAAATAAATAAATGAATTAAAAAAAAAAAAATTTCCAATCAAAACTATTTACATTGTTGTATCTGGCGTGATCGTGTGTGTCATGCAATACCATCTGTGTGTGTATATACAGACGCCCCCAGCTTACTAACGAGTTAGGTTCCAGACAGCCGTTCTTAGATGAATTTGTTTGTAAGTCGTTACAGGGCATTCTTTCAAGGGGAACGCATGTTTAAACCTTGTACAGACGCTCCCCGACTTACGTTCATCCGTTTCACATTTTTGGTTTGTTTTTTTTTTTTTTAAATAAATTTTGAGTTTAGACGTACCTACGTAGTACGCTGACATAATGACGCTGGAATTCATTGTTTACAAACTACAGACTGAGTGTATATATATCAGTTATACTGTATAGCGAGTTACCCTTGTGTTAAGACGTTGTCTCTGTGATCTTTGTGTTTACACTGTTTTGCGGACTTTTGTAACCCTAAGCAAATATGGGTGGTCAGAAGTGTAAGACTACTAGCATGGGTGCAAGTCTCATACACAGACGAATTAACTCCCTGCATA
Source organism: Plotosus lineatus (assembly GCA_024760905.1). Taxonomy (NCBI): domain Eukaryota; kingdom Metazoa; phylum Chordata; class Actinopteri; order Siluriformes; family Plotosidae; genus Plotosus; species Plotosus lineatus. The sequence continues at coordinate 11,194,182 of CM045732.1, forward strand.
CTCAGTGAAGTAAAGAGAGTTGTAATATGAATGAAAACCCGAATGCACAAATTACAGAACAATTATAGATATTTATCATTTAGCAGAATTCTAAGAGTGTAAACTTATTTTTATATTAATATTCGTTAGGATTTGTACTTGTTCTTTGTATGCATCTCTTGAATAAAGTTTACTTACTTATTTACACAAAAAGAACTCTCCGCTTTGCTGGGATTCACATCAGTGTCGGCTGTGTTCTAAACGAGTTCAACGGCCCCCTTGTGCACTTGAAAGACCGGAAGTCTGTATAACCCACAGCAAGTACACTACTTTCAGCATTGAGCGCCTCACATATTGTTAGCGTTGATTGGCTGTTTTAAGCTTCATGTAAAGTAACTCGGTATAAATAAGTGACTTATTTTAAATTAATGTTGATATTTGACATATTTGATATTATTTTACAATGTTATGTTTATAATTGATTTAGGGGTGTTTGAGATACGGTAATGGTATTTATGGATGTATAGTACAGTATGAGCATCATACGTCACTTTAACAACTTACGTTCACTTTCAACTTGCGTTCGGCCGTCCGGAACCAATTAAAAACGCAAGTCGGGGAGCATCTGTACAAGTAACCTATCCGAGTTTGTACTATATACAATCTCTCTCTCTCCATAATCATCTGTACATTATCAATATGTCCCGTGTTTAAACTCCTGGTTCCTCTCAAGCACAGCACATCTGATCAGATCTACAGAGTTTCACTCTTATCCAGTTCATTATAATACTGGAGTTAATTTGTTTCTTCTTTGAAACTTTTGGCACTAGTTCAGAAAAGTATTGTTCTGCTTCTCTTCCCTGACTGGTGTAAAGCATGTATCAGCCACACGCCCCTCTGCTGGAGCCTAGTATTAAGTGTACCTCAGGATAATGGTTAATAATATTTCATACTCATATGATCTATCTTTCTGTAGATTTTACTCCATTTCTATTACTACTTGTTCTTCAATTTCATTTCACTTTCGGACAGACCCGTTCGCATCTCCGGATGTTTGCAAAACGAATGTTGGCAAGTTGGGGAGCGTCTGTATTTATATCTTGTAATTTTTTTTAATGTATCTATTGATATTATATATACATGTACGTCAGTCAGGGGGTATGATCCTACTTTGCGGATTTTGATGGTCGTGTGGGGCTCTGTCCCAATTAACCGCGGGAAGTGAGGGATCCCTGTACGTATGTATACGTATACACATACATACACACACACTGTATAATGTTTATATTTTATTTTTCAATAAATATCACAGTAAAAAAATTAAGTTTTTCTTAATCATTACTACTGTATTAATGAGTAAGACTGTCTATAGCAGTGTTTCCCAACCCCTGTTCTGCGGCACATTAGTGTGCCGTGAGAAATCATCAGGTGTGCCGCTGAAGATTAACCAATTTCACTTAGCGTGTAGTAACAGTGCTGTTCTGCTAGAGGGCAGTATCATTTTTGTTCCGTGGTGTGCCTCGTGATTTTCCTAATGTAAAAGGTGTGCCTTGGCCCAAAAAGGTTGGGAAACACTGGTCTATAGAATGTGTTTAAGAAGCATATTTTAGCACATGTAATAGATGCATAGTATTTTACTTCCGGGTGATCATTCGCACATGTAACATGATACATGGGGTTTTACTTCCGGGTACAGAACTTGCAGATTATCTTCATTTGCGGGAGGGGCTGGAACCAAACCCCACGAATAACGAGGGTCTACTGTACTGGAGGACCAGCTTTGTAAGTGTGATTACGCATCCTCTACACCAAGTGGCAGTGGCACACTCAGTGTTTTCTATAGTGTAGGGGAAAAGCACTGAGCAAACAATATAAAGTGCAGTAAACATAGTCGCGTGCTGCTAGCGGGCATAAAATCTCTTATGGGGGGGGGGCATAACAAAATAATTGAGAAGCACTGCACAAGGCATTCTAGAATACAAAGCTAATCAACCTAGAAAAGCCATTTCCCCAACAGCACTCATAAGTAGAAAATTTGCTCATTGCATGGGGCAGATGAGAACAGGCAGGTGGCAGGTGGGAACGAAGCTCGTATCATAGAAAATTCGTTATTAGGGACACTCGCAAGTCGAGGTACCACTGTAGTTGTTTTAGTAAGCGTGTATTATGATTACTATATGATCATTTTCAGTCTCATTACAAAGTTCTGTTAGCCTGGTTCTCATTTATGAATGTCAGAACACACATCCTGCTTCACTAAACGCTCAATATGAGCAAACAGCCAACACGCATACTGATCACCTTATAAATTTCTTCATACGTCTCCTCATCAATCTCGACTGTCGTCACTGTCTCCTCCACATCCCCAAGAATCATGTTCAAATGTTGATCATAAGCCTTAAAAAAAAAAAAAAAAAAAATTATTCAGAAAGCATGACCTTGTACTTTCTCTAATGAAACAAAATTATGAGAGTCGGTGTCTGACCATAAAGGGGCAGTGGTGGTCTAGTGGTATAGGGCGCTGGATCGCTGATCGTAAGGTTGGGGTTTCAAGTCCCACTCTCCACAAAGTTGTCACTGCCCCCCCCCCCCAGTGCCGCTAACTAGGTTATCAAAGGCTGGCCATGTCTCTCACTGTCTATGGTGCGAGGTTCATGTAAATGAACCATTACCAACTTTTGTAAAGAGTAGCTGCAAAGCCGTCAGCTTGTTTCTGTCCCTTGTTAAAGGGTTGTCAGGAAGGGCATCCGGCATAAAAATCTATGCCAAATCAAACGTACAAATCATTCGCCGTGGCGACCCTTGCTAAAGGGAAAAAGACGAAAGGAAAATGTCTCCGTGTAGACCATAAAGCACTTTCTCCCACGCACTATTTTATACCCCCATTTCACTGGACTACGGTATGCAAGGATTGTAGCGGAAAGGCGCGGAACGCAGCCTACGGAAGAGCTTCAGCATTTTAACACGGAAAATGGGTGAAAATCCTACAGAAAAGTGGAAATTCTTACCCTCTCGGAATGTTCACTGAATGTGCAGAACAGGTACGGCAAAGTACGCCAAAGTGACCCACGTAACTTTTTTCCATGAACGTGCTTTTGAACATATTCAAAAGCATGTTCACAGAACATCGTGGCCTGCTGGAAGCATACGGAAGTGGAGGAAGACTTGAGAAATAACTACGGAATCACAGGGAATAGTTGCGGAACCTTTGCGGATGACATTTTTGATTCCGCAAGTCTGCCGTGCTCCAGTGAAATGGGGGTATTAGCTCCTTGCATATACATGTTTCACAATTTTTAATTAGGCAAAAGAAAAATGTGCTGGTGAAAAGTGTCTGGTCGGAAAGTGGACACAAGTTTCCTGTTCACAGACAGTATCTCAGCAGCCTGTGATAGAAAACATGATAGATATTTTGTCCAAAACAGTCGTGAGCAAAACCTTACATGTAGTCTTCCTCGAAGCTCCCGGTCATTCCGCATCTTCACATAAATTCGCTCATCCAGACTCAGACGAATGAGATCCAGTGGTTCCTCGACTGTATTTGTGGTCTGTTGCTAAAATAGAAGTTAAGCTAACTATGTCAATAAATTTGCATCAGGTTGACTGTCTTATTACAAAACACCACCAAAATGATTTTCACCAGACTTGAAGAGATTGAATATGGGCCTGACAAGAACCTATAACAGTGAGGTAGATCCGATTCAAGTATTTATTCAACATGCATTTATTCAAGGATTTTTTTTTTTTTTCTGTTATCAGTATTAGACGAACTACTGATCTGATCTACATCAAACTTGCTGGAGGTCGAGGTATAGGTCTGGAAATAACCCCTTATATTTTGGAGCAGATCTTACTCTCAAGACCTGGATATAGAAGTTTCAGAAAGATCACTGAAGTATTTTCCCTTAGCAGGATTATTCATAAACTACAGCATGTATGATCACCAAACTTGGTGGGAGGGTGGCATTTTTCTCGTTACTCAAATATAAACCAAAACAAATTACAGATCCGGCATAATTGCAAACTTTCCACCACAACAAGCAGAATCAGAACACCCAAGTGAACTAGAACTGGGTGGAAATATCAAATGTTTACCATGAAAAGGATTTAAAGCGTCTTAGAGGCTTAACTACATAAAATAAAGCTGGGAACAAATATAAGGTCATACGTTTACAATGGCCTTACACGATACAGCCAAGCATTATACATGTGCAACTTCTAGAATGATTGAATGAGGTATGGAGCGAACATTGCTAGAAATATATTATTTCCACCTGTATTCTACAAATTCCCGCCTCCTATGAGAAGTCAACTATGATTGGTTAACAATGCTGTCAAATCGAAAGACGACAGGAAAGTAAGACAAGTACAGTATTTGATCAATAGTAGGGCAGCGCAGGATATAGAATTAGCCAATCCGAAGCAAAAGGGCGGGACTTGTCGGAGTACGGGTGAGAGAACAATAATACGAGCGCTACATCCCATTTTAACCTGCTAGCACTAACATGAAAGCCACCTTAGAACCGCCATAACCTTTGTGCGGTCTGGAAAAGGTACAAAAATATATTCGATGGGTTTATCAAGATAAAAAAACTAAAAATCACTTGACAAAGGATTTTTTTGAACCGAGAAACGAGGGAAAACGCAGTAAAAGTACTTAAAAAAGATACAGACCTGTTCTACGTCATCCGCCATTTTTTTAAAGTCAAAAACCCAGAATGCAACGGGCGTTCTTGAGACAATCAAATCTCGCGAGATGTTAGTGTGATTATGGAATTTTGTCAACTATTTAATTACAGTGTACAGTACTTGTACCTCCTTTTCATGATGCCTATACAATAAATATGAAAATAAGTGTTATAATTGTAATACTGTGTATTTTATTAATAGTGTATATAGTAGCATTTTTTGACTTTTACATTGTTTCTAGTTGATGGCTACGTTTACAAAACTGGTAACAAGTCTGTATATTATAGATTATATTATATATAACATAATACGGATCGAGACAAACCCGCACTTCGAGAAAAGGTGCCATAGCCGCCTCCTTCTCTATTTTCGAAGCTCGTGACTTGAACACATATGAAATGTAGGATTAAATACACCTGCACTCACGAAAACACTTTTTCCTATTTACACTTTATTAGATCAGGTGTAGTCTCTCATGAGCTCATTTACCTTGTTTACCTGGCTGCCCCCCTCTGCATGTTTTTGTAGTGGATGTTGCCAGATTGGAAATATTTACACTATGGTGAACCAACCTTGTTCCTGCAGGGTTCACCTCCAGCCAAACTCTCACACATCCCTTTTAGATGGGTTTTAGATGATCAATAACTTTTGTAGGCAATGAGTAGGTGGTCAGGGGGGAATAATTAAGGTTTGAGCCAAAGTCCTCATGAGGTGGGGTTCAAGGAATCAGATTGGTCTTGACTATGGTCTGGTCTGGTAGGTCATGCTGAAGTGGGATAGTGGTTATTACATCAACCTTACAGCACAAGTCCTGGCGTTTTAATCCCAGGCTCTGGGATTTCTGTATGGAGTTGTATTACTCTATGTTTGTGCTAAAATTCTGCCAGTTTACATTAGTTTCCTCCCAGTTAATTTTTTATTTACTTAATACAAACAGCTACGGTGTGACTACTGCTAGGCCGTCCAGTCATCAGCCGGGTCCATCTGTCTACAGACATTTCAGTCCTCAACCCGGAATGTCCTCAGGATGGCGGGACAGCAGAATGTGATCGATCCTCGACTCTTGACGGTCAGGCTTCCAACTACTGTCATTCCGTCGGAGCCAGAGCTAACAGGATGCTCTCTCTGCTGCTTGTGCCGTGGTGTTTTTTGCTCTTTTCCTGTCTCTACCTTTTTTATTCCTAAGGCTGCCGTCATCTTCCTGCTGGACACAGCTGGGATACTACGTACTCCTACTTCAACCAGAAGCTCCATGCTTGCCAGCCTTGGTGTCTGCGGTCTTCCAACAGCTCATCATACTTTGCAAGCGTCCTCTCATGTGCTTCTTGACATCTGGTTTCTTATGGTACTGTTAACTCGGTAAGGCGTAGTTTCCGTGTGCTCTCTGAGGATAGCAGAACATCTGGTCGCAGGGTTGTTTCTACTATTGGTGGAAATACAAGCTAGCTTCCAAGATCAGTCTTTAGTTTCCGATCCTTGGCCTTGCTCAGGATACCAGCTCTATCCATGTTGGAGACCAAAGCTCTCAACACCTGGTCATGTCTCCACCTGTATCTTCCCTGGCTAAGTGCAACCTGGCATGATGACAGAATGTGCTCTAGGATAGCTGACTTTTGGCACAGATGACATGATGGATCTTCTATCATTCCCCATTTGCACACGTTTGTTGGTGCAGGGAGTACATCATATACAGATCTCCGCAGGAACTGCAGCTGGAAAGATGTATACTTCCATATTTGGTCCCATATCAGCTCTCTCTGCTCAGTTTCCTACCTTGTCCATGCTCCTTGACTTCCCATCTGCACTGCTCGTACATACCTGATCTCTTCCTCCCTTTTCCTTATCTCTTGTTGTACCAGGTGCCATTTATCTTTTCGATTATCTCCTTCATACTTAACTGAGGGTTCAGTGCCTAGACCTTGTCTTCCTTTGCACACAGTTCCCCACAGTGTCTCTGTGTTGAAGGCGGGATTCGGCTTCTTCTACAGCAGGGGTGTCAACCTCGTGCCACAAAGGGCCATGTGGCTGCAGGTTTTTGTTTCGGCCATCCTCCCCGTGACCCTATTTCGGATTAAGCAGTTACAGAAATTGAACTGAACTGGAACTAACCCATGCTTATTTCACACCTGATGTGAAGTGGTCCCTGCCCACGTGTTGATGACCACTAGATTTCTGAGGTTATGTTTTTCCATATCTTGCAAACTTCAAAGCCTGTTTTGCAAATTAACAGTTAAACTAAATAATTTATGCATACAGTCTTTAAACTGGTAATTGGTGCAGTTACAGCACAACAGCTGATAGGCATGCTATCGAGGTTACAGTTGCCTTTTTGCTAACCAATATGGCCACCGTAACGAAAGATTTCCTTTCGGATTTTTCCCTTTACCAGGGGTCGCCACAGCGAATGATTCACACGTCTGATTCGGCATGCCCTTCCTGACACAACCCTTTAGCAAGGGACGGAAACACGCTGACGGCTTTGCAGCTCCTCTTTACCAAAGTCAGCAATGGTTCTTTTATATGAACCTCTCACCATAGACAGTGAGAGACATGGCCCGCCATTGATAACCCAGTTAGCTGCACTGGAGGGGACAGTGACAACCTTGTGGAGAGTGGGACTCGAACCCCCAACCTTAGGCTCAGCTATCCAGCGCCCTTTACCACCAGGCCACCACTGCCCACAATATGGCCACCGTAACGGTTAAGGTAATACTGTAATGTGGACGATAGGCTACACTTTATGATTTCTGAATGCTGACATGGCCAATAGACTCCAACTTCTTGTCATGGTAAAGAGCATAGAAAACATACACACAATGCAATTATCCATAAATATCACCATGCCTGGTTTTTCCAAGAAAAAAATAAATAAAATAAAAATTCCTTGTGACCATCTTGATTTTCACAGCAAACAGCACAACAAGATTCAAACAGAAATAACAATAATATAGTTGTTTTTTCGTTTTTTTGCCATGACAGGAAGTTGAATCCATTTATTCATGACAGAGGGCAATGCGCAATTAACCCCGCCTGTTTCCTTAACAAGATGCCACGGGCGACCCTGATTATCCAATCAAATTGTTGATTCACCTCTAGACTCCCATCATACGTATGCTTTGGAGGAAACGGAGAACGTTTTGTAAATCTGGCAACCCAGGGCGCACAGGTCTGTGAACGCCTCATCTGTGGTCCTAGCCCTTGTTAAACGTCATCATCGGAAACGTATCTTTCTGTTGTGACGGTGAACTGTTTTTTTCCTTTTTCTATTCGTATTATTCTTGGGGATTCTTCCTTCTGAGGTGAATGTGTCGTCCGGCCGTGGTTTGTGCGCTGCTCGCCGCCTGGGCGTGTGGATTCCCAACGCCTGCATCATGCGGCGTTTATTTCACTTCCAGACCTGTTATAGGTAAACCGCCGAGTGTGACCATTCGATATGCTTATTATTACCGCTGTGTCATGTTAATAATAACAGTGACCAGTGAGTCATCAGTGAACCGGCTCTTTGAGTCGTTTTTATGGACAATTCATTTCATAATAAATAGGTTTTAATCAATTCGTAAATATTTTAAAACATCAGTGTATGCTTTCAGCGAACGAAATAAACGGTTATGTCGATCAGTGCAGCGTTTATACAATTCTATAAACCCCACAGTGGATATAGAATGAATCGATTCAATTGGTTTGAAAGAACCGAATCATTGAATCATTGATTACTAAAGGTGGTCGATACTCTGGAATGTTCGAGAATCGTCTGAGCCGATTGTTTTACATTTTAAAGAACACTTCGGTAAACTGTAAGAATGCTCTAGAATCTCGTGTTTTTTTCCCCCCTGTCTGAGGATGGAATGAAAATGTAACAGTAATTTATTGTTCGCGCTGAGAATAGTTCTGGATGGATATGCTTAAAAAAATTAGTAAATGGTATAATTAAAAGTAAATTTAAAAAATAGGCATATATCAGTGTTAAATAGTAATAATTAAGGTCTTATCATACATTTCCTGCTGGTTTTGTAGTGATATCCTGTCGAGCAGGGGTGTCAAATTCCTGTCACAATGGGCTGTGTGGCTGCAGGTTTTTGTTCTACCAAGCAACAGCACACCTGACTTTGCTTATTTAAACAAATGATTTGAATCTTCAGACAGTTGATTGGTCAAGCTGTGTGCCCTGTACAGAGACTGACCAATCAGCTGCCTGAAGAGTCGGCTCAGTCAAGTCAGGTGTGCTGCTGCTTGGTTGACAATTAAAACTGCCTCCACATGGCCTTTTGTATGAGTTTGACAGCCCTGCAGTAGACACTCCAGATTCTTACAATTATTTCCTCTCCGGAATCATTTGAAAACTTAACATAGTTCCATTTTGTTTCTATAAAGGAGAAAAGGAAGTAATAAATAAACACAACAACATTTGGGGGTTTGATTTCAATCAGATTACCTTCTTTGGTTTTTTTTATTGTGTTTTTTTTAATGATGGAATTTTGTGTGTATGCATGTTTTATTTTTGTGAGTATTTATTACATTTTTTTATGCTTAAAACAGGTGATTTTTGTCCATTTTTGAGGTAATATCCGCACTGAAATTAAATATTTCATCAAGATATCCAATGAAACGTATCTTTTAGTTTTTTAATTTATTTGGAAAATATGAACATATTCATGGGTCCAAAATTCTGGTTTTCCCAAGACTGAATTAACTATCGTTCTAATTTGTATAAACCCGCTAATATTGTTGGGAGGAGGGGGTTAGAGGTGTTCGTTTTCTCGGATTTGCACAATCTACCTTGCATACTTGGTTAAGCAAAGAGAGTTGTAAAATGAATGAAAAACCCGAATCCAGAAACGAGAGAACTCTCAGCTCTGCTAGTGATTCACATCAGTGTAGGCTGAGTACTAAACGAATATTCAATGTCGCCCTTGCTTACTTGAAAGACCGGAAGTCTGGAAAAGCACAAACAAGTGAACAACTTTCGGTGGAGCACCTCACGTATTGTAAGTCGCTCGTTGATTTGTTGTTTTAAGCCTAATGTAAAGTGACTCAACTCGGTGCAAATTTGCAGCATGTTGTTTAAAGTGGCGCGAACTTTAATGAAAGAAGAGGAATCGTGTGTGTCAGAAATAGATAAGGATGTTAATAAGTTTAAGTGGGAATGTAACTTAATAAAAATAATCTATTGGTAAAATCATTGTGTGATACAGTGGGGCCAATAAGTATGGGGCAATGTAAAAATGTGCAAGTTCACCCATTTAAAAAGATAAGAGAGGTTTGTAATTTTCATCATAGGTACACATCAAGCTTGAGCGACAGAATGTAAAAAAAAAAAAAATCCAGGAAATCACATTGTATGATTTTTAAACAATTTATTTGTGAAAATGGGAGGCCAATAAGTATTGGGCAGCTAGAAAACAAACATTATTTCGGCCCCCACTTATTAACAGTATGAATGACACCTGTTTGAACTGATTAGATGCATAAGAGACACCTTCAAACTGTCAGACTGCAGTCTTCACCATGACCAAGACCAGAGAGCTTCCCAAAGACACCAGAGATAAAATTGTACAACTGCACAAAGCTGGGATGAGTCAAACTACAATTGGTAAACAACTTTGTGAGAAAAGATCAACAGTTGGAAACATTATTAGAAAATGGAAGCAGTAGAACATCACTGACAACCTCCCTAGGAGTGGCGCTCCATGCAAGATCTCACCTTGTGGGGTTCAAAGGATCCTGAGAACAGTGAGTAATCAGCCCAGAACTACACGGCAGGAACTGGTCAATGATTTGAAGACGGCCATGAACCACCATCACAAAGATGACAATAACTAACGCACTACGTCGTCATGAGATGAAATCCTGCATTGCCCGGAAGGTTCCCCTACTAAACAAAAACCATGAAAAGGCCCGTCTGAAATATGCTAAAGACCATCTGGACGACCCATAGGAGGATTGGGAGAATGTGATGTGGTCAGATGAGACCAAAATTCAACTTTTTGGTTTAAACAGCACTCGCCATGTTTGGAGGAAGAAGAATGCTGAGTTGCATCCCAAGAACACCATACCTACTGTGAAGCACGGGGGTGGACACATCATGCTTTGGGGCTGCTTTTCTGCAAAAGGGACAGGAAGACTGCACCGTATCAATGGCAACATGAATGGGGCCATGTATTGTGACATTTTGGGTAAAAACCTCCTTCCCTCGGTCAGAGCATTAAAGATGAAACATGGCTGGGTCTTCCAGCATGATAACGATCCAAAGCACACTGCCAAGAAAACCAAGGAGTGGCTCCGTAAAAAGCATATCAAGGTTCTGGCGTGGCCTCGCCAGTCTCCAGACCTCAACCCAATCGAAAACCTGTGGAGGGAGTTAAAACTTCGAGTTACCAAGCAACAGCCCTCAAACATCACAGCTCTAGAGAAGATCTGTGCAGTGGAGTGGGACAAAATACCGACTAAAGTGTGTGTAGACCTGGTCAACAACTACAGGAACCGTTTGACCTCTGTCATTGTTAAGCAAGGCTACATTACAGAGTATTAAAAGTAACTTTTGCTGGCTGCCCAATACTTATTGGCCTCCCATTTTCACAAATAAATTGTTTAAAAATCATACAATGTGATTTCCTGGATTTTTTTTTTTTACATTCTGTCTCTCAAGCTTGATGTGTACCGATGATGAAAATTACAAACCTCTCTTATCTTTTTAAATGGGAGAACTTGCACATTTTTATGTTGCTCAATACTTATTGGCCCCACTGTATGTATGGGAATTTTTTCTTTTTTAATTTGCAGTTAAACGTAAGTAATTTGTGTTCAATTTGAAAATACTCAATACATTGGTGATGGTTGTCATATAAATTAATATACTGTCGTTGTTATTTACCGGAGTAGTATCTCAACATTAATTAGTAACTAGCAGGCTGGGACAGTTAGTTGATGTTTCATAAATTTATAAAGTGGTTTACATGAAATATTTGTGTATTTTTTTTCATCTTTCATTTATACAACACAAAACATTTGAGCCATGGTTGACCTATTTCTCAACTCTGTGTATATATTATATTGCAAATACATATGTTTACAAATAATTCTATTCTAATTAGTCTATGCGAGATGATATGTTTACCAACTGTAGATAAGAAACAGGCTCCGCCCTGGACCCCAATACGTTTTGTAATTGAAATTAAAAAATATATATGTTGCATCAAATTCGCAGATTCTGTATTGCAGTAAATGGTAGTAAAAGATTGCATGAGAGACGGCCATTTTAACTTGTGATTCAATATTTTTCCAAGCACCCAACCCCCACGCCATGCCCGACTGAAACCGTCAGACTTTTCAGGTTTTTCAAGATTTCCCATGCATATTTAAAAGCATATGACAGGGTGCCGAGAGAAGAACTGTGGTATTGCATGAGGAAGTCTGGAGTGGCAGAGAAGTATGTTAGAGTGGTGCAGGACATGTATGAGAGATGTAAGACAGTGGTGAGGTGTGCTGTCGGTGTGACAGAAGAGTTCAAGGTGGAGGTGGGACTGCATCAAGGGTCAGCTCTCAGCCCCTTCTTGTTCGCTATGGTGATGGACAGGCTGACAGACGAGGTAGACAAGATTCCCCATGGACTATGATGTTTGCAGGTGACATTGTAATCTGTAGTGAGAGCAGAGAACAAGTGCAGGAAAATCTAGAGAGGTGGAGGTATGCCCTGGAAAGGAGGGGAATGAAGATTAGCCTCAGTAAGACAGAATACATGTGCATGAATGCCAAGGACCAAAGAGGAACGGTGAGATTACAGGGAGCAGAGATAAGAAAGGTGGAGGATTTTAAGTACTTAGGCTCAACAATCCAGAGCAATGGAGAGTGTGGAAAAGAGGTGAAGAAGCGTGTGCAGGCAGGCTGGAATGGTTGGAGAAAAGAGTCCGTGTGATGTGTGATAGGAGGGTATCGGCAAAAATGAAAGGAAAAGTGTACAAAGCGGTGTTGAGGCCAACGATGCTGTATGGGTTAGAAACAGTGGCTCTGGGGAAAAGACAGGAGGCAGAGTTGGAGGTAGCAGAGATGAAAATGTTGAGGTTCTCTTTGGGAGTAACGAGGATGGATAGGATTAGGAATGAGCACGTCAGAGGGACAGCACATGTAAGACGTTTTGGAGACAAAGTCAGAGAGGCTAGATTGAGATGGTTTGGACATGTACAGAGGAGGGATAGTGAGTATATTGGTAATAGGATGCTGAGGCTGGAACTACCAGGCAAAAGGCCTAGAGGAAGACCAAAGAGACGATTCATGGATGTGGTAAAGGAGGACATGAAGGTCGTTGGTGTAAGAGAAGAAGATGCAAAGGATAGGGTGAGATGGAGGCAGATGATTCGCTGTGGCGACCCCTGAAGGGAAAAGCCGAAAGGAAAAGATGAAGATTTAATGAGATTTAAATGAACTTCTTTCACTCACAATTTTTACAGTATTTTTATTTTCTTGGTTATTCTGAATTTCCCACATGAATTACTGTTAAAAATTATAAAAGTTGCAAGTTATTTTTATAGTAATTCATACACACACTTTATTTTTATATATAGCTAAAATAAACATGTACTAGTCCTTCTCAAAAATTAGCATATTGTGATAAAGTTCATTATTTTCTATAATGTACTGATAAAAATTAAACGTTCGATTCATTGCACACCAACTGAAATATTTCATATCTTTTGTTTTAATACTGATGATTTTGGCATACAGCTCATGAAAACCCAAAATTCCTATCTCAAAAAATTAGCATATTTCGTCTGACCAATAAAAAAGTGCTTCTAATACAAAAAAAGTCAGCTTTCAATTAATTATGTTCAGTTATGCACTCAATACTTGGTCGGGAATCCTTTTGCAGAAATGACTGCTTCAATGCGGCGTGGCATGGAGGCAATCAGCCTGTGGCACTGCTGAGGTGTTATGGAGGCCCAGGATGCTTCGATAGCGGCCTTAAGCTCATCCACAGTGTTGGGTCTGGTGTCTCTCAACTTTCTCTTCACAATATCCCACAGATTCTCTCTGGGCTTCAGGTCAGGAGAGTTGGCAGGCCAATTGAGCACAGTAATACCATGATCAGTAAACCATTTAGCAGTGGTTTTTGCACTGTGAGCAGGTGCCAGGTCGTGCTGAAAAATGAAATCTTCATCTCCATAAAGCTTTTCAGCAGATGGAAGCATGAAGTGCTCCAAAATTTCTTGATCGCTAGCTGCATTGACCCCGCCCTTGATAAAACACCGTGTACCAACACCAGCAGCTGACATGGCACCCCAGACCATCACTGACTGTGGCTACTTGACACTGGACTTCAGGCATTTTGGCATTTCCTTCTCCCCAGTCTTCCTCCAGACTCTGGCACCTTGATTTCCGAATGACATGCAAAATTTGCTTTCATCCGAAAAAAGTACTTTGGACCGCTGAGAAACAGTCCAGTGGTGCTTCTCTGTGGCCCAGGTCAGGTGCTTCTGCCGCTGTTTCTGGTTCAAAAGTGGCTTGACCTGGAGAATGCGGTACCTGTAGCCCAGTCCACAGGTCCACTAAGGTCTGGAATCGGCCCTTCTCCACAATCTTCCTCAGGGTCTGGTCACCTGTTCTGGTTGTGCAGCGTTTTCTGCCACACTTTTTCCGTCCCACTGAGGTGGCTTGATACAGCACTCTGGGAACAGCCTATTCGCTCAAAGATTTCTTTCTGTGTCTTACCCTCTTGCTTGAGGGTGTCAATGATGTCCTTCTGGACAGCAGTCAGGTCGGCAGTCTTACCCATGATTGCGGTTTTGAGTAATGAACCAGGCTGGGAGTTTTTAAAAGCCTCAGGAATGTTTTGCAGGTGTTTAGAGTTAATTGGTTGATTCATATGATTCAGTTAATAGCTCGTTTACACTACCTGAACATGATATGCTAATTTTTTGGGTTTTCATGAGCTGTATGCCAAAATCATCAGTATTAAAACAATAAAAGACCTGAAATATTTCAGTTGGTGTGCAATGAATCTAAAATATATGAAAGTTTAATTTTTTATCAGTACATTACAGAAAATAATGAATTTCATCACAATATGCTAATTTTGGACTAGTATTATGAGTCACTGTCCCATCCGTCCGTGCCCCCTCCCCCACAGCTAACTGGGTTATCAAAGGCCGGCCATGTCTCTCACTGTCTATGGTGAGAGGCATGTAAAAGAACCATTGCTGACTTTCGTAAAGAGTAGGCTGCAAAGCTGTCAGTGTGTTTCTATGACCTGGAGAGGGATAGGCTCCATCAGGCCAAATCAGCCCAAGTCTCGCTATGAAGGCGCCCCAACATCATCCTCGGATGTTAAGGGATAAGTGAAGAAGAAGTATTATATGAACCTTATACCAAATCAGTTCAGAGGAATTATTACAGTTCAAATTGTATTGTTTTGACACTTGGTTACGAGTACTAATATGGCTCCTGCATGGTTTCAATGTCGTCTTTGCTCATAACTTGCCACACATGTCTCCTCTTGTCTATAGTGTGCAGTGATGCATGCAGAACATGTACACTGTGTGTGTGTGCGCGTGTGTGTGTTATTTTGAAGCAAGTGGAAACTGGTTTTGTTTTTTTTCGTGTTAGTTTGCCCTCTTAAATTGATTCCTAAAACCACGAATAGTTTTGACTATATATATATAAAAATAAAAAAAAAATATATAAAAAATATATATAAAAATATATATAAAAAATATATGTATGTATATATACAGTATACTCTCTCTCTATATATATATATATATATATATATATATAATATGTGTGTGTGTGTGTGTGTGTATATATATCAACGATTTGCCAATTTTTTTCTTAGGTGTTCTAGCACAAGAAATCCTGGAAAGTGACCATGATGCGAAAGGATCATCTTATATAGCTGCTTCGTATGTGAAGTATTTGGAGTCGGCTGGAGCCAGGGTGGTTCCCATAAGGTAGACTGAAATATCTGTGCATGAATGTGATTTATACACCTGTATGGGATCTGATTAACTTCAACTCTGTTTTCTCATGTTCTTTCCTCAGGATAAATGAGACAGAAGAGGAATATAGTAAACTTTTCAACTCGATAAATGGGTTACTGTTTGCTTGTGCATATTTACATGCCTCATATACACACACACACATGTGTGTATATATATATATATATATATATATATATTAAGTAAGAAGTAGGAAACATATGTCTTTTTCATGATGTAGGTTGTTGCTGCCAGGTGGAGATGTGGATCTCCAGAAGTCCCAGTTTGGTAGAGTGGCTAAGATTTTCTATGAACTCGCAGTCAAGGTCTGGTATATCTGAAAGTAGCACATCAAATATTTAGCTCAAATGAAAATTTGATTAGTTTATCACAAACTACTTATCCTTAGCTTTTTGTGAAATCCCCTTCAACTACAGGGATCTCTCACTTTCCACGGTTAATTGGGACCGAGGCATGCGACCACCGAATTCCGCGAAGTAGGATCACCCCCTCAACCCCCCCTGACTGATGTATACGTACATGGATATATGAATATAACATCAATAAATACATATTCAATACTATAAATGCTTATAATAGCAATTAAACGTTAAAAAATCATGTATAACATGTAAATAAAATGTAAATACACACACATACAGACGCACGCATGCAGATACACACCTCACAAAAATGTAACTAGTTTTGATGGAGATTTTTTTTTGTTCAGGGTTTTGTTTTGTTTTTTGCATAATTGGCCCTGTCAGGCGCCATTTTCCTTAACTTTTCCTCCTATTCTTCCTAAATTTCCTTATTTTTTTAATTTGATGAATATTTTTTTTAAAAATGCGATGCCCTGAAGCCACATGAATAGAAGCACGAAGTAGTGAGGGATCCCTGTATTTATTTTGCTGGCTTGAGAGATGAACTGTTGGTGCAGTTGGTTGATCAAATTTGACTTGAGCTCTTTCCTTGTTGGATCAGAAATACAGTACTATGTTGTTAATCAGATTTTCACAATTTCTTAGCAACAAACTTGTTGCATTGTTGTAAACAGAAGTCTTCCTTTATTATTATTTTTTTTAGGCCAATGATGTTTCGGATTATTTTCCAATATGGGGAACTTGCCAGGGTTTTCAACAGCTGACTGTTTTGACCAGCAACAAGAATCTGCTGACCTTAACCAACACTAAAGCTGTGGCACTTCCCCTTGTCTTTGCTCCAGGTTAATATTCTTATGTTACAGATCTTACATACTTGATGTAATTTTTTTTCAGGTTTCTCAGTTTTTTTTGGGTGGCAGCCATAGTCTAATAGTTAGAGAACCAGCTTTGGGACCGAAAGGTCGCTGGCTTGATTCCCGAACCAGCTGGAAAAGTGCAGTCCACATTCATGGCTGAAGTGCCCTTGAGCAAAGCACCTAACCCCAAACTGATCTCTGGGTGCCCCAATGTGTGTGTGTGGCAGTTCACTGCTGTGTGTGTGCTCATTTTGGATGGGTTAAATGCAGAGGCAATAATATCAAGTTTAGCAAAATTACCAAAAAAAGGAAGACTTTTAAATCCCCAACCACATCATGTCTGTACGTATGTTTTCAGCCCAGTAATTTAAGAGTAAGTTATGTACCAGGACAAAATCTTTACATGCTCAAGAGGCAGGTCGAGTTTGAGTCCTAGTTGCATTTAACATCTGGATTTACTACACTACCACACCTCCAAAAAATTTTAATGTAAACTTTAAATTGCTGCCAAATGTATAATCTTGATCAGATCAGGAGGAAATTTGGTCTGTCATCAAAGCTCGTGTTTGTGAACATGCCTCGCAAATTTTCTTGAAATTGGAAAAGCTTTGACAGGAAACCTTATAAGGGCAGTGGTGGTCTAGTGGTATAGGTCGCTGGATCGCTGATCCAAAGGTTGGGGGTTCGAGTCCCACTCTCCACAAGGTTGTCACTGTCCCCCCCAGTGCAGCTAACTGGGTTATCAAAGGCCGGCCATGTCTCTCACTGTCTATGGTGAGAGGCATGTAAAAGAACCATTGCTGACTTTCGTAAAGACTAGGCTGCAAAGCCGTCGGCATGTCTCCGCCCTGCGATAGCCTGGCGAGCTGTCCAGGGTGTACTCTGCCCTCGCCCAAAGTTGGCTGGGATGGGCGCCAGCCTCCCCGCGACCCAAATTATGATTAAGCAGTTACAGAAAATGAACTGAACTGAGGAAACCTTATTCCATCTTATTTCACCGGATACAAAATGTATGTATTTTAATATTTATTTAAATCTTGCTTAAGATTAATACTAAAGTCTATAACCCCCCTTTTTAATAATAATCATGCATCTGTCAGAATGTAAAATATACTAATTTTAATTATTATTGTCCAGGAGCACAGAACAGCAGGCTGTTCAAAAGTTTCCCAAAGGACCTCCTTCACTCACTGTCATCTGAGAACATTACATCCAACTACCACAAATGGAGCATAACTGTACAGGTAGCACTGAGATTATATTTTAATACAACCATATTCCTGAAATAGACAGATAACGATTGTAATCAATGTTACCTGTAAGCTGCATGCTTGCACATTCTCAACGCACAAGAAAATCTATGCAGCGCATATAATAAAATTCAACAGAATAGTATTAATTAATATCTTGTATTAGACCTAATCTAATTAATCAGACCAATAATATTGTGTTCTGTACCATTTTGCAATGTAACTCGGTGAGTGACGTGTGTCCAGCCAATGACACGATACGGTTCACTTATGCTACGGAGCCAATCATACCCTTGACAGTGCTTGCATATGTGCCTTGCCCGTATGTGCTGTGTACTGTCCTCAGTGTGCTCAAGGAGCTTGTGTGTATGTCCAGACACATGAAAAATTAGAGGGAACATTGATTGTAATGTGATTTATTCCAACAGAACTTTTCCCGCAATGCCAAACTCAAGCGCTTCTACAAAATCCTAACCACAAATACAGATGGCAGGAAGGAGTTCATTTCTACCATGGAAGGTAAGAATACCTGATTGAATATGGTAATAAGACGGAAGTCATGCGGTAAGTGATGGACTGTTTTCACTTCTGTGAATCGATTTACAATCATGTGACCTGCTGGCAGTTGACTGATTTTTGGTGCCTTTGCTGCCAACAGCTGGTGAGCAAGAAACATGCTATTGTTTTATAACATCAGAAAACATGGTGATTGCTTCACAGAAATGAACTTGTTTAAGATATTTTTTTTCTTTTATACATAAGTCTGGATCAAGCTGGTTGGTAATACAGTGATACC
The DNA here is from genome assembly GCA_024760905.1 of Plotosus lineatus. NCBI lineage: Eukaryota > Metazoa > Chordata > Actinopteri > Siluriformes > Plotosidae > Plotosus > Plotosus lineatus. Next base: position 11,213,103 of record CM045732.1, read on the forward strand.
TCAGTTAACGAATTTAATCCGTTCCAAGGGTAAACCAAAAAGTTTGTTAGATGAAACAATCCGTTCCAACCTTCTCCCAAACTCATATAACCTGCCACAAACATGTATATTTGACCTAATATATTAAAGATAAACATGTAAAATCTTTTCTGAGAGACCATAACACTAAAATAAAAACCACAGAACAGTTAAAAAGTCTCTGACAACACAAACCATAACATAATGTACTGTATTCAATAATTTTTTCACTTAATTTGAGGACCTATGCTATGAGTTACGGTAACATTAACTTCTGTTCAAAAGACGACGGAACGGATTAAGACCATTTACATTATTTGTAATGGGAAAAGTGGATTGGGAATACGAACAAATCGGAATCTGAGCAGCCGTCTGCAACTGATTAAGTTCGATTACCGAGGCTCCACTGTACAAGATGTTAGTTTTGCTAAAGTGGCAGTCCTATACAGAGCCCAAGGGTGCAATATTATTATAATATTATCATTATAATAATAATAATTATTATTCACAGCAAGAAAGTCCTGGGTTCGATTCCCAGTTCGGGCATTTCTATGTGGAGTTTGCATGTTCTCCTCGTGCTTGCGTGGGTTTCCTCTGGGTAGTCCGCTTTCTTCCCACAGTCCAAAAACATACACAGTAAATTAATTGGCTGTTCCAAATAACCCTTATGGTGAGTCTGAATGGCCCCATGATGGCCTGGCGAGCTGTCCAGGGTGTACCCCGCCTTCACCCAGTGTCGGCTGAAATGGGCGCCAGTCTCCCCATGACCCTAATTAGGATTAAGCAATTCAGAAAATGAATGACTAATGATAACTGTCTGCTTGTATCTTTCACTGTTATTTTTAATTGTATCAAGAAATGGCATTACCTCCAAAATGGAAGGTCATTGATGCTGTACCTTTTGATCAGCACCCATGCTCCAGTTTTAATCATGCTTCTTTTTTTGCAGCTTATCGATACCCATTCTATGCTGTTCAGTGGCACCCTGAGAAAAGCCCATTTGAGTGGATAGACAAGCCAGGCATGATTCACTCCATGTCATCCATTAGAGCCTCCTTCTACACGGCAAGCTTCTTCGTCTCCGAAGGTTTGTTGCATTTTAAAATATAATTATACCTTTTTGTTCCTAAAGTGAAGAATCTCTGTTCTATCTCTGACGGTACATTTTATTGTGAACAGATGAGGTCCAAAAGCAACACTGTATTTGAGAGTAAAAGATAGGCCATAAGTTACCCCTCATTTAAAAAAAAATAAATATTTCAAGGCAGTGTTTTGATAATGTCTTATTGTCACTGACAACAGAAAGCATGGACAGCGTATTCGGTCTAGATAGTTAAAGCCACTACAGGTCATGTGCTTGTAATGTTTGTTATAGTAAAATATTTAGCCTAGTGGTTAGCAATTTGGTAGGTGATGGCAGTTCTTTTGTGGAATTTAGTTCTTCCTGTGCTTGTGAGGGTGTCCTCCGGGTGTTCTGGTTTCATCCCACAGTCCAAAGACCTGCTGTTACAAGTGTGTGTGTGTGTGTGTGTGTGGTGTTGGCTCTGTAGTGGTCTGGTGAGCTGTTCAGGGTGTACCCTGCCTTTACTTGGGTTTTGGATGAGATGAGCTTCACTTTCCTTGTGATCTGAGAAGGATTAGTCATTTTGGCAAATGAGTAATGTGGTTAGTGATAGTGGAAAAATGCACTTATACAAAACGGTTAGCCATTTTTAATGGAAAAAAATTGACTCACTCCATTCAGTCAAGAGTGGCCTGATTGCCAAAGATTTTTCTTTTATTTGTGGAAAAGGACAAGTCACTAGATCTTTCCCTAATTCTGCCCATGTACTTGTGCTTGGAATATGCATGCATCTGTGTTGTCACATTTTCAAGCAATAACCAACATGGCTCAAGCAACAGAGAGAGCATCCTGTTGGCTCTGGCTCCGAAAGAATGACAGTAGCTGGAAGCCTGACCGTCGAGAGTACAGGATTGATCACCTTCTGCTGTCCCGCCATCCCGAGGACATTCCGGGTTAAGGGATGAAATGTCTGTAGACAGATGGACCCGGCTGATGACTCGACGGCCTAGCAGTAGTAACACCTTTAGCTGTTTGTATTAACTATCTTATCTGGTGAACCAGTGACCTTCAGGAAAGACTGAATGACAACCAGGAACAGTCTGGTGACACTGGAGAGAAAGTTGACATCCAGGAAAGCCTGGAACCGAGGCACGAAGGGCCAGCAACCTAATGTGACGCCTTTGAAAAAAAGGCACCTCTAACTAGCTACAAGTACCGAAACAGAGACACACCCTCGGGGTCTTCTGAGAGGGAGGGAGAATGAAAGACTCAACAGGACAGAACAAATGGTAACGACAAGGCTTGTACAAAGGACTTTAACAGGAACAACCTCAATATAGTCAAGATGTCACTGCGGCAAACTGTGCAAGAACCAAAATCCATCAGGCGAAATCCAAACGTAGATCTGGAGAGAGGCAGTTGGAACGCACAGCGGTAGCTGGTGAGACAGTGGAGGACCATAGTCAGGATCAAACCCACAGTACTGAGGACCTTCAACTAACTGCTTCAAAACAGGAAGTCATGAGGAGATCAACTGATGAACCAAGAGTAACCAGTGAGAATTGTACAGAAGAGAGGACAGGGAGTATAAACTGGCTTCCAATGAACCGTGGTGAGTGGCAGAAATTTGATGAAGATATGGATAAGCTCCGAGAGGCGACATTAGCAGGACCAGTGGAAAGGAAGCTGGAAGGCATGTGCAGATCGGTGTACTGTGTTGGAGAAGACGAGTTTGGGAAGAAAGAGGGAAAAAGTGAGCTCACCAGCCTAGCAGAAGAGAGAGAGAAATATTACTAGCATAAGATGTGAGATCAGAACACTGTCCAACAGATATAAGAGAAGTAGTGAAAATGAGAGGGAAGGCCAGAAGCAGTTGAGACAAGACCTAAGGAGGAGGCTCCGAGAACTCGGGGGGGGTGCAGAAAGAATAAGGAAGAATAAACATGATAAGGCCAGGAAAAGTGTTGCCTTTATCAAGAACCCTTATGGCTTTGCACCAAGTGTATTTGAAGAGAGAAGATCAGGCAAACTTCAGAAACCAAGGATGGAAGTCGAAGCATATTTGAAGGCTGCACACTTCGACAAAATCAGGTATAAAGCACTGGGTAGAAACAGAAGAATAGAGCCAGTGGAAAAACCTGAGAAACCCTTAGAAGAGAAAGAACCTACCTTGGGAGAAGTAGGAGAGGCAAGAACACCTTCAGTATCAGAAATTGCCTCAAGCTTCTCACTAGGTTATGGAAGTTAATATATGGAGGAAAGGGGAAGATGCCATCATGTTGGCAAAATGGCTGAAGGATGCTTCATACCAAAGGAGGAGGAATCGACAGAAATCAAGCAGTTCAGAACCATCTCTCTTCTCAACATAGAAGGAAAAATCTTCTTCTTTGCCGTGCTTGTAAGACGAATGACCTCCTACATGGTAGAGAACAAGTACATTGACACAGCTGTACAACAAGGTGAAATTTCAGGCTTCCAAGGGTGCATAGAACACACAAGCGTAATTTCCCAACTCGTAAAGGAAGCAAGAGCAAACTAAAGGGGACCTGACAGTCGTGTGGTTAGATTTGGCAAATGCTTATGGAAAAGTGCCACACAAACGTATTGAAAAAGCACTGGAGCACTATCACATCCCTGGAAAGGTCACCAAGATTATAGCAAGCTATCTGGAGGGGATACATGCAAGATTCACTGTGCAAGACTATGGAACATATTGGCAACAAGTTGAGAAGGGCATCGTGACAGGCTGCACCATTTCAGTTGTTCTCTTCATGATGGCCATGAACTCGCTCATAGAAGCGGGGAAAAGAGAAAACAGAGGGCCAAAATCCAGAACAAACATCAGACAGCTATTAAGTAGAGGGATTTATGGATGATTTAACCATCACAACTACATCGCATGTCCAGGCTCGATGGGTGCTACAGGCACTGGAAGAGACCGCCACATGGGCTCGGATGAAGTTAAAACCTGACGAATCAAGGTGCATGTTGATTTAAAAAAAAAAAAAAAAGGCAAAATCAGACATTTATCTTGAAAATCCAAGATGAACAAATCCCATCCACCATAGAGAAGCCAATTAAGTACTTGTGGAAATGGTATGACGCTAGTCTGAGAGATGTTAAGAATAACAAACGTCTGGAAGAACAAATAGTATAAAGACTGGTGAATATAGACAAGTCAGGGCTGCCAGGGAAGTATAAAGCCTGGCTCTTCCAACATGGACTTCTACCCAGAATAATGTGGCCATTGATGCTGTATGACATTACCTTGTCAACGATCGAGGGCATGGAAAGGAAAATCAACAAATACCTTAGAAGTCGGCCAGGGATCCCACAGTGTTTTTCCCTCAACAGAACTGTATTGTAAATCAGCAAAGCTTCGACTGCGACTTTCATCAGTTGTGGAGGAATTCAAGGTAGGGAAGGCACGACTGATGATGACTCGGAGATTCTAAAGTTGTGAAAATTCGTGAAGCAGGAGTCTAAATTCAATCAGGAAACAAATGTAGGGCAGCTGAAGCGGTAGAAGAAGCCGAATCCCACCTTCAACACAGAGACACTGGAGACTGAAAGGAAAAAAAACATCACAACCAGACAGCTTTCATCAACTTTGTGGCAAGTGGAGATCATGCACCAGCGATGCACCAGGTAAGAGCTGGTATCCTGAGCAAGGCCAAGGATTGGCAACTAAAGACTGATCTTGGAAGCTAGCTTGTATTTCCACCAATAGTAGAAACAACCCACCGACCAGATGTTCTGCTATCCTCAGAGAGCACACGGAAACTACGCCTTACCGAGTTAACAGTACCATAAGGAACCAGATGTCAAGAAGCACATGAGAGGACGCTTGCAAAGTATGATGAGCTGTTGGAAGACTGTAGGCACCAAGGCTGGCAAGCATGGAGCTTCCCAGTTGAAGTAGGAGTACGTGGTATCCCAGCAGTGTCCTGCAGGAAGATGACGGCAGCCTTGAGAATAAAAGGTAGAGACAGGAAAAGAGCAAAAAATTACATGGCTCAAGCAGCAGAGAGAGCATCCTGTTAGCTCTGGCGCCGACGGAATGACAGTAGCTGGAAGCCTGATCATCGAGAGAAGAGGATTGATCACCTTCTGCTGTCCCGCCGTTCCGAGGACGTTCCGGGTTGAGGGATGAAATGTCTGTCGACAGATGGACCTGGCTGATAACTCGACGGCCTAGCAGTAGTAACACCGTAGCTGTTTGTATTAGCTATCGTGGTTGGGCCAATTGCATTGACATTTAAGGGCAACTTGGAACGGCCAGTCTGCATAATATGCTTCTTTTGATTGTGGGAGGAAACTGAGGCATCTGACGAAAACACACACAAACACAGGTTAAGTATACAAACTCCTGCAAGAAGGTCCTTGTAGCCAGCTGGATAATAAAATATAAATGCCAAAACTGTATTTAGTTGTTATTTATGTTTGCCAATGAACATACACACACACACACACACATAAAACCAATAACATTTCAAATGGATTTTAGGAAGTAGGATTGAGGTTTTTGACTCGCCTTGCACTGCTGGAGCACGTCGGCATGATTCCGGTATGATGAATGGCTTACATTAATTACGTCAACGTCAGCGAATTTCTAGTTCACTTTCAAGCACTGAATGTCTTTTCTAGACACATCCATATTAATGAAATATTGCCAGCTGAAAGTATTTAAGCTCCCTGGATAGATGCAAGATTGATTTCCACAGTGAAGGCATTCTGCAGCACTTAGCCTAATAAATGAGTAGCTGTACCTGTACTGCACAAATTCGCTGGAATTTGCTTTTGCTATGCCCCATATTCTGATTTTTAAAAAAAAAAAAAAAAAAAAAAGGTCACAAAACAAAATGTACGTGCAACACTGCAAAGCAATAACTTTTTTTTTTTTTTTTCTAGGTATATTACTATACGAATGGGTTTCAGTGTAAGCCTGTTATTGTGAAACTCCTCATGTTCTGGACCAGGTGTGTCAAACTCATGCCTCAAAGGGCCATGTGGCTGCAGGTTTGTTTCAACTGAGCAGCAACACACCTGACTTTGCTCATTTAATCAACTGATTTGAATCTTCAGGCAGTTGATTGGTCAAATCCATGTGCTCTGTACAGACACTGACCAATCAACTGCCTGAAGTCTCAGCTGCTCGGTCGAAACAACAACCTGCAGCCACACGAGTTTGTCACCCCTGTTCTAAGTGTTACAAAAATAAGTGATCTCACATTTGAAGTAATTTCACTTTTACTTTATTACTGACTTTACTAAAGAAATAGTACATTATTCTGGCTTATTAGTTAAGTCTTTCAAAAAAAGATTTACTTTATTTATTTGAACCTGTTTCTCCTTATTGCAGCTATGAAAAGCCAGCATCGCTTTCCCACACTGAACGACGAGGAGAAGGCTCTTATTTACAACTACATTCCTGTTTTCAAAGGGATGGACAGCATCTTCATTCAGATTTACTACTTTGACTAGACCTTGCCTTGGTACCTGAAAATATTCTGGGTTCGTGATAAGATCTGATGTCTTACTGTCAGAGCAGCAGCACGTTCACTGTAGGCAACACTGAATCGGTTATTGGGTTTTTTTTTTTGTTCCTTTTTGATTGCACCATTTTATTAAAATTTCAACAAACTGTCGATCGATGGTTGAATGTTTTAGCAAACATTTTGTGCAATTTTTTGCTTCTCATTTGTTTGTGTTTTAGAGCAGGCAATTGTTGCGTCTGATGTGAGTAGTTCAGCGACAGTAGCAGGACTGAGGTCGTTTCCTTCGGATCTTTTAGTTGAGACAATTTTGGAGGAATTCATGCTTTTATTCTTAAAGTGCCAGCTTCTGTTGTTTCTTCATTTAATGTGCAGTCTCATTGTACATTTTGCAACACATTGTAGAATAAACCACAGCATGAAAACCACGTGCTCTGTTTTCAAATTCAAAATATTACAAGTTAATTATCTAAAACTGTAATTACTACCAACAGAGGCATAACACCAATAACACATTAATCCAGTGATTCAAAGGTTATGACTTTGTGCTGAATGGCCTTGAATTCAGCACTAAAATTCTGATCTATATGTGCAAAGTCAAAGAAAAAACCTTTTGTATGACTTTGTTTAATAAAGAGTGTTTATATCTAACCAGTTTAATTTAATTTGGAAAAATCACTTTATCCTTCATATCTAACCATGTGTTATCTCGCAATGTCATGATGGAAGCTGCAGGTCAGCTGTGAAGTGTAGAACTAACTCCGTACCGTTAATCCTTCACACCTGTGGGAGGTGATCTAATGTTTTTGTGATTGATTGTTGGAAGAAATTGGATACCTGTAGAAAAACCTACTTAAGCGGTCGGCGAGCACGTAAACACCACACGGGAAGGCCTTAACTGAGAATAACCTCATTGTGAGATGAGCGCTCACCACTGAGCTTCTGTTCCGTTTCCATATCCATGTAGAAAAACTTGTTACATAAAAATGCAGCCGCCTGCTATAATTTTATTAAGGATTCTACATTGGGTAAGACCCCATTACACTTTCATATCAGTCAAGCAGTACTGCATCATACCCCTGTTGTATGATGGGTAAAGTATGGCTCTTAAGGGACACGTGTAATTTCCAACAAAACTCCAATATGCTATGGAATGCCATTGATGGGGCAGTCGTGGCCTGGTGGTAAGGTGCTACATTACTGATCCCAAGCTCTAGCCCCACTAGCAACGGTTGCAACTGCTGCCCCCCCCCCCCAGTGCAACTAATTGGGTTATCAAAGGCTGTCCCTGTCTCTCACTGTCTGTGGTGAGAGACTGTAAAAGAACCATTTGTAACTTTCATCAAGAGGAGCTGCAGAGCCGTCAGCATGTTTCTGCCCATCTATGACCTGGCGAGCTGTCCAGGGTGTACTCGGTCCTTGCCCAGAGTCAGCTGAGATGGGTGCCAGCCTCCCTGTGACCCTAATAAAGATTAAGCGGTTCAGAAAATTAATGAATTCTATTGATACTCTGTAGGCAATATTGGTCCAATACTGTGCTGTGTGTTTTCCTTCCTCAAACAATTTGTCCAGCATTGGACTGAACTGCTGGATAAAAGAAAAGGGACGTTGGGTCCAGGGATTCATGTTGATGCCAACTAACATATTTTATGTAAATGAAAGGTTTGGACACATTCTGAAATTCAACAACAGTTTAACTGGGTATATACTGTGTATGCTATGTGTGGCTAGACCAATGTCTCCGAAGTGCTTGTACAAGAAATAGGCTTATTATTTACATTTAAAATGAAAAGTATTATCTGTATCCGTAAGTGGATAGCTAACACCCCCCCCCCCCCCAAGCTAACACTAACTCTGTCTCATATAACCTTAATAACAAAAATGTACCTTATGAACCTTTTTAATAATACAAATCTAGGCTTACTGCGGGTTGTTTTGTTGAAGTTGCATTGTCGAACTATTATATTTCTTCAGTAAAGCACTAATTTTAAGTCCATTACCATGTGAGGAGGCAATGAATAAGTACTTGCGTGCCAAGATTAAATTAGAACACACAATGTTATGATGTTGGGGGGAAAAAAACATGAATCTGTATACTGAAATGTGACCTTGTTAGAAAAAAAGGAACAAATTTATAAAATTTATACAGATTAAATGTTGACGTTTTGTCCTATTTTTAGTTTAGAGGTAATTTGTTTTACATTTATTTTACAAGTTATATTTTACAGGTTAAGGCTGTCTGGAAATGACAATAGATTACACTGAGTGTTTGTAACACACAATTTGTCGTTTTTCCCTCAACTTCATTTTCCAGTTGTGCTGTACCTCCAGAGCATGTAGAGAGCACAAACCTCCACCAAGCCCAACAATCCCCATATGAACCATAATGTAAAAATTTGTCCTATCTCACGGTAAAAAAAAAAAGAAAACAATCATAATGGTGTTTATATTCTATATTAGATATCGTACAAGTTCTCGCAAACCAGCAACTTTAAAGTAAGATTTTACTCAGAAAACTTTCCCGATCTGGATAAAACTTTAGTTCCTTGTTGCTATAGAGATCCTACACAAACACAACAAATTTCACCCTGATGTGATGAAATTTTGCAGAAAGTTAAGCTTTCAAACTTGTGGTTTCCTGTGTTTTATATAAATTGTCGCTAAATACGCAATCTGGATTAGATCCAGATGAAACGTGGGCCAAGTTAAAAATTTCTGATCCTTTAATATAGCAAATTTTATTTTAAATTTTAAATTCAATATGTTTTACAAGGTTTTTTATTACTGTAGTTTATTATTATATATTTTGCCAATGATTACTCACTTGAACTACCAAATTTTTGGTAATTTTTTGTGACATCAGTCTCTTGTCAGATTCTTCTCCACAGGTCATCGCAACATAAAATATTTATGATTAATCTGCAAAATCCTTGGACAGGAAGTTCCTAAGAAACAAACCCAGACCAATTAAAAACTTGATTATTGGTCATTATGGAAGATGTGCCTGATATTTTAACCACAAGGTGGCACTACTGTAAAGTCAGTCATTCATTGGTTTATGTGTACTGTAGTCTGACAGAAACAACTAGCATTCCACTCCATCAGTTTTGATTCTCTGAACATTTATTCTCTTGCATTTTAAAATAGTCAGACCTAAAGTTACATTAAAGAACAATAAAGATTAGAGTTTGTCTGTACAAACGTTCCATACAAAGCATTCGAGATATACATCAAAATGGAAAAAAACTGAATTTGCAAACGAAGCTGTACAGTTACTGTAGGATACAAAAACAGCTATGCTTAGTCTATGATTATCAAGATCAGCCTGTCCTATTGAATCAAATTGTCATCAGTCAGCTTTTTATATTATTATTTACAATGCAAGAAATACAGCAGCATACAGAAAACGGATATAATGAACTGTCCAAGACATCTAACTTTGCAATAACAATGGTTCGGTTGGATCTGTTTAATACTGCCAACGTCTGATATGTGCTTTGTATAGTTACTATAACTGCATCATGCACATTAAATCAGTACATTACATACAAACTGTCCACTGTCATATAGATAGAATATATGGTTTAATACAAACAGAACAGGAGCAATTATTATACTGTAACATCACAACTGTTGCAGCTAGTTGATAAAGACTGGTTAGAATTAACTTCATATAGAAACACTGATTACAACATGATGTATCACAATTTTTGACTCCTATATTTCCAGCTAAATAAAATGATTTCACACACACAAGTTTTTCACAGCCATAATTTCATAGTTTCAAGGTTTTCAGTTCTTCAGATTCGTAAGAATTTATATAACTTTCTTCGAGCAAAGAACTCTTAGACATATTTCTCCTATAGCACAATAGGCCTTGGTGGGCCGTCAGGGCAAACAAAGCCTTCTCTGCCTTCCTAAATACTATCAGAAGCACTGACCTACATTTAAAACTTTAATTTTTGTATTTGTTCCATTACATTGTATTAATTTATTCCCAACAGTCTGTTCTCTTCATTCCGTAGTGTGTCTCTTGGCTGCACTGCTTCCAGTGTGTGTGTGTGTGTGTGTGTGTGTGTGTGTGTGGATTGTAGGGTTTTGGGTCCAATCAGATTTCAACTTCTATATTAGCAATGGGGCTGTTTCTTTAACCAATCAAATTTCAGATTCGCCTCGGGGCCAGCTCGCAGGCCTACAACAATGTCAGCAATTGTTTGTCCTCTGATTGGCTTGTCAGAGCAAAACTAGCTGAATAGTGTGTAGCAATCTGCACACAATACATTTCAGGTCAGGAATTTTTATGTCCACAGTGGCCGACAAAAATTAAGTTAAAGTCCTTTGGGCTCTTTACACCTGAGCCATAGCGGCTCATCAGGCCGGTGCTTATCCCAGGTTTCCGTAGCATGAAGCGACGAGGAGTACAACTCCTCCTGGATGGGACGCTAGTCCATCGCAGGTGACCTTCCCAGTATATTTTTAATGGTACCCATTTATACTGCTGGGTGAACAGAGGCACACCTGTGGCACGTCGGCCTTGCTGACGAAACAGGAATAATTAAATTGGTGTCGGATTAAAAATCCAATTTCTTAGACATCGTAAGGAGACGTCGTGGAGGTAAACGCCAAATTTACCAAGAACTTCAACCAGTAAAAGCTGGTTATGTAATGCTCAGTTACTCGCAGAAATGCGTGAAATGCTTCTTTCTCTGCAATGGCAAAAGAACCATTGCTGACTTTCGACAAGAGTAGCTGCAAAGCCATCAGCGTGTTTCCGCCCTGCGATGGCCTGGCGAGCTGTCCAGGGTGTACTCTGCCCTCACCCGAAGTTGGCTGGGATGGGCACCAGCCTCCCCGTGACCCAAATTAGGATTAAGCGGGTACAGAAAATGAACTGAACTGAACAGGTCTAGCGCCTCTGCTGGCTGGTCGCAGTACTGCGTAGCACCATCATCCCCATGTATTCCACTGACAACATAGACTACTTTAAATAGGTCTCTCTCCATATACAGTTAGTTTTCCCTATGTTGATATTTGGACATTTTTTATGGTTGTCCTTAAATGTTCATGGACATATTTGGGAATGAAGTGACTGGCAGACTTGGCAACACACTAAACATCGGTATATGGAGAAAGGAGCGGGCCTACCAAATAAATAAGAGTAAGTGTGTCTGACATTGACTGTTGTCTGTATATTGGTGTCAGATTTCAGGAGATCAGTTCCAACTGAACAAACTCAGGCTCCAAATTTGACAACAATTCAGAGAAATTTTGGTTTAATTTCCATACCATGGCCTGGTAAGCTGTCCAGGGTGTACTTGGCTTGAGTTGGGCGCCAGCCTTCCTGTGACCCTAACTAGGTTTAAGCAGCTAGAAAATTAACGATTGAATAAACAAACATTTCTTTTGCCGCAACACAGCATGAACTCAGTTCACGCAGACGAGAAACACCAACCCTACATCCAAATATCGAAAGGTCAAATGGTTACGCACAAGATATTGCAGTGTGGAGATAATATACTGTATTTCGGCTTTAAACATGAATTTGTTACCCTTCCTATTATAACATTCATCTATAAACAAGCTTTTTATAACTTGATATATAATTTGTATAATTTGTATAAATTTATATAATTTGAAGCCAGTATGTGTTATCAAGGGGGTAGGGCTTAAAGAAACAATGAATTATGGGTTTTATTCATGTAGATTATTCCCTGATTCAATACGTTGTGCTATTTGGGGGAAAAATGAAAAATGTATTTCCCAACATTATTCATCATTTTATTTAGTTGTAACTAGAAGTTCACAACACATTGTGATAGATAAGTGTCGTAATGAATATTTCCATAATCAGAACACTGTAACCAATCTTTATTTTACACTTTTTATGTGATAATAAAACGTATGTGAAATATATTGTGACTAATGTACCAGTTTAATCCCAGATATACTGTAACCCACAAGGAGCAGACTTGTTTTCTTTTAGAATACTAAATGAAGTGTGTACAGAGAGAAATTGCCTTGTTTTGAATGCCACCATATATATATTTTTTTTAACCTAATATCCACCCACAGCATCTGTAGTAATTACCGCGGAAAATAAAATTCAATACTTTTATTTTTCTTGGACGGTGAATGCAATAGTCTTCCCGTGTCCATGTAGATTTCCTTTGTACTTCAGGTTCCTCCCACTGAAAAACATGTCTGTAGGTGGATTTGCTACTCCAAATCATACAAGTTCTGAATTACTGTACTGGGTTTCGTTTTCTTTTCAGAATGCAAAGCAAAGTGCCCACTTTCCCAACTGTAGTATTTAAACACATCATAGAGAAATAGGTAGCAAAAATGCACAACTCGCAAGCATTCACTAATTATTCTTGAACCTGTTCTTTTTGCTCAGACTTTCCTTTTGGCTTTAAAAAAAACCCCAAACAAACAACAATCAAACAAAAATGAAAAAAAAAAACAACAACAACAATCAATCTAAATGAAGTTTAACTTCTTGGTTCAGGCCTGTGCAGTGTAATCATATTCAGTATAATAGGGATGAGACCTTTCTATGAACGAATCACTTTGGTGAGAACCTTGACTATGATACTGAAAAACAAAGAACATTGATCAACAGCTGATTTGTAGAAAGGCCATTCCAACAAGCGTTTAACGAGCGAGGCCAGTTGGCTGCAACTTTACCATGTTAAAACACACTGCGCTAATGTACTGCTTCAGAAAGTGCACTAGATGCATCCATACAGAAGAAAATAGGATACACATGTACTGTAACAGCCAAATGAGATACATTACAATGCATTAAGATCCTACGAAATTCTGCTAACTTGTTGAATTCTAACAGTGCAAGATTTATCGAAAGATGAAATTTGGCAGGTTTTCAATATGTTTCTTCACAGCTAAGGATAATTATTAGCTTTGCGCCTGGGATACTCGCACGCCTCACTCTTTACTGAGGCCTCTCTGCGCTTAAAAGACTCAACGCACTTCACATCGATTGAACATGAACGTGCTGTCGCTGGTGCGGATAACTTAAAGACCATACAAGACAATCACTTTTTAAATATTCAGCAGCTAGTTGAAAAAAAAAAAAAAAAAAAAAAAAAATGCTCTGGGATTCTGTGCCCTGATAGAATACCTTACTTTTCTAAAAGATTTTTCTCTTTCCCTTTATTCTCCTCATTATTAGAGATGGGTATCCTCCTCTTGATTGTCTTCTTCGTCTTTGCCCGATTTGTTTGGCATGCCCTGCCAAGCTCCAGTGCCTGCTGGCACACCATTTGTATTGTGTTTCTCCTGTGGCTCTGGTTGGCCATCACTTGTCACGTCCAGCGTGGGGTTGTCATGGCAGCCGTTCTCCACAAAATGCATCTCCTCACCGCGTGACTTCCAGCAACACAACACAAAGAAATGAAGAGTTAGCAGCCATCGTTAATCTAAATTAGGGCTTTACGAAATTCTTTCACATCTGTCTGAGCCTGTTAGTTCATCTGAAGAAGATATGGCCTTTGTGTCTGTAAGAATCAATAAAGAGGGCAGGGGTTTTTGTTAGTGCCAATAAAGGAGGTGTGGTCGATGGCCAAATATGCCCCAATAAAAGGAGCAAGGCTTATATGTATAATAATTTCAACAACCTGAGTGACTGTCAGAGTCGATTAAAAAGCTGTAGGCTCTTTATCGCTGTATGCTGCTGTAGGTCCCTGTAAGAAGGCGTGGCCTCTGTGCTTCTCAATACCACTAATATATAGCTTTAGCTAGTTCCTCAAAGCACAGCTGTCTTCGCCTGGGATAGCTTTTCAGCACCTTTCCTTTCATGAGCTGGATTCCGCTTTCAGTTATCACTTGGTCTTTTTTGTTTAAGTATCCGTTTAATGAGTTCATGTTCTGTAAAGCTTCTGACTTTTGGTATTTGCTCCCTGAACATTTATTTACCCGAAAGCTTGTTTGACTACCTGAGGTCAAACTGTGTTTTTTTATTTTGTGTGAGTCTGAGCAGTAATGCATGAGCTTCTTTTTTGTTTTTTGTTTTTTAGTACTCATAATAAATATTATTCATTTATTTACGAATTGTTTCCCCTCATTTTGCAAGTCAGTGATCCATAACAGCCATATTATCATTTATTATTATTGTGGATGCTTATATAGCGCAATTTCATACATGCGTATGCTCAATGCGCATGAGACCCCAGCACTCCGGGTACCCGTCGCCACTGTACGGCACCAGCTGTTGTGTTGTTCTATCCTTTTGATGCTGAGCGCCAAGCAGGAAGCAACAACTCCCAAATTTTAACGTCTCATGGTATGACGCGGCCGGATTCGAACTCCAACCTTCCGTGGGATAAAGCGGATGCTCTACCAACTGAGCTAAATCCCCATTGTAACAGCCATAATCAGCATCAATGCAGCAATGTGGCAGCCTTATCGGATTTCCAGTGATGGGTACGTGCATACACAGGCGAGGACATGGTACAACCATCCAAGCCATATTCCATGATTTTGGTGTTGCGATAAAATAACACAGCCTAGGTGCTGTGGAACAAGGTGTGACCTCTGTTCCTGTCAGTTTCAGTAAAGGAGGTGTGGTCTATGCCTATATCTGTTCCAGTCAAACTCAATGTCTGTTTATTCCAGTGAAAAGGTCTGTACACCATGTGTGGCATGTTGTTGATTTGGTCTACTGCCGCCTTAACGTGAATACAGCCTATAAGGAATACTGCATTTGGTATTTTTAATTAATATATAATATCTTTAACTGTGTGACAGGCCTGTTGACCTGTTCAAGATGTGTGCAGATTGTCGCCAAAAATCAGCAGGGATTCACCTATGAGTTATAGACCTATATTTCCGAATTTAATAATATGACGCTCATAAAAACATGATTTTGTGTTATCTTGAACAGCATTGATTCCAGACAGTTGGACCAGAGTACCTACTTACCATGTTCTTCATTTTGGGAAGGCGGCGCTGCCAGCAGATGTAGATTAGCCCAGATGCAATGATTATCACACATATTGAGCCAATGATCACCAGCACGACAAAGAGTTTGCCATAATCGCTGCGTGTCTGGCTGGGTCTGGAGTGACACGTACTCACGCTGGAGAAGTTCTGAATGCCGATCTGAAAATAAAATTTCCATTTAATGCCTGGATGTACTCATAGAAAGAAATGATTGTGAGAAGAACGATCAGCAGATACAGGTTCGATGTTTATACCTCGTTTAATCCTCTTCTTACTTCTCCCAACATTGACAGCACTTCTTTTGGAGCAAGGAGACCTAATGGGATGAAATAAATAATGTTGTATTACAGTTTTTACTGCTATTAATAGCCATCTATCACTTCTGTGCTCACTACTGCAATACGCATTAAAATTCCTGCATTCATTTTTCACTCAAGCTCAAAGGCTACCAAAAGCAAATTTATTCCTGCAGCAGTCCAATTTGCAAATGTTGCATCAAATGATCTCAATACATCTGCAAATCTGCACGTTAAGACAATTATAATCGCAATAGACAAACGAGAGAGAAAGGGCCATTGAGTATTTTGCGTCTTCATCCTCATCCACGTCTATCATCCTCCACATGCAGCATTATCATCGAAAGGGCTGTTTTAAAATACAGTCGGCCCTCTACTTACAAAAACCTCTGAATACGAAAAATCCAGGTTACGAAAAACATTTTCCTAAATTTTCGTCCTCTGTATACGAAACAACCTCTTCTTACGAAAAGCTCCAAACGCGCCATTCAAAAATTCAAACATGCCACTCAAACATTCAAATACACAATTCAAACATTAAAACAATGCGCAAGTTGCTCTCTCATTGGCTGTCTCCCAACATCCCACCCCGCTGGTCTCCTATTGGCCAGGAGGGAGCTGAACTGTACCCATTCTTGTACCCATACTTCTTGTGTGTCACACGCGTGAAGGAGAGTTGAACAGGACTATTGGCTCATGAGTTTTTTTGAGTGATCATTGCAGCGTTATATTTCGTTATCCATCATGGACCTCAAGAAAGTGATTCTCAGTGACACTGAAAAGAAGAAGCGGGCTCCATTATCAATCGAGGTGAAGCAGGAGATAATAAAAAAATATGAAAGTGGGATGCGGTTGAGCAAAACCCCTCTACAATCGGGACGATATTAAAGCAGAAGGAGACTTTAAAAGCGGGATACAGTGACGGAGGCGATTATTTTGGAAAAAGCAACTGCCATATTTAAGGACCTCGTGAAGGAGGGTTGGGGTGGGGGTGGGGGTTCTTCAGACCAGCAACCCCCGGACTTTAAAGAGTTGCATGGGTGGTTTGAGGGATTTAAAAAAGGTAAATAATTTTCTTTTATTTTTAACACATCTTTCATACAAAATTGGTGTACTTTTATAATTTTTAAAGGGTTTATGGGGTAGTATTGGGAGCCTTGGAACAAATTATGCATTTTACATGTAAAATGCACCTCTACTTACAAAAAGTCCAGGTTACGAAAAAGGCACTGGAACCGATTAATTTCGTAAGTAGAGGGCCGACTGTATTTTGTAAACCGATTTTAAAATTCCGTTGGCAGAGCCAAAGTCAGAACATTGAGACATGATCGCATCACAGAAGCTGAATTTTGAGTTAATGCAGCATGTTTTAAAATATTAAATCTATTATGCTCAAGCCACTTCTCTGTCCATAGAATATCCTTTATCCTCGCCTGGTATGTTGCTTAGCAGCCATAGCTTACTGTGAACAGATCACACCCCATGGAGGAAGACTCGTTTACTGGGAGTGTTATTAATAATAAATTAAATTATTTATTGAACACAAAGCAATACAGTATTCCACTTGAGGGGGTACATTACATTGATCTGATCGTGGGTAAGCGGGTTTGATGCATTTCGCTGTGCATTATGCCTCAGGACACTGTTACATGTTATAAAATCACTGTAATGCATGCCCTTGAGTGGCTTGCTGCTTTAATAAATCTACTTTAACTGCATTCTTGGATCTGTCTATTGAACTATTGAGTTTAAAAAAAGAATGGAGGAGAAGAAAGTGTGTATTTGTGATTGAATACGATATGGCAGGTCTTTAAAGCCCAAAGTGTTCTTTTCCTCATCCCAATGATCATCCATACAGTCAAATTACCGTATGTTATGGGCATGTAATAATAAATGTATAAATGTAAATATAAACATAATGAATGTATAAACATTGTGAGTATGTAATTATATTCAGTTAGTGTGCTGTAAATGGTAACACATGGTATTATTCAGCTGTTTTTGGGTCACAGTTGTTTTGCCTTCGGAGTCTAATTGGGTCTGGAACTTTCCAGCTTAGAGATGGATCTAGCTGCACATGCACCCTGTGGCGGGTCATGTGATTAGAACATTCAAGAAAAGGAACTTTCCCGAACTTTAGAGAATCTATATAAGGACCCGCTGCCGACTGGCTCAGGGGGAATCATCTAAGGCGAATCATTCAACGTGCATCATCCAAGTTGCGAGACTTCATCACCCAAGTCCATCAGCCGCGTTCATCCACAGACAACGCGAGGATTATCATTATTCGTTTCTTTTGATATGCGGGATTCCAAGCTTTTGCCCCCCAGCGCTCACGTCGTCTCTAAATTTACCATACTGCAGCTGCTTGGTGACTATCTTTATTTTATGACCCTTGTTCTATTTGTATTTTGTTTAGGTCTAAACTGTAAGTTCTTATTTTGTTAATATTATTAAATTGTATATATTGTATGTCGTAGTTTGTCTTGTTTTGCTGGTTTCATGGGGCACTTTTCCTATTCTAAATTTCCATACTTAACACATAATTGAAGATGCTTCAGAAAAAAGAAAAGAATATTTTTTTATGTTTAGAAAAGGTGTAAGGTCATCAAGTAAAGAGATTTCGTTCTAAATACTTATTTTTCAGGAGATCATTTGTGATTGGTGTGAAGGCATCAAATATTTCTTGGTATTGCAGCTCTGCTACAGGATAACTGAATTATTGCACTGCTGCCATCAGATAAGTTGAACGATTGAAGGTACAAGCAACATAGTTGGCTGACCTCTTCAAACTGAAGCGCATGCATATTTGGTTGCGGTCTAGCACACTCAGAAAGAAAGCTCTATCTGCCCCCTCGTACGATTGAGCTCAGACGCCCATGATTGGCTGCCGATCGATGTGAGTGACAGGGAACGTATGTCAGTCCTCACCCTTCAGTGAGAACTCAGCCATTTAGCTCCCATGGACTCCTGGCCACAGACGGCTGTGGCTTTAAATCGGATTCGAACTTGTAATCTCTGGATTAATAGTCACACACCTTGTCGATGTGCCAATAGGCAGCCCCGTATGTTATTTTTAATTATTATTCATATTATTACGGGGATCCCTCACTTTCCGTGGTTAATAGGGACCGAAACCCCGCCCCCCCGCGACCGCCAATTTTCACAAAGTAGGGTAGACCCCCCCCCAACTGACGTATACATATATGTGTATATAATATCAATAAATACATATTCAATGCTGTGAATGCTTATAATAACAATTAAACATTCAAAAATAATGCATAAGATGTAAATAAAATATAAATACACACACATATAGATGCGCACCTCACATAAAAATGTAAGTACTGTAGTTTTGTTGGGGGGGTTTTGGGTTGTTTTTTTGTTTTTGTTTGTTTGGGGTGAGTTTTTCGCATAATTGGCCTTATTTTGCAGCTTCTTCTTCTTCTTCTTTTCCTTTCGGCTGTTCCCTTCAGGGGTCACCACAGCAAATCATCTGCCTCCATCTCACCCTATCCTCTGTATCTTCTTCTTTTATACCAACTGCCTTCATGTCCTCCTTCACCACGTCCATGAATCGTCTCTTTGGTCTTCCTCTAGGCCTTCTGCCTGGTAGTTCCAACCTCAGCATCCTACTACCAATATACTCACTATCCCTCCTCTGTACATGTCCAAATCATCTCAATCTAGCCTCTCTGACTTTGTCTCCAAAACGTCTTACATGTGCTGTCCCTCTGATGTGCTCATTCCTGATCCTATCCAGCCTCATTACTCCCAAAGAGAACCTCAACATTTTCATCTCTGCTACCTCCAGCTCTGCCTCCTGTCTTTTCCCCAGGGCCACTGTTTCTAAACCATACAACATCGCTGGCCTCATCACCGTCTTGTACACTTTTCCTTTCATTCTTGCCGATACCTTCCTATCAGACATCACACCGGACATTTTTCTCCAACCATTCCAACCAGCCTGCACACGCTTCTTCACCTCTTTTCCACACTCTCCGTTGCTCTGGATTGTTGAGCCTAAGTACTTAAAATCCTCCACCTTCCTTATCTCTGTTCCCTGTGACCTCACCGTTCCTCTTGGGTCCTTGTCATTCATACACATGTATTGTGTCTTACCTTCATTCCCCTCCTTTCCAGGGCATACCTCCACCTCTCTAGATTTTCCTGCACTTGTTCTCTGCTCTCACTGCAGATCACAATGTCATCTACAAACATCATAGTCTATGGGGAATCTTGTCTAACCTCGTCTGTCAGCCTGTCCATCACCATAGCAAACAAGAAGGGGCTCAGAGCTGACCTTTGATGCAGTCCTACCTCCACCTTGAACTCTTCTGTAACACCGACAGCACACCTAACCACTGTCTTACATCTCTTATACATGTCCTGCACCACTCTAACATACTTCTCTGCGACTCCAGACTTCCTCATGCAATACCACAGTTCCTCTCTCGGCACCCTGTCATATGCTTTCTCCAGATCCACAAAGGCACAATGAAGCTTCTTATTACCTTCTCTGTACTTCTGTATTAACATTTTCAAGGCAAACACTGCATCTGTGGTGCTCTGTCTTGGCATGAAACCAAACAGTTGTTCACAAATGCTGACCTCTGCCCTTAGTCTACCTTCCACTATTCTTTCCCATAACTTCATCATATGGCTCATCAACTTTATCCCTCTGTAGTTGGCAAAACTCTGCACGTCTCCCTTGTTCTTAAAAATGGGCACCATCACACTTCTCCTCCATTCCTCTGGCATCCTCTCACTCTCGAAGACGTTGTTGAATGTTCTTGTCAGGAAATCTACTGCTACCTCTCCTAGACACTTCCATACCTCCACCGGTATGTCATCAGGACCAACTGCCTTTCCATTCTTCATCCTCTTCAATGCCCTCCTCACTTCACCCTTACTAATCTTTGCTACTTCCTGGTCCTCAACAGTCACCTCTTCTACTCTTTTTTTCTCTCTCATTTTCCTCATTCACATCAGCTCTTCAAAGTACTCTTTCCATCTTCCCAGCACACTCGCCTTACGCTGTGTCTCCCATACTCCTGTTTACTCTCTTCAGTCCTCTCTATGTCCCACTTCTTCTTAGCTAGCCTCTTCTTTTGTACACACTCCTGTACTTCCTCATTCCACCACCAAGTCTCCTTATGTCCTGTCCACTTCTGGAAGCACTTCCTGACCACCCAAAGTCATTTTCAACTCCTCCTTAAAGACAACCCGACACTCTTCCTTTTTCAGCTTCCACCACTTTGTCTTCTGCTCTGCCTTTGCCTTTTTCACCTTCCTCACCATCAGCATCATCCTGCACACCACCATCCTATGCTGTTTGGCAACGCTCTCACCCGCTACTACTTTGCAGTCACTGACTTCCTTCAAATTACATCGCCTACACAAGATGTAGTCTACCTGTGTGCTCCTACCTCTGCTTTTATAAGTCACCCTGTGCTCCTGTCTCTTCTGGGAGAAAGTATTCACCACAGCCATTTCCATCCTTTTTGCAAAATCTATCAACATCTGTCCTTCTGTGTTCCTGTCCTGGATACCAAACCTGCCCATCACTTCCTCATCCCCTCTGTTTCCTGCACCAACATGTCCATTGAAGTCTGCCCCAATTACCACTCTTTCACCTGAAATCACTCTGCATCACTTTATCTAACTCACTCCAGAATCTCTCCTTTTCTTCTAGCTCAAATCTGCCTGTGCGGCATAAGCACTAACAACATTGAACATCACGCCTTCAATGTCTAACTTGAGACTCATCACTCTGTCTGACACTCTTTTCACTTCTAGAACATTCCTGACAAACTCCTCCTTTAAGATGACTCCGACTCCATTTCTCTTCCCATCCACACCATGATAAAACAGCTTAAACCCTGCTCCTAAGCTTCTAGTCTTGCTACCTTTCCACCTGGTCTCCTGAACACACAGTATGTCCACCTTTCTCCTCTGCATCATGTCAGCCAGCTCTCTACCTTTTCTGTGCATAGTTCCAACATTCAAAGTCCCTACTTTCAGTCCTAGACTCATGCCTTTCCTCTTCTCTCTCTGCCTACGGACACGCCTCCCACCTCTCCTTCTTCGACGTCTTTGACCAACAGTAGTCCAATTTCCACCAGCACCCTGTTGGCTAACAGCACTGATGGCAGTCGTTGTTAACCCAGGCCTTGACCGATCCGGTATGAAATTTTTTGTTGTGACTCACATTTTTTATTTGGAATTTGTTTTACGCCGGATGCCCTTCCTGACGCAACCCTCTGCATTTATCCAAGCTCGGGACCGACGTGAGGGAGAGACACTGGCTTGTGCCCCTCCCTCACGGCTGCATTTGGCCTTATTTTGCAGCATTTTCCTTAATTTCCTTATTTTTTAAATTTTTCGATAAATATTTTTGAAAAAAAACGAGATGCATTGAAGCCGCAGAAACTGAAGCAGGAAGTAATGAGGGATCGCTGTTTTGTTGTTCTTTTGTAAGGTGTACCCTTTTTAATTGTTTGAGTACTGACCATGTGTTTGCACAGTAGGCTAATTAGTTCCAAATCGCCTCTAATAGTGCATGTGAATGGTTATGTGAGTGTTGGCCCTGTGATGGCCTGACGAGCTGTTGATGAGGGTGTGCCTCGATCTAGCCCAAAATTGGCCAAAAATCACACCAGTTTCCCCATGACCCTAATTAAGATTAAGAGAATTAGTGAATGAATTAATCTGTAAAAGTCAACGTGCTGGTAAGTATGTGTGTGTTACCCTGTTCATTGGCAAGTGTCATGAGAAGCTGGTGCTCCTGTTTGGTGGGTTTACTAAGTGAGATGAGCCACGAGCCCTGAGGACTATTTATCTTCCCGGAAAATAAGCTCTCCAGCATCTCCAGCAATCTGCCACCGTTCTTCACACGAAACGTCTCCTGTAATACAAACACACATGCATTAAACCAAGAGTTACCTGACAACAGTCTGAGTGTTTGTGCTTTAAACACAAATAGGCCATGCAGAAGGGAAAAGCCTGCATTTACAATGAATGCCCAGCTATCACCATATCAGTTAATGATGGACAAAAATAGAAAAGTATATAAAAGAAAATTACAATTAAATAACGAAAAAATACAAAATTGTCGCATAGACAGATATCACAACTGTTTTGGGGATGGATACTGTAATACCTACACAATTCTTGAAAATCACAAGCCCCATTATCAACGCTTGTCACTGCTGTCTCCCCAGTGCAGCTAACTGTGCCGGCCAGCCATGTATCTCAATGTCTATGGTGATAGGCACGTAAAAGAACCATTGCTGACTTTCGGCAAGAATAGGCGCCATAACCATTAGCGTGTTTCTACCCTACGATGGCCTAGCGAGCTGTCTATGGTATATTCTGCCCTCACCCGGAGTCGACAACTGTGACTAATTCGGATAAAGTGGTTCAGAATGAATGAATGAAGAATTAGCCTAGTGTGCAAGTCTCTGGACTGTGGGAGGAAACTGGAGTAACCGGAGGAAACCCGCGCAAGCACGCGGAGCTCAAACTCCATGCAGAGCTGCCTGATCCCAGAACCTTTTTGTTGTGAGGTGGACATGCTAACCACTACGCCATCGTATACCACCCATCCTCCAATCAGATAGGCCTTTAACACAATGTAGATTTAAATGGGGGGAGGGGAGGGGGGGATACGGTGGTGTAGTGGTTAACACATCCACCTCACTGCAAGAAGGCTGGGGTTCGATTCCAGGCCTGGGCGTTTCTGTGCGGAGTTTGTATGTTCTCCCTGTGCTCGCATGGGTTTCCTCTGGGTACTCCAGTTTCCTCCCACAGTCCAAAAACATGCGGGGTAGGCTCATTGGCTGTTCTAAATTGCCCGTAGGTTCGCATCGTGCAGAAGGCAATTGCAAATCACTGCACTATCCTTGCCAAGAAAACCTCCGTGAAAATGATAATCAAGGCGTTATCCTTCATGGCAGGTCGCCAAGAGTCGTCCTACGACTCGGAAGGTACCAGACCAGATTTAAAGGGGACCTTTCACTTCCCAGGCATATTAAATAAACATGAAATACAGTGTTATCTCTGGGAAATAAAACAGAATCGTCCACAATGTCTTTCTGAAACCGTTTGTTTACCGCTGTACACAAGTGTTCATGATCTGAGCACCGGCGCATGATGAAACAACACCATTGTTTTTATTTCATTTGAAATCGGATGCCTTCTTCAGTTTATTAACTCTTCATCTCGGACTTTTCTACATTCTCTGAATCAGTATGGAACTGCCAGGTTATCACACATCCACAAGATCATTCCTGTAGTCAGGCTGTCTTATTATGGTAAACAGACACCAAACCAAATCAATATGTAAAATAAATGAAAAAGCGATACGGAGCCTGTAAGCCAGGGTGGTTTCACCAGGACACTTGTACATTCAGCCAAAAGAAACTGATAATGGAAGTGAAAACACATAGACTATCAATCTTTAAAGGTCAAGTGGGAAGAGATTTTCACTGTTGAAATAACCTCCTCAACGCTGCCGGATAATGCCACTGTGGCATTCTTTTTTTTTTTTTTTCGCTTGCTTTTTACATACAGTATATTTTAAATGTTTCATGATTGCTATAATAATTACCTGATACAACTTGCATGTTGTTCCCTGTTTCACTATTTGATATATATGATCTAGCATGATTAAATTAATATAATTTGCATACATTTTTATAAATAAATAACAATTTATTCATTATATTTTTGCAGCATTTGTTTGCTAATACACTTCTTATACCTGTGGACCCTTCACTAGACGGCATGCTGTCGATTGTGGCACGCAGATGTTCAGTGCAAAATACTGAATGTCATGCTGATTGTAATTACATGCCTGGCAGTTGCCATGACGATGAACCAGCGCCTCGAGTTTTGCTATTTTGGAGTGGGTGCGGACAAGGAGGTGCGTGCGTGTGCATGTGTGTGTGTGTGTGTGTGTGTGTGTGTGTGTGTGTGTGTGTGTCTGTGTATGTGTACACATTTTTTGTGCCCAGTCTGCTGCAGCACCGGTGACAGAGAATGTGATTAAACAAATTGTGTGCCAATGCTGGAACTGCTGCAACTGCAGATAGAGAGAGCTAGAATATAAATATTAGTGATGGTACACCATGAACAGCTCATCAGACCATCGTGGGGCAACACAGTCATACTTTCATCCATTCACACTTACATCCACACCTAGGGACAACTGAAAATATCCAGCAAGCCTAATGTGCATATTGAATCTTGAATTTTAAATCTTTGGACTGCTAGAAGAAACCGGAGTACCCAGAAGAAACCTACTTGGCGAAAAAATGTAAACTCCACACAGAAACGCCGTCGCTGAGAACGAGGCTCAAACACAGAACCTGCTTGCTATGAGGTGGCCGTGCTAATTACTATGTCACTTCGTCACCCATGATTGCCAAGATAAGGAATAAAATGTCTCAATAAGACGTGAAAAACTAATTCACACTTTCTATCACCTCTAGGATGGACTAGGCAGAGGGGCGGAGTGGTATAATCGTTAGCACTCTCCCCTCACTGCAAGAAGGTCCTGGGTTTGAGCCCCGAGGGCCTTTCTTAATGTGCATCCATAGGATTTCTCCGGGAATCTGGTTTCCTCCCACGGTCCAAGTGTACGCTAATTGGGTATTCCAAGATGTCTGTAAGTGTGAATGTGATGCGGAGGTTTGTCCTACATAACAGGTTCTACAGTGGGCGAGGAAGAAGTAAAACATGGTGCATGGGTCGGACTTCATTCTGAAGACTTTGCTCTCTCAATGTTCCAGTAGGCACCTAAACAAGCTGTGGTTGATCCAGGATACAGCAACCGTACAGTCCTTACTAGAACCTGAAGATTTGGCCATGGCACTCATATCTTTCCCACATTGCATAGCAAGCCCCACCCCATCCCCAACTATTGGCTGGGAAATGCACCATTTAACCCAAATAGAGTCATGGCGCTCATGGAGTCATCTCAGCAAAAATGGGCAAAGGCAAGGTGTACCCTGAGCAGTTTTTTTTTTAGACCATTGCAGGACCATCAACCATACATCTAGGGACTATTTGACACAGCCAATTAGCCTACTGTGCATGTCATTGGACTGTTGGAGAAAACTGAAGTAAATGGAGGAAATCTATGCAAACATGAGGAGGAACATGCTTACTCCATACAGAAACACCCAAACCCAGGACCTTCTTGCTGTGAGGTCGACATGCTAACCATCACACCACCATGACACCCACCTTATATCATTCTTTAAGGAACGCCCGTCATTAACATCTAATGCTCGAGTTTCTTTTACTGAGACAAAGATGCTTTTGTGGTCCATCTGCAGGCTGGTGACCCAATTCTGGATTTGCCGCAGTTCTACCTACCCTATAGGGATCACTGACAAGACTGTAGTTGAGGGATTTTCCCAAAACTGTTTTAGTGTTAGTCTTAGTTCAGTGTGAACTTGAAAGACAGTGTGAAATAGGGTGGTTGACGGCTACTTCTCATTGGAAGCACATAGGAACAAGCTATCTAAATGCATCTAAATCAGTGCTTCTCAAATAGTGGGGCGTGGTGACATGGGTGCCATATGATGCCATGGGCAGCGCGGGGTGATGCCGAAGGGAGCGCATATGACCCTGGGGAACACGCTTTTCTGGAATAGTGTACGAAAATTAAATGTAATTGCACCTCCACTCCAGTAGTTGGCAGTGGCGCTCTCATTGTCGCGCTATGATGTAGTGGTTTTTCGCACGAGCAAAATATATGAAGTGCAGTAAACAACCCCTCAAGAAACAACACAGAAAATTTTTTCACAGGAACGAAGAGAAAGGTGGAGAGAGACGGAGAGATTTAGACATAAATAAGTTGAATGATTTTAAATAAGGATGTATTTTTTTTTTATTTCAGGCACATTGGTGCACTTTAAATCTTTTGTGTTACAGATTAAAAAACAATGTTCATGAAGTTTTTCTTGATTATAAGTTGAACTATATTTCTTTCTTTTTTGTTTTTAATGTTCATAAAAATACAATGTTATGCAGAGGGGTACTAATACATTTTTTAGACAAATAATATTACTTATAGTCGCTCGTGGGGCGGTGGGGGGCGTGAAATGTTTTTTTCTTCCTAGAGGGGGCGCCACAGAAAATAATTGAGAAGCACTGATCTAAATGGACACACTGCCACGTCGATGACCCTTGAAAACACTTTTGGTCCTAAGAAAAGGCTGAAAAAAACAGAAAAACATAAAACAGTTCTCTGTCTCAGCAGCTTTAACTTTGTCCACCATTCTTAGCATATGAAAATGAAGGGTCTTCAGAAAACCTTTCAGCCATCAGATATTAAATTGGACAGGCCCTTCTGTTACTGTCATCAAAATCCAGGAATTGGATAAAGCCTCGATGCAAATTACTACCCAAGCATGGCATGTCAACATTCTCATTTTCTGTGATGAGAGGCATGTAAAAGAACCATTGCTGGCGTTCATAAGGAGTAGGCCAGTGGATTGTCGTCAATATGTTTCTGCCCTGCGATAGGCTCCAGCCTCTCCCCACAACTTTAATTGGGATTGAGTAGTTGCAGAAAATTAATTAATTCTGCTATGGTTGTGAGGAGGCTGTTGCTTGTCTCAGCCAACTCTGGGAGAAGGTAAGGTACACCCTAAACAGTTCGCAAATCGACTGTATTGCCAACATACACACAAACATTCGCACTCGTTCTCGCACCTAGAGTCAATCTTCAGTTCAGTTCATCATTTTCTGTACCCACTTAATCCTAATTTGGGTTGCGGGGAGGCTGGTGCCCATCCCAGCCAACTTCGGGCGAGGGCAGAGTACACCCTGGACAGCTCGCCAGGCCATCGCAGGGCAGAAACACGCTGACGGCTTTGCAGCCTACACTTGTCGAAAATCAGCAATGGTTCTTTTACATGCCTCTCACCATAGACAGTGGGAGACATGGCCGGCCTTTGATAACCCAGTTAGCTGCACTGGGGGGGACAGTGACAACCTTGTGCAGAGTGGGACTTGAACCCCCAACCTTTGGATCAGCGATCCAGCGCCCTATACCACTAGACCACCACTGCCCTAGAGTCAATCTGGAGCAGCAAATTTGCCGCATGTCCATGTCTTCAAACTGTCGAATCAAACTGGAGTACAGGGAGGAAACCCACGCATAGACAGGCAGAACATGCAAACCCCACCCCATATACAAGAAGCTCTCACTGCGCCCAGGACTCGAATTCAGGACTTCCTTATTGTAAGACGTTCTAACCTCTATGCCACAGCGCCAGCCCAAAAAGACAAGTTTTCACAGTGAACGTAAAGATGTAGCCCTTTGTAACCAATACGTCCTGTCAGCGGGTATACACGTCGCAGAGAATGGATGTACTAGTAGACAGTCCATCCAGATTTTAGAATGGCAGACAAAATGCTGCTGACGAGTGGAAATAAAGCTAAAAATAACACTGAATCTGCGACATGTTGAGGGAGTATCCACTTTGTAATTATAGCATGTGTATAAGAAATCCAGGAAAGATGGAGGTATTTATGGAATAACTGTATACAGTGGTACCTCACTTTACACAAGTCTCACCAAACAAAAAATGCAGGTTATGAAACGCACTTTCCTAAAACTTTTGTCTCTGTATACGGAACAAGTTCACGTTACGAAAGCGCCATCTTAAAAATTCAAACGCGTTATTCAAACGTGCCATTCAAACATTCAAACAATGCACGAGCTGCTCT
This sequence comes from Plotosus lineatus, assembly GCA_024760905.1. Lineage (NCBI taxonomy): Eukaryota > Metazoa > Chordata > Actinopteri > Siluriformes > Plotosidae > Plotosus > Plotosus lineatus. Next base: position 11,241,686 of record CM045732.1, read on the forward strand.
CCCATCAATGACGTTCAAACATCTCGCCCCGCTGGCCTCCCATTGGCTAGGAGAGATGACGCAGCTCCCTCTTATTGGCTATCTCCCAACATCCCGCAACGCTGGCCTCTCATTGGCTAGGAGGGATGACGCAGCGCCCTCCCATTGGCTATTATGGAGCTGAATCTACCATGATGCTTTTCGTGTAAAGGACAGAGTTACTGTTGTTTCTTGCTTTATTTCTTGACTCAGGCTTTTAACCTTCCATAAACATTTGTAAGATTATAATTCTGCTAAGAAGACATGGTCAACACACACATGCACGCACACGCACACACACTCTCACACACACACACACACACACACACACACACACTCTCACACACACACACACACACACACACACACACACACACGCGCACACGCGCACGCGCGTGTGCACGAGCATGTGATTTCCGGTGCGAGTGAGAAGAAGAAACGGGCTCAAGTGATATCACAAAGGAATATGGCCAAACCCATCAACCATCGGTATGATATTGACGCAGAAGGAGGTCTTAAAAGGTATGCTTTTATAATTTTTAAAGGGTTTAGACCAGTGTTTCCTAACCTTTTTGAGCCAAGGCACACCTTTTACATTAGAAAAATCACGAGGCACACCACGGAACAAAAATTATACTGCCCTCTAGCAGAACAGCACTGTTACTACACGCAAAGTGAAATTGGTTAATCTTCCGCGGCGCACCTGATGATTTCTCACGGCACACTAATGTGCCGCAGAACAGGGGTTGGGAAACACTGGTTTAGGGGGTAGTATTGGGGCCTTGGAACGAATCGCACGGTTTACATGTAAAATGCAGTTCAATTTACAAAAAATGCAGATTACGCAAAATGCGCTGGAACGGATTAATTTCATAAAGTGAGGTACCACTGTATACTGTACTGAATCAACATGTGAACTTGTTGGAAAATGTCACTACAGTATTCTGATGCTTTCAATGCCGTATTCAAGGCATGAGACTGCATTTACCTGACAGTAAGTCAAAACGGATGAACAGATTTTTCTTAATTTGTTGTCGGAAGACAAAAAACTCCAGAGGGTTACCACACAATAGCATTTTCCTTGTCATCGCAAAACTCCACATATGAATTCTGAAAATGGCTCCCCAGCCATATAGTCGAGTGTGAAGAATGGCATTTAGGAAGATGGCACTGTGTTTTAAAATAGCAACGTGGTGCCCGGCTTCATATGGCTCAGAGGAGGCATGTGCTATCGTGATGGCGAGATCTGGGACCCGGTCTTTCAAAAATTACTAAAAGAGAAAACAGTATTTTTCTCACTCACTTATTTGTCAAGACAATTAAAAGGGTCATAGTTGACACTTGGTGAAGGCGGGGAACACCCTGAACAGCTCACTAGACCATTCATTCATCCGTTAATTTTCTGAACCGCTTAATCCTTATTAGGGTTGTGGGGAGGCCGGCACTCATCTCAGGAGACCCTGGGTGATGGCTGGGAACCCTGAACAGCCGACTAAATCATCACCGGGCCAACACTCACATCTAAGGGCAATTTGGAATAGACACTGAACCATACGGCTATGTTTTTGGACTATGGGAGAAGAAACCGGAGTACAAGAATAAGCCCACGCATTCAAGGGGAGAACATGAAAACCCCACACAGAACCATCCCCGGGACTTGAACCCAGGACCTTCTTGCTGTAAGGTGAAAGTGCTAACCTGCACATTAGGCTAACTGGCTGTTTCAGTGATGTATTGCCCTGTGATGTATTGGTGAGCAGTTAAGGGTGAGCCCTTTTCCCCCGAGATGGCTAAAATAGGTTCCTCCCTCCCAGTGATTCTAAGATTAAGTAGTTCAGCAAATACGTGATTTATCAGTGGATCTTTATCACATAGTACATCAATATTACATTATATGGTTTTCAGAATGTGAATTTACCATAAAAAATACATGGTGTGCAAGGCTGAATCCTCTTATGCATTCTGTGTAAGAATCCTGTCTAACACTGACAGTTTTTTGTTTGTTTCTTGCTGGAGAAACAGTGCTGTCAGCATGACAGTGGAGACACTGGAATTCCCAGTGGTTTTACCCCGAATACTGCAGAAATACCCCTAAAATATGAAGAATAGATAAAGGACTATATCAGAAAACAGATCAAGTAAACTGCAATATAAATATTCAGGTAACCACCTATGAAACAGAATTCATTTCACATATACAGTGGTACCTCACTTTACGAAAGTGTCGCCAAAAATAAAAATGCAGGTTACGATACGCATTTTCCTAAAATTTTTGTCTCTGTATACGGAACAAGTTCACGTTATGAAAGCACCATCTTAAAAATTCAAAACGCGCCATTCAAACATTAAAACGCGCCATTCAAACAATGCACGAGCTGCTCTCCCATCAATGATGTTCAAACATCCCATCCCGCTGGCCTCCCATTGGCTAACAACTGAGCTGTCGTTCATGTCGCCTTCACTCGAGCGCCATCTTGGACAGGTCCACCTGACGCCATCTTGGACAGGGATCCCATTGGCTAGGAGGGATGACGCAGCTACCTCCAATTGCCTATCTCCCAACCTTCCTATCCTTGGAATGAATCACGCGTTTTACATGTAAAGTGCAGTTCAATTTACGAAAAATGCAGGTTACGAAAAAGGTTCTGGAACGGATTAATTTCGTAAAGTGAGGTACCACTGTAGGCCTTAATATTAGTCGATGCAGAAGGGTTTATGAACTGCGTAATCCTACTTAGGGTCCCAGGGAGGCTGGTACCCATCTCAGTCGACACTGGATGAAGGCAGTGGATACCCTGAACAGTTCACCACGTCATCGCAGTGAAGAAACATGCTGACGGCTATGCAGCCTATTCTTTTCCGAACCACAGCAATGGTACTTTTACATGTTTCTCACCATAGATAGTGACAGACGTGGCTTGCCCTTAATAACCAAAAGGTTAGTTGCACTGGGGGGGGGCTGTAGTAACAACTTGGTGAGAGTGGGGCTTGAACCCCAGCAAGCCTTCAGATCAGTAAGTCAGCACTCTACCACTGGGCCACAAAATACCCTTGTATTGTAAAAGCACAAGACAGGAACTTACACAATCGTAATCTTCGGACATGTGAAGGATGACATTGCCTTTTCCTGGGAGATTACTCCAGTCAACACAAATTACCTAGAAAAAAAAAAGGGAGAGTAGATTGAAAAGTGACAGATGGGAGATAGGTGTGGCACCGGATGTGATTTCTCATGATTAACGCTAACATTACTTACAGAAAAATAACGAATTGTTTTAAATAATTACTTTCGTTCATTACTAACAGACAAAATTATCAAAATATTGTACTGTATCTTAAACAAGTAAGTTACTCATGGAAAACTGCGAGAAGATTATTTGAAATTAGAAAAACAAATCAATAAATATTTAACGATTTTAGTACATGGCGACAACATATTTAGTCTATAAATCCTATAGCTAGCTGCATTGTGCGCTAAGATGTGTGGCAGTTCAATGTATTTCCTGAAGAGAAACAGTACACGGCAGATATACTGTAGAATAAAGATTTACAAAGTGCTCACTGCTCCTCGGAGAGCTCTTATTTATCACAGGAAGGAAAACAAGATTAAGCTACCAAAACGCTTACAGACACAGATGAAGCGACTTGATAAGAAGCAGGTAAGTAACAGTGCCTGAAGGAAATTAAAGATGTCCAACATTTTAAACTGATATAAACTGATCATTAACTTTGTTAGCTTGGTGTGTACAGCGAAATCTCAGATTTTGGTTTTTGTACTTTTTTGTTAGCTTTCAGCTCGATGTGTACTCAATACAGGGATCCCTCGCTAATTCACGCGGCTTCAGTGCATCGCGTTTTTTTTTTTTTTTTTTTTTAAATATTCATCGAATTAAAAAATAAGGAAATTAAGGAAGAATAGGGAGAAAAGTGAAGGAAAATGCCACAAAAACAAGGCCAATTATGCAACAAAAAAAAAAAACCCTAAACAAACACAAAACAAAAAACAACCCAAAACCTCCCATCAAAACTAGTTCCATTTTTATGTGAGGTGCGCATCTGTGTGCACGTACGCGTGTCTGTATGTGTTTGTATTTATATTGTATTTACATCTCATGCATTATTTTTCAATGTTTAATTGTTATTATAAGCATTTATAGCATTGAATATGTATTTATTGATATTATATATACATACATATATATATATATATATATATATATATATATATATACATCAGTTGTTGTGGGGGGGTTGATCCTACTTTGCGGAATTCAGAGGTCGTGGGAGGATCTCGGTCCGAATTATCCGTGAGGGATCCCCGTACTTCAAGCTGAGGTTTCTCTGTACAGACTGAGCGGGTTATATATAAATGTAATGTTATTTCTGTCCAAAATCTCGTACTTTGTTCAGAATTACTTCACTGACGAATCTTTCGCATACGTACTACTTTCTCTATTTAATAAATTATTTATATAACTGTGTGTTCTTTTATTTATTTTAAACAAGATTTTTCTTTCAATACTAACTGTACGTATTAACTCTATCCATCTATTTATATACCCAGGCAACCTGTCTGTCTACTTACCTATCCATCTGTCTATTTATTTAGCTGCCCATCTCTCCATCATTATTTTCTCAATCGTTAAATATTTCTTTCAGTTTGTTTATATATCTGCATATATATCCTTCCATCTGGCCAGTCATCCAGCCTATATATCCATCTATACAGCCATCTTCCCATACAGTATATCCATTCACACGCCTATCCGTCCAACCTACTCATCTATCAACCCATACGACCACCTTTTGATTCATCATCCATCCCTCCATCCATCTATCTACCTGCTCTGCTTCATGCGAATCATGCAGGTCTGTCTCTGACAGATAATCAGTGCCTCCATGACGAAGCTCAGACTCCTCTGACTCTTCTGACTCCTCTGACTCCTCCACTGCTTCATGCCAGGATGTCTCAGTAAAGGCCACAATAGGTATGTCTGAATCTGTTGAAGAAGGTGGCTTCCAAACATCGATCTCTTTTCCATCTACCTCAGTAGGGAACGCCACAACCTCCACATTTTCCTCCTGTTCCTCGAAGTCATCCTGTTGGGAATCATCAGGCTGTAAGGGCACTTGGCTCGGAAACACCCCTATTTCTGGAATGGTAGGTGCCTGGGTGAGGATATTCTCTCTTACATCATCAAAGTCCTCCTCAGGGCTGTCAGCACCAGCTGTGGCCTCAGGTGGGGGGCTGTTTTTTCCAAAGAACCCAGCCATGGACTCGGTGATGAAGGAGTGAGCGTCTGTGATTGACGAGTGTGTGAGTGGAGAGGCAGCTGTGGTAGACTCTGGATAGGGAGAACGAGCTGGAAAACCACTGGCCTCATACTCCCTCTGCCATTGTTTTTGGTCTGAAGCTTTAACCACAGGGAGGAAGAAGGATGAGGAGGAATTCAACTTCTTGGGATCCTTGCGAAGTGTGAGAGCCGAAGGGTGAGAGGAGGATGGATTATAACCTGGGAGAGGACATGGGGGAAAAGGAGTTCTGTATATTGTGGTTATATACTTGTCAGGCAACTGTCATACATGCTGTGAAAGTGTATTCGAGTGTAAAACTGAGAAGAACTGAGATTGGAATGGAGAAGAAGAAAGGAAAAATTAAGGATGCGTGGATGGATGAATGGTTGGAAGGATGGATGGATGCATGAATGACTTTGATGGAGAGACAAAGAAATGCCACACTGTATTATACTTTCCTATACCATCCACATTCTAGTGCTACATTTCATAATATTCTGTGTATTCTATATTATTTAGACATGAAGTGCGGTGAGTTACAGCAGCTTAAATTTCTGTAATAAAGCAAAGCGGCTTCAATAAACCGAGCCTGTACGTTCACAGTTATTGAACTGACACCATGCTGATGTTAATAAATCATGAGGTGTTGGGGAAGAAGATAGGAAGGTGTATCAATAAAGAGAAAAGAAAAGAAGGAAGGACGGAAAGAAACAAAAAACAAAAAGAGAAATGAAGAAAAATAAACTGAGACCGATCAAAGAATATAAAGACAGAATAGTTAATACTGTATACATCCTTATCTTTGTAATTAATGGGCCACAGGAAGACCACCTTTTGCCAAACAGTACAAAAAGAAAAATCAAAGTTATTATTCATTCATTCATTTTCTGAAACAGTTACTCGTAATTAAGGTCACGGGGAGGCTGGTGCCCATCACAGCCAACTCTGGGCGAGGGCAGAGTACTCCCTGGACAGCTCGCCAGGCCATCGCAGGGCAGAAACACGCTGACGGCTTTATTTTTTTTATTTTATTTTTTATATATTATTTTATTTTGACGGACAGTGAGAGACATGGCCGGCCTTTGATAACCCAGTTAGCTGCACTGGGAGGGGACAGTGACAACCTGTTGAGAGTGGGGCTTGAACCCCCAACCTTGGGATCAGTGATTCAGCGCCCTATACCACCAGGCCACCACAGTCCCTATCAAAGTCATTATCTAGTCATTAATTTATTAATTTTCCAAATTGCTTAATCCACATTATGGTCACAGGGAGGCTTGAATGTTTCTCAGCGACATTGGGTGTAGACCGGATTGACCCTAAACATCTTGCCAGAGCACCACAGGACCAACACATATTTCAGGGCAATCTGAAACAATCATTTAGTCTAATGTGCATGTTCCATGGACTTCATTACTGACAGATCATCAATCGACTTTATACATTATACAGTACTATATATGAGAAATCAACAAGAAACTATTTACAATCTATAACGTTGAACTCAAACATCAATCCTGTCAGGGTCAAACAGAGGCTGGAACCTATCAGTTATATATTTAAGATTAGTTTATATACAGTATACACACACACACACACACACATATATATATATATATATATATATATATATATATATATATATATATACATACATACATACATACACACACATACTTTAAAAAAAAAAAAAATATATATATATATATATATATATATATATATATAAATAAAATGACAGTGGTGGCCTAGTGGTCTAGAGCGTCAAATCACTGAGCCTAAGGTTGGGGTTTGAGTCCCACTTTCCATAAGGTTGTCACTGTCCCCGCCCCAGTGCAGCTAATTGGGTGATCAAAGGCCTACCACGTCTCTCACTGTCTATGGTGTGAGGTTCATGTAAAAGAACCATTGTGCACTTTCAACAAGAGTAGCTGCAAAGCCATCAGTGTGTTTCCGCCCTGCAGTGGCCTGGTGAGCTGTCCAGGGTGTACTCTGCCCTCGCCTGGAGTCGGCTGGGATGGGCGCCAGCCTTCCCAAAACAATAATTAGGATTAAGCGGTTACAGTAAATGGTGATTTTATATATATATATATATATATATATATATATATATATATATATATATATATATATATATATCATCTTCCGCTTAGTCCAGGGTCGGGTCATGTCAGGTCATTTTATATATTTATATATATATATATATATATATATATCTTCTTCTTCTTCTTTTACTTTCGGCTGCTCCCTTCAGGGTCGCCACAGCAAATCATCCGCCTCCACCTCACCCTGTCCTCCGTGATCTTCTTTTCTGACTCCAACGACCTTCATGTCTTCCTTCACCACGTCCATAAATCTCTTCTTCGGTCTTCCTCGAGGCCTTCTGCCTGGTAGTTCCAACCTCATCATCCTACTGCCAATATACTCACTATCCCTCCTCTGTACATGTCCAAACCATCTCAATCTCGCCTCTCTGACTTTGTCTCCAAAACATCTTACGTGGGCTGTCCCTCTGATATACTCATTTCTGATCCTATCCATATATAATGGTTGTGGAGAAAAGGAAAAACTGGTCTTCTTTAAAAAAAAAAAAGGCTTCAGGGGATTAGTATTCAAAACCCATTATGGAAACTGGACATGTGAACAAGTGGACTATTCAGATACAGGATTTAATTTTCTTACACATTCTTCATCTCTTTCCCTCTCTTTTTCTCTCTCACACACACAAACAAACACACCCGCGCATACACACACACACACACACACACACACACACACACACACACACACACACACACCATGTATATACTACAGAAAGAAATTTGACAGAATGAGTTCCTTCATTGGAAACCAACATTACAGGGCAAGCATGTCAGCTAAAAATATGGATTTAAAAAAAAAAATTGGGGGTCCAATAAATCCCATATGTCTTGGAAAGCCACAATAATGTATGAAATATTTCATCCTTGTGGGAATAAAACTGTGTCAAACAGAAAACTCGTAATCCTAATTAGGGTCACAAGAAGGCTGCTCCCTTTCTCAGCCAACTCTGGGCAAAGGCAGGGTACAAACCTCAACATCTCACGAGACCATTGCAGGGCAACACACATACAACCATTCTACCAACAGCCCATTAGCCCACGATGCATGTTTTTTGGACTGTGGGAGGAAACCAGAGAACCCAGAGGAAACCCATGGAAGCACGATACAAACATCCAAACTCCACACAGAAATGCCCGAGCCCGAGAATCAAACCCGGGCCTCCTTGCTGTGAGGTGGATGTGCCAACCACTGCGCCACCTTGCCACCCTAGAGTGAACAGCAATATTATTAAATTGATGGGGAAAAAATTCTTCTCACAAATTAGGAAGGAAGTAGAAATTTATCACGAGCCACTAAAGGCGAGCAGGAAAAATCGTAAAACAATCGTAATTATAAAGCGTAAACAGCATGTTCGCACATATTTTTCAGTTGGCTAACTACAATTTTGAAATTCAGGCAAAATTGTGTGATAGGGACCGCAGTTTAAAATGGAGCTCCGTCGGCTGAATGACAGTTATGAGACCACTTATGTAAATACTGATGAGTCATACTTCAATATGAGACACGTCTCTTACTGCATACAGGGATGGTCTGGAAATGCTTTCTGTGCCTGACCTAAGAAATGTCTTCAGAAGATGAGAGGTGGACATTTTTGAGACGCCACTTTGACATTAAAAGACGTCTGGAAGAAAGGTCCATGACCTCAGTTTGCTCTAATATACTGGATGACTCTGACAATTAGGAAAAAAAGAACTGTTCTTACCTTGTTCATTCACTTTCTGAACCACTTATTCCTATTCGGGCTGCAATAAGGATGGAGTCTGTCTCAGCCTTCTTTTGGTGAAGGTGGTGTATACCCTAAAAAGCTCACCGGTCCATTGTAGGGCCAGGATACACAAAACTATTCACACCGATGAGCAATCTAGAAATATGCAGGTCTTTGTACCATGGAAGGAAACTGGAGTCCGCAGAGAAGTCCATGCAACCACAGGGAGAAAGAAATGGCCTCCATGAGCCTGAGACTCGAACCCAGCACCCTCATGCAGTGAGGGGGGGGTCACTTTATATATACTGTATATACTGTATAGTATATATACACTACTTTATACGGTACTAAAAAAATATTGTATACAAAGAAATGCTGAAGATTAATTGTGTTTTTATTCTGAACCACTTAATCCTAATTAGGGTCCCAGAGAGGCTGATGTCTAACTCAGCAAACTCTGGGCAAGGGCAGAGTACACCCTGGACAGCTCGCCAGGCTATCGCAGTACTTTTACAATGGTTCTTTTGCGTCTCACCATAGATAGTGAGAGACATAGGTAAAGTCCATTGGGCTTTTTACACCTGAGTCACTGAGTCATAGTGGCTTATCGTGAAGCGACCATGAGTTCAACTCCCCCTGGATGGGACGCTAGTCCATCGCAGGTTACCTTCCCAGTATATTTTTACTGGTACCCATTTATACTGCTGGGTGACCAGAGGCACACTTGTGGTTGAGACCTTGCCCAGGGGTATTAGCACAGTGAGGGTCTCAGTGGGATTCGAACTCACAACCTCCCGATCATGAGCCCATCACTCTAACCACTACACCACCGGCTCCACCACACAAATATATAATACAATATAATATAATCTCGTGCTTAAAACATCCTTTTCCATGAATTATGCATTACAGGTTCTGAATAATGATTCCATGAATGTCTCACAGCACACACTCAACCCCTACCTGAACATTTGTTTTACATATAAAATATTTGGAAAGTCCCACACAGATCGCATGTTTGACAAAAGACGCATAGTCTGAATTTTCTAAATACATAACCCTCTCTCTGTCTGGAGTCTTCCTTAATACTGTGATATTGACTGGTCAGACCTGTTCAAAACTACGTCCTTGTATCCGAATAACAATGTGAACGTTACGGATTGTCTCACAAAAGGAATTTAATCATTATTCCTTAATTTTCTAGATGGCTTCATCCTGATTAGAGTTGTGGTGAGGCTGGCGCACATCTCAGCGGACTTTGGGCAAAGGCAGGGTACATTCTTAACCAGTCCATTGTAGGGCCGACAAACATACAACCATTCACACTCACGGGCAGGCCCAGGGCAATTTGGAACAGCCAATCAGCCTACGGTGCATGTTTTTGGACTGTGGGAGGAAACCAGAGTACCCAGAGGAAACCCACAACAAGCATGAGAAAACCGTGATTTTCTTGCTGTGAGGTGAACATCCAAACCGATGCGTCACGGCGCCGCCCAATTCAACCATTATAAAACCTTTAGCTATGCAATGGCCTGGTGAATAGTCGAGGGCAGGGGTCCGCAACTTTTGCCATTCAAAGAGCCATTTGGATCCGTTTTCCACATTAAAGAAAACACTGGGAGCCACAAATCCTTTTTTGACATTTAAAATCAAATAACACTTCATATAATGTTTTTCCCCTTTGTCCTTCATGTTCATATAAAACAACAGTGTGTTGCATTGATTGAAACGACTACAGCGACAATTAAATTACAATTCTGCTTCCAAAAAATCATTTAGATTAAAAAAAAAAATCGCCAGCCTCCCCGCGACCCTAATTAGGATTAATTGGTTCAGAAAATGAATGAATGTGTTCGAGTCCTTCTTGTATTTTTATAAAGAAAAAGAATATCTATCCCACGAAGCGAGAGACGGCGTGCAGCCAGATGTGTTAACGGGTTGGGTAGTCTACCTTCACGCCCTTCAAAGGATCTTTTTTTTCTTTATTCGTTATATTAATGTTGTTTTGTCATAGTTTTAATTTACAAAAACGACAACAACACAGAAAAGTATTTGAAGACTTATTTTAAGAAGGAGCCTGCGCAACATTCTTTTAAATAATATTAATGCTTAATGCTGCACTGACTGACCCATTCTCAGAGTGGAGACTGAACCACACCCAGTCTTTTATTTTGTCACTGGGAGGACAGTTATTTAATTCGGTGATTGCTGTGTATAAACAAATCCCATCCAACGTCTCTTACTTCAGTTGTGATTTCCGTTCCTGGATTACAAACCCCGGTGGCGGAAAAAATCTCCCTCGCCGCGCTGCGACTTGCCATGAGCTCTTTTAGGGCTCTTTTATATTATTTGGTGTGGGCGGGGTTATTTGTAAAATCACCCCGCCCACACTAAATAAATATCCGCCCACACCCGTGACTGTTAATTTTCATCCGTGTAATTTTCAAACCTAAAAGAGCATTTTTGGAAGGGTACCCACATCATTCAGGTGAAAGCTGGTTTGACTCTTTAACCCCCGGAAGCCCGAAGTGCTTCTGATGTGGGTAAATAAGCACCTTATGGTGCATCCGTCGGCCACCGTAAAGTACATTATTTTTAAAAGCCATGGAGCTGCACCAGAGAGGTGAAAGAGCTGCATGCGGCTCTGGAGCCACGAGTTGCCGACCCCAAGACTCTAGGGTGTACCCTGCCTTCACCCAGAGCCGACGGAGATGGCCAACCTCACTGCGACCCTGATTAGATTAAGAGTTTCAGAAAATTAATGACTGGATAAAGTCCGGGCAGTGGTGGCCTAGTGGTAAAAGGTGCTGGATTGGTGACCCTAGGGTTGGGGGTTCGAGTCCCACTTTCCATAAGGTTGTCACTGTCCCCCTAGTCCAGCTAACTGGGTGATCAAAGACTGGCTATGTCTCTCACTGTCTATGGTGAGAGGTTGATGTAAAAAAACCATTGCTGAGTTTCGTAAAGAGGAGCTGCACAGCTGTTGGCATGTTTCTGTGCCTTACTAAGGGTCGTGTCAGGAAGGGCACCCGACGTGAAAACCTATGCCAGATCAAACATGGTGATCATTAATATGACTTCCATGAAGACAGAGGCAGATGATTCACTGTTGTGTCCCCTGAAAGGGAACAGCTGAAAGGAAAAGAATGACTGGATAAAGTCCATAATGTTCTTTATTGTTTATTCATTTGCTCATTCATTCCGCAAACCACAAAATTCTACTAGGGTCGCGGGGACGCCCAAATCTGTGTGCATCCTGAATAACTTGACACTTAAGTTGAATAACTTTGGACAACAAAACACAAACATTCACACTGACTTTTACACATAGGGCAGTGCTTCTCAATTATTTTCTGTGGCGCCCCCTCAGGAAGAAAAAAACATTTCACGCCAGCCCCACCGCCCCGCGAGCGACTATAAATAGTATTATTCATCAGTTCAGTTCATTTTCTGTAACCGCTTCATCCTAATTAGGGTCGCGGGGAAGCTGGCGCCCATCCCAGCCAACTTCGGGCGAGGGCAGAGTACACCCTGGACAGCTCGCCAGGCCATCGCAGGGCGGAAACACGCCGACGGCTTTGGAGCCGACTCTTGTCGAAAGTCAGCAATGGTTCTTTTACATGCCTCACACCATAGACAGTGAGAGACATGGCCGGCCTTTGACAACCCAGTTAGCTGCACTGGGGGGGGGGGGGCAGTGACAACCTTGTGGAGAGTGGGACTCGAACCCCCAACCTTTGGATCAGCGATCCAGTGCCCTATACCACTAGACCACCACTGCCTAAATAGTATTATTTGTCTAGAAAATTGTTATTAGTACATCTCTGCATAACATTGCATCTTTATTAACATTAAAAACAAACAAAAAAAAGAAATATAGCTCAATTTACAATAAAGAACCTCATTAAACTTCATTAACATTGTTTTTTTTATCTGTAATAGAAACGATTTAAAGTGCACCAATGTGTCTGAAATAAAAAAAAAAAAAAAAAAAAAAAACATACTTAAATAAGTTGAATGGGTTTAAATATGTCTTAATATCTCCATCTCTCTCCACCTTCCTCTTCTTTCTTGTGAGAAATTCTTCCGTGTTGTTTCTTGAGGGGTTGTTCACTGCACTTCATATCGTTTGCTTGTGCGAAAAACCGCGACACCATGGCTCGAAAATGAGAGCGCCACTGCCAACTAGTGGAGTGGAGGTGCAATTACACTTAATTCTCGTACCCAAGAATTCTCGTTCCAGAAAAGCATGTTCATTAGGATCATATGGTTCCCCCGGCATCACACAGCGCCCCCTTTACACACACACACACACACACACACACACACACACACACACACACACACACACACACACACACCCGGCATTATACCGCACCCTGCCCCACTATTTGAGAAACACTGACCTAGGGGCAATTTGAAACAGGCAATGAACCTAATGTGTATGTCTTTGTAGTGCGGGAGGAAACAGGAGTACCCGGAAGCCTGGGGAGAACATGCAGTCTCCTCACAGTAAAGCCCTTGCCTTGATCTTATAACCTCCTTGTTGTGAAGGGGATTGATAACCACTATGCCACCACGCTGCTTTAATGTTATCATGTATTTAATTAGCATTATGGTAATGTGTGTTTGCTAATTCTTAGCGAAAAAAATAACTCAATCCTCTTACTTTCTACAATGTTATTTATTAAAGCGTGAAATGCAGCCATGACAATCCAAAGAATATTGTGAAATTAACTATTATTGCTGGCATTGTGTTAGCAGATGTTTTTCTCGTTAAATTATGTGTTTTCGTTTGTTCAAGTTTAATTTTGTACATAAAAGACCTTTTAGTTTATTTTTGCAACCAATGGAATAGTCCACGTTTTGATGTCACAGTGGAGGGCGCAGCATTCTAAACCCCTTACGAACGACTACTAATCACAGTGATTCCATTTAAAACACAAATTACTTTTACTTTGATCCGACATTTACATACCAATTAAAGAATCTGGATCCAGACTGGAGTTGAGTTCTACTTGAATATCCCACTTTCGCAATGCCAGGGGACCCTTATTCTCCTCGCTGTCTTCACTGAAGTATCCAGAACTCTCCTGGGAACTTTCTATGAAACCAGGCATGGCAGGCTTTTCTGCATCCTGATGGACACCGTTGTGTTCCTTCAGAGCAATAGTACCATCCACAATGGGTTGAGATGAAGCAGAGGAGCTGGACAGGGGTGTTGGACTGCCATTCAGAACTTTAGAAATTGCGACAAGCACAAGAAAGGAACCTGAAGTGGAAAGTAAAAGAAAAATAATAATAAATTGGAATAACAAAAACAAACACTGTTCAAGTGGACTGAATGCTCCAATTATAAGCATATAATCAGTAATGAGACTGAACGTTCTACAACAGTGATGCACTGTAAACAGGAACCAGATGTTATGTAATAATTAGTATATACTACATGGGAAGGCTGCGATCTGATTGGTTCAATATAGAGGATCATGTTTGAATCAAAATGATTCTATATCATCACTTGGATCACTTGGAGAAGGCAGCATCATCGGTGTCATGCCTCAAAATTGGACAAATAGACTAAATCTGGGAAAATTTAAATCTAATTTTAATTAGTTTTCACAGGATACATTAATAATTTGAGTTTATAAAGAACATCTTTCAGAGTTTGCCTGTCCTGCCCTGTCATGGTTAAAATATGTAAAAATAAATAAATAAATAAATAAATAAATACCTAGCAAAAATGATATTTCTATGTAGTTTATACTAAAATCCTGAATGACTATGAAAATTCACTATGAGCTACACATTGTTTGATTCTTCTCGGAGCTTACGCAGCTCGCCTGAGTTGTTTCCATAACAGGTAAAATCTGTAAAAATAAAAATAAAGTAAAAGGACCTTGCTTTGGTTTGCTTTTTTTGTGTGTGTATATGTAATATAGTACTGTATTAAAACTCTATATATTTACCCCAGGAAAATGGCTGCCGCTAAATTCCACATCCTGTCTTGGGGACTATTCACCCCGACACTCATGTTTATTATGAGCATTACAGAAAGAATAGCCGATACGTACCACTAAAGGTAGGGGATAAAAGTGCTTGTTCTCTTTTTATAAAGGCATTCTTGGAATATCTTTTCCCCCAGTAAGCTGTGTGAATAGGAATTAATATTCATAACTGAACTATAGCAGGACAAATGAAAGTTGAGGACGCATACAGACTAACAAGTGTCAACTGTCTAACTTACCCAACAACACTCCAGCTGGCCCTTGACTACAGATGGTTCTGTATCAGCCAACTTGACATTTGAAACAAATAATTTCTCACTTATACTACAGTGTCACTGCGGAATTAGGGTTAGCATTCGCAAACAAAAGAAACTAAAGTCGTATGTTTGGACCACTAAAATAAAAATTACAATTTAACATAAAAATACCATAATCATGATGAAAACAATAAAGATATTAATAATTTATGGGCGCCATTTATGTGTTTTTAATCTCACATTATGTAAACAACTAAAAGAAACAACAGAACAAAACACATTTTATTTCCCATGTACTAAATGTAAATGCTAACAAGTAGTCCATTAAAGTATTGGAACCATCGTTAGCGAGCCCTTTGTGTTTTTTTTTTACATCCAAGCCATAGTGGTTCATCAGGCTGGTGCTTATCCCCGGTTTCCGTAGCGTGAAGCAACCAGGAGTTCATATCCTCCTGTATGGGACGCTAGTCCGTCGCAGGTCAACTTCCCAGTATAATATTTTTACTGGTACCCATTTATACTGCTGGGTGAACAGAGGCACACTTGTGGTCAAGACCTTGCCCAGGGGTCTTAGCACGTTGAGGTCTAACTGGAATTTGAACACACAACCTCCTGATCATGAGCACAGCACCCTAACCACGACCCCATCAGCCCCACATTGGAGCCATAGTGTAAGTTGTAAAATAGATTTTTAAGAACTCAGTCAAGAAGTGCCAGAAATGCAGCCGTGAGGGGGGGGCACAAACCAGTGTCTCTCCCTCACGCCGGTCCCAAGCCCGGATAAATGCAGAGGGTTGCGTCAGGAAGGGCATCCGGCGTAAAACAAATGCCAAATAAACTATGCGAATCACAAGAAAGAATGACATACCGGATCGGTCGAGGTCTGGTTAACAACCCATCGCCATCAGTGCCACAACCAACAGGGTGCTGATGGAAATTGACTACTGTTGGTCGAAGACGTCGAAGAAGGAGAGGCGGGAGGCTGGCCTGCAGAGAGAGAAGAGGAAAGGCATGAGTCTAGGACTGAAAGTAGGGACTTTGAATATTGGAACTATGACAGGAAAAGGTAGAGAGCTGGCTGACATGATGCAGAGGAGGAAGGTGGACATACTGTGTGTTCAGGAGACCAGGTGGAAAGGTCGCAAGGCTAGAAGCATAGGAGCAGGGTTTAAGCTGTTTTATCAATGGTGTGGATGGGAAGAGAAATGGAGTCGGAGTCATCTTGAAGGAGGAGTTTGTCAGGAATGTTCTAGAAGTGAAAAGAGTGTCAGACAGAGTGATGAGTCTCAAGTTAGAAATTAAAAGTGTGATGGTCAATGTTGTTAGTGCTTATGCCCCACAGACAGGATGAGCGAGAAGAGAAGGAGAGATTCTGGAGGGAGTTAGATGAAGTGATGCAGAGTACCCCAGAGGTGAAAGAGTGGTCATTGGGGCAGACTTCAATGGACATGTTGGTGCAGGAAACAGAGGGGACGAGGAAGTGATGGGTAGGTTTGGTATCCAGGACAGGAACGCAGAAGGACAGATGTTGGTAGATTTTGCAAAAAGGATGGAAATGGCTGTGGTGAATACTTTCTTCCAGAAGAGAGAGGAGCATAGGGTGACTTATAAAAGTGGAGGTAGGAGCACACAGGTAGACTACATCTTGTGCAGGCGATGTAATTTAAAGGAAGTCAGTGACTGCAAAGTAGTAGCGAGTGAGAGTGTTGCCAAACAGCATAGGATGGTGGTGTGCAGGATGATGTGCTGATGGTGAGGAAGGCGAAGAAGGCAAAGGCAGAGCAGAAGACAAAGTGGTGGAAGTTGAAAAGGAAGAGGTCGGGTTGTCTTCAAGGAGGAGTTGAAACAGGCTTTGGGTGGTCAGAAGTGCTTCCAGATGACTGGACAACTACAGCGAATGTGATCAGGAGACGGGTAGAGAATACTTGGTGTGTCATCTGGAAGGAAAGTAGATAAGGAGACTTGGTGGTGGAATGAGGAAGTGCAAGAGTGTGTACAAAGGAAGAGATTAGCTAAGAAGAAGTGGACATTGACAAAACCGAAGAGAGTAAACAGGAGTACAGGGAGACACAGCGTAAGGCAAAGGTAGTAGCAGTGTCAAAGGCCAAACAGAGCGCTGCTTGATGACTTGTATGCTCGGTTGGAAAGTAAGGAGGAGAAAATGATTTATACAGGTTGGCACAGCAGAGAAATAGAGATGGGAAGGACGTGCAGCAAGTTAGATTGATAAAGGACAGACAGGGAAATGTACTGACTGGATGACAGAAGCGTGCTGGGAAGATGGAAAGAGTACTTTGAAGAGCTGATGAATGAGGAAAATGAGAGAGAAAAAAGAGTAGAAGAGGTGACTGTTGAGGACCAGGAAGTAGCAAAGATTAGTAAGGGTGAAGTGAGGAGGGCATTGAAGAGGATGAAGAATGGAAAGGCAGTTGGTCCTGATGACATACCGTGGAGGTATGGAAGTGTCTAGGAGAGGTAGCAGTAGATTTTCTGACAAGATCATTTAACAAGGTCTTAGAGAGCGAGAGGATGCCAGAGGAAGGGAGGAGAAGTGTGCTGGTGCCCATTTTTAAGAACAAGGGAGACGTGCAGAGTTGTGGGCAACTGGCAGAGGGATAAAGTTGATGAGCCATACGATGAAGTTATGGGAAAGAATAGTGGAAGCTAGACTAAGGGCAGAAGTCAGCATTTGTGAACAACAGTTTGGTTTCATGCCCAGAAAGAGCACCACAGATGCAGTGTTTGCCTTGAGGACGTTAATGGAGAAGTACAGAGAAGGTCAGACGGAGCTGCATTGTGCCTTTGTGGATCTGGGAGAAAGCATATGACAGGGTGCCGAGAGAAGAACTGTGGTATTGCATGAGGAAGTCTGGAGTGGCAGAGAAGTATGTTAGAGTGGTGCAGGACATGTATGAGAGATGTAAGACAGTGGTGAGGTGTGCTGTTGGTGACAGAAGAGTTCAAGGTGGAGGTGGACTGCATCAAGGGTCAGCTCTCAGCCCCTTCTTGTTTGCTATGGTGATGGACAGGCTGACAGACGAGGTTAGACAAGATTCCCCATGGACTATGATGTTTGCAGATGACATTGTAATCTGTAGTGAGAGCAGAGAACAAGTGCAGGAAAATCTAGAGAGCTGGAGGTATGCCCTGGAAAGGAGGGGAATGAAGATTAGCCTCAGTAAGACAGAATACATGTGCATGAATGACAAGGACCAAAGAGGAACGGGGAGATTACAGGGAGCAGAGATAAGAAAGGTGGAGGATTTTAAGTACTTAGGCTCAACAATCCAGAGCAATGGAGAGTGTGGAAAAGAGGTCAAGAAGCGTGTGCAGGCAGGTTGGAATGGTTGGAGAAAAGTGTCCCGTGTGATGTGTGATAGGAGGGTATCGGCAAAAATGAAAGGAAAAGTGGTACAAGACGGTGTTGAGGCCAACGATGTTGTATGGGTTAGAAACAGTGGCCCTGGGGAAAAGACAGGAGGCAGAGTTGGAGGTAGCAGAGATGAAAATGTTGAGGTTCTCTTTGGGACTAACGAGGATAGATAGGATTAGGAATGAGCACACCAGAGGGACAGCACATGTAAGACGTTTTTGGAGACAAAGTCAGAGAGGCTAGATTGAGATGGTTTGGACATGTACAGAGGAGGGATAGTGAGTATATTGGTAATAGGATGCTGAGGCTGGAACTACCAGGCAAAAGGCCTAGAGGAAGACCAAAGAGACGATTCATGGATGTGGTAAAGGAGGACATGAAGGTCATTGGTGTAAGAGAAGAAGATGCAGAGGATAGGGTGAGATGGAGGCAGATGATTCGCTGTGGCGACCCTGAAGGGAAAAGCCGAAAGGAAAAGAAGAAGTCAAGAAGTGCCAGGTTCCTCACTCAATTGTCCACTTTCTAGGTAACATGTTTGCGTCTGAGGTGGGGGGGGGGGGGGGGGGGGCATATAAAAGAACCTAAATTCCAGGTGGACAAACTGCCATAGAGCTTCATAGGCTCTTTGGCTATGGCTGCTTCTTCAAAGAATTGAGCACTACAGTGACAACTCAGTTATCATTATCACAGACATTCCCTTCAGCGCCAGTATTCTTCCGCCCAGAACAATCATTACCGTTTTCAATGTGGTGTATGCCTTTGAAATTGGAATATAGGGTATAATCACACTGGGAGTCCAATTAAACTTTATGCCAACACTAACTTGTTTTAAAAGCTTGAGTGCTGAGAATAAGGACCTTGTGGGTAAACTCATTCTTTTTCCTATTTAGCTGGCCCTCCAAAAAAGAGGTCAGATGGTAGAGGGGTCTTTCATCTCTTTGGTCTTCACCTGCTTTTCCATGGGCACTCTTTTTCCAGAACAACTTGCCCCAGCACAACTGCCTATGTGAGAACAACAAAGATTTGATGCAGATTGTTCAAAAACACCTTGGTCCAAGAGTCACTCGCCATCTGAACAAAACTGGAGTCAAGTACAAAGGTTTACGTGTCCATACTAACGTCCAACCAGGTTATTATTATAATGGGCAATTCTTCTTTAGTGATTTACGTTTTTCACTATCAGCAGAAAGGAATATATCCCCCCCCCAGTGCAGCTAACTGGGTTATCAAAGGCGGGCCATGTCTCTCACTGTCTATGGTGAGAGGTTCATGTAAAAGAACCATTGCTGACTTTCGTAAAGAGTAGCTGCAAAGTCGTCAGCGTGTTTCTGTCCCTTGCTAAAAAGGGTTGTGACAGGAAGGGCATCCGACGTAAAAACCTCTGCCAAATCAAACGTGCGAATCAGATGATTCGCTGTGGCGACTCCCGAGAAAAGGGAAAAAGCCGAAAGGAAGACAGACAGAAAGGAATATATCATTCACTCGCTTGGTTGGCGTTCATGAAATTCTAAAGTGATGCCACGCATTTGTGTTTATGGCTATGGTTCTTTAACACTTTCATTTCCAAAGCCCTTTAATCATAGAAGAAACACAAAAGCATACCTTATATCCCTGTCCAACATCTTGTTTCTAATCGGTGATTTGCGCATACATGCTTGCTTGCCGTCCATTTAACTTCCCTTTAACTGGCTTGCCACTGATTTGAGTCACCATGTCAACACATTGGAAAGTGAGTGCAACTTGGTATGGCCCAAGTTGTTCCAAAGGAAGTTGTTCCAATTGCCTGTTTAAAAAAAGTTGCCCTGCAAAGCATGGAAGGCATCCTACAAAATGCTGCAAACCCAATTACAGATACTCTTTTGTCGATTTTGGCTTTCTTTCTACCAACCAAGATTTTCCTTAAATAGCAGAAGCTGACTCCAGATGGACCAACAGACCCTCAGAGAAGGTGTATGCTGCAGTGGGTGTTCAGCCGAGGTTAAGTAGATACGCAAACATTTCCAGAGGTCATCTAGAAATCCCTCAACACACACATATATATATATATTTTTTTTTTAAAGTGAGACGAGCTTACTCTTAGTCCAATGTGAAATTATCATTTTTAAAGGATGATGTCTTCTAGGTTTCATATGTACATGAAGTTGCAAAGGCTCTCTTACAGCATGTCCTCTATTAATTTGAGCGCCCTGAAGACAAACGAAATGAGGTAGAATCCAGTAGGTAGGTGGAGGAACCAAACCATGAGCCTGGGTGGTATCTCTGCCGTTCCTGCTGAGAATGAAATGGTGACTGGTGTGGAAACTCCATGAGATTTGTAGAATTCTTTCTCCAGGAGTTAACCTACAATTCACTCATTCACATCTCTTCTGGACTTGGCCTATTATGGCGCTACGTTGGTTGGTAACAACCAACACTATCTTCTTGGAACCCAACACAAAGAACAGAATCAGTATTTAACAAATGTTCCATGCTTAGTGGAAAGGCATGGGAGTCATTACACTTACACCATACATCATACTACCAAGAGCTT
>CM045732.1:11267974-11280474 GCA_024760905.1 Plotosus lineatus
TTTTGACCTGAAACCGTGATGTTTACTCGTAAATTCCCTTGGTTTATGGGTGGACTTTCAAATCACACATACACTAAACCTACAGTGGTTTGCCTGCTGCCTCTCACATACCTCGGGCTTCAACTGCATAAAATATTAACTTTAAGACGGTTAATGTTTGCTGAAGAAGAAAAAGGATGAAATAAAACACTGCTTATTCACACAAACAATTTTCTTGAAGCTGAAATTGCAGCTCTTATCCTGGAAACAACCAAAAAGCGTCACTAAACAACTCTCCTGTGCCTGGCACTTCATTGAGATGAAAAAGATGCAGTAATGTGATTTTGCTAAGAGTTTGTACATCCAATTTTGAGATTTAGTCACACGTTCTTTAAAAGTAAATACTTTTCATTGGTGTAGTACGTATTTGTAAATCTCACAGTGGGTGTCACTCTATGCTAAATTGTACAAATGCACAGTGCAATAGCTGTCAACATTTGTGACTCATCATTGTAAAGTGGGTGTTAACCCGCTATAAACCAGTGTAGCATATTCGCCACATGAACCGGAAAGGTTAACAGCTTAGAAGTTTTAGGGGGTTTTTTTACGATTTTTTTTTTTCATGATGGTCTAAATCAACAGAAAAGTATTTTTAATTCGAAAGGGACTTGATTAACAGACGGTTAATTCAGAAATTATTAGTTTTGAGTTACAGTGGTACCTCACCTTATGATAGTCCCAGCAAACGAAAAATCCAGGTTACGAAAAACATTTTCCAAAATTTTTTGTCTCTGTATACGAAACAAGTTCTCCTTACGAAATGCGCCAACCGTGCCATTCAAACGCGCCATTCAAACATTCAAACAATGCGCGAGCTGCTCTCCAATCAATGACAAATTAAAAAAAACATCCCGCCTCACTGGCCTCCCATTGGCTAGGAGGGATGACGCAGCTACTTCCCATTGCCTATCTCCCAACATCCTGCCCCGCTGGCCTCCCATTGGCTACGAGAGATGACGCAGCTCCCTCTTATTGGCTATCTCCCAACGTCCTGCCCCGCTGGCCTCCCATTTGCTAGGAGGGATGACACATCTACCTCCAATTGGCTATTATGGAGCTGCATCTCCCATAATACTTTTCATGTAAAGGACAGAGTTACTGCTGTTTCATGCTTTTAACTTTCCATGAACATTTGTAAGATTATAATTGTGCTCATAAGACATGCTCAACACACGTGCACGTGTGATTTCTGGTGAAAGTGAGAAGAAGAAACTGGCTCAAGTGATATCGCAAAGGAATATGGCCAAACCCGTCTACCATCAGTAGGAGATTGAAGCAAAAAGGAGGTCTTCAAAGGTATACTTTTATACTTTTTAAGGGTTTAGGGGGTAGTATTGGGAGCCTTGGAACGAATCACATGTTTTACATGTAAAATGTGGTTCAATTTACAAAAAATCCAGGTTAAGAAAAAGGCTCTGGAAATTCTTAATTTCATAAGGTGAGGTACCACCGTGTTAGTATTAGTTCATTTCGTAGCAGACCATCCTAAACTTTAACTGATGCCAAATTTTATAGTATGTTGTTAGTTTTGTAGTAACTAACCAAAACCTGCCTGGTAGTTTTACCCTTTTAACCAGGAAACTTTGGCGAAAAGTGTTTAAAGTTCAACAACATATTTAATCATTTCTGACTTAATTCCGAGTTTGCTGTGATAGGTCTTTCTTTCTTCCTTTTTTTTTAATCAAAGGCTTTTTCAGGCAACCACCCATCAAAGATATATATAAGATAAAACCAGCCCCCACATTCCAGCTGTCCATAAGAAAAAATATATATGCATCTGAATTTGGAAGCCAAAATTAAAACAGAATTAATACTACCATCAGAACTTTGCCAAGAGTGTGTCTGTCACAGCAGGGAGGAAATAGTCCTTAAAAATATTTATTGAGAAATGCCTGAGAAAATATACATAATGAGCAATCAAATTACCAGTAGCACTTTTCCCAAAATATTATCATGAAGTTTTAGTTGTGGCTGTAACAACACGATGTGATATGTCAAGCATTCACTCCACTAACTTTCCAAAAATAAATATCACGAGGTATATCCTAAAAATGGTAAGGTAACTAACCCTGTATTGATTATTCTAAAGAGCATTCAGCAGACACTAAGTATTGTTTTTCTTTAAGTATAATTCTTTCTTTTATCTATGTGTCAAGGTTCACAAATTCAACCCAAAAACCACAGCATCGATACCTGAGGAATCCCTAAATTATAAAGCCATAGCCATGGGGAATTACCTGGAACTATATTGTCACCTTTTCCACTGTGGTTAGCACATCTACCTCACACTAAAAAGGTCTGGGGTTCGAAACCTGGGCTTAGTGAGAGTGCTTAAGTGAGTTTCTTCTATGTACTCCAGTTTCCTCCGGCAGGCCAAAGACATGCACATTAGGCTAAGTGGCTGTTCCAAACTGTTCCCTTGTTGTGAGTGGAAATGATTGTGTGAGTGTTCGCCATGTGATGGAGTGGTGAGCTGTTCAAGTTGTTCCCTTTCGCCTTGAATTGGTTGATATAGGCTGCAGCCTCCCCACAACCCTAGTACAATTAATTAGTCTGACAAGTGAATGTATTAATGAAGTATTAGACTACTTGTTGAAAAATTATCAACTTACCCGAATTAATATATTTACTGTTTGCCTTTTAGTCTGGTGAATATAATTCACCTGAGGATGTAAAAATATTTTCTTTCTTTCTGGAACAAGTTTATCTGGCACCACACCCAGTTCCTTCAAAATCATTTCTAAGCTCTAACTTTTACTCCCCATGGAAATTGCTCACTGCTCACTGCTTACTTAAGCTGGCAGGCTTTCTGGTATGGAAACACCATAGTCTTGGGGGAAAAAAAAAAAAAGAAGAAGAAGAAAATCGCAACTCTTCTACATTTCAAAGTTTCAGAGCGATAGGAGACCACCTGTACTTGTGCTGTCTGGGGAATAGAAAGGGGTATGCATAATCATGTTCTTTCAGGTCACTTGAATATTTGAAAGCTTGTGGGGAGAAGCAGGAAGAAAATGTTGTTTTTTAGGATTTTTTAGGATGACTTGTTGAAAGTAAATGTAATATAGAATGAAACATTTTTTATACAATACTACGAGCATTTCTTCAACATTATTCTGTTTCTTACACAAATGCAGTTCGTTATGATCCTTCACTGTAGTTATGTGGCGATCACTCATTCATTTTTTGAACAGCTTAATCCTAATTAGGGTTGAGGGGAAACTGGCACCCATCTCAGCCGACTCTGGGCAAGGGAAAAGTACACCATGGACGGCTCACCAGGCCATCACAGGGTAGAAGCATGCTGACGACTATGCAGGCGACTCTTGATGAAAATCAGCACGAACCTCTCATCACAGACAGGGAGAGACATCCTTTGATAACCCACCCAGTTAGCTGCAGTGGGGCGACAGTGGTGACAACTTGTTGATAGTGGGGCTTGAACTTCAGACCTTGGGATCAGTAATCCAGCACCCTACCACCGGGCCACCACCGCCGCTTTAAGTAGAGATCAATCTTATATTAGTTATTCAATGATTAAATGATAGAAACCATGCAATTATTATTGCTTAAAAAACATAATGGTGGTGGCTCAGGGTTACTGAGCCGAAGGTCATAGGTTCAAGCCCCAGTGCCACCAAGCTGCCACTGTTGGGCTCTTGAGCAAGACCTTTAATTCTCAATTTCTCAGTTCTATAACAGTAATAAATGTCAGTCACTCTGCATAAGGCTGTCGGTCAGATGCCTCAAATGTAAATACAAATACTTACTATTATAACAAAGTGGGTTCTTTACAATCGTATCAATACCAAATAGGGTAAAAATAAAAAATAAAAAATCAGACAGCTTTCATCTTAAGACTATATGAGAGTGTTTAATACATCCAGATCGTAGCCAAAAGGTACTGGGGTTTAATTCCCAAGCTTCGGCATTTCTGTGAAGAAAGGCAGTGGTAACCTGGTGGTATAGGGCACTGGATCGCTGATCCTAAGGTTGGGGGTTCGAGTCCCACTCTACACAAGGTTGTCACCGGGTAGTCCAGTTTCCTCCCATAGACTGTCGACATGTACATTAGGCTAACTGGCTCTTCTAAATTGCCCTTAACTGTAAGTGGAAGTGTGATTGATTGTTTGTGTGTGTGTGTGTGTGTGTGTCTGTGTGTGTGTGTGTGTGTGTGTGTGTGAGTGTGAGACCCTGCAATGGGCTGGCAAGCTGTTCAGGGTGCACCATGCCTTCACCAAGTGTTGTCTGAGATAGGCACCAGCCTCCTCGCAACCCTAGTAGGCTTAAGCATTTCGGCTAATGAGAGAGCGAGAGCGAGAGAGAGAGAGAGAGAGAGAGATTAAGCCTTTCTACAGACCAGAAGCAACTGCTTTTCCATCAAAGGTTTAGCATAAGATTTAGCTTAATCCTGAATCCAAGATCCTTCTATAACAAAGCTCGCACTGGCACACAAGTTCTATTTCTTCTCGGAATGCTTGACAATGTTTGCATGAATGAGAGTGGCACATGCACTTTAAAGCCTTTCAGAAGTCGGCTTTAGTTTCGTGCTAGTCTCAACATGTCCGCTCTTCCACCTGTTTCTTTTACACAGCACTAATGCTTCAAGGCCAAAGCCATTCGAATGAATAGGATCAAACACATGTTCTGCATTTGTGGCATCTTTACACAGTCTGTATAGATTATTATACTAAGCTGCTCTGAATAGCCTGACGACAGTGAAAGCGCAATGTTCTATTTTCGAGTTTAAATTTACTGAGATGAACGAGTCAAGATGCGGTTAAAGGCTTCGCTTTCAAAACCATCCGATCGAGAGTACAGAGCATTAATCGTGGAGACACCATGTTAGGTATGCCATCGTCAACATGTTTTCATTCATTCATTTTCCTAATTAGGGTGGTGGGAAGGCTGGCGCTCATCTCCGCCAACTCTGGGCGAGGACAGATTACACCCTGGGTAACTCACCAGGCCAACGCAGGGCATAAACACGCTGACGGCTACGCAGCTACTCTTGACGAAAGTCAGCAATGGTTCTTTGACATTCGTCTCACCATAGACGGTGAGAGACATGGCCGGCCTTTGACAACCCAGTTAGCTGCACTGGGGGGGGACAGCGGTGATGACCGTTGACAGTGGAGTCTGAACCCCGGACTTTGGGATCAGTAATCCATCTCCTTACCACTGGGCCATCACTGCCCTTGTCAGGTTTTTACCGACTTCAAACATACAAACTTCATCATCATCATCATCATCATGCATTTTCTATAACTGCTTAATCCTAATTCGGGTCATGGGGAGGCTGGCGTCCATCCCAGCCAACTCTGGCCGAGGGCGGAGTACAGCCTGGACAGCTTGCCAGGCCATCGCAGGGCAGAAACACACTGAAGGCTTTGTAGTTACTCTTATCAAAAGTCAGCAATGGTTCTTTTACATGCCCCATACCATACACAGTGTGAGACATGGCCAGCCTCTGATAACCCAGTTAGCGGCACAGAGGTGGACAGTGACAACCTGTTGAGAGTGGGGTTTGAACCCCCAACCTTAGGATCAGCGATCCAGCACCTTTACCACCAGGCCACCACTGCCCAACATGCAAACTTCACATAGAAAAGCATTTGTCGAGCCCTGGACTAGATAGCCCAGGAACTTCTTGATGTGAAGCAGAACCACACACCGCTCTGCCACCCTAAGGTAGACAGAAATTACTAATAAATACCGAGTAACCTTATTTTTGAAGGTGTTTGGGTTAATCTCTTGTCTAATGCGATTCTCATGGATGTAGGGGACTGGGTAGGTCACCAAAGCTTTTCCTCTGTCCTTATACAGCACCTGGACAGTTTCCTATTGGAGTACAGTGGTACCTCAGTTTACGAAATTAATCCGTTCCAGCACCTTTTTCGTAAACTGCATTTTTCGTAAATTGAACAGCATTTTACATGTAAAACATGTGATTCGTTCCAAGGCTCCCAAGACTACCCCCTAAACCCTTTAAAATTTATAAAAGTTCACCAATTTTGTATGAAATATGTGTTAAAAATAAAATAAAATTATTTACCTTTTTTTAAATCTCTCGAACCACCCATGCGACGCTATAAAGTCCGGGGTTTGCTGGTCTGAAGAACCCTCACCCCCACCCTCCTTCACGAGGCCCTTAAATACGGTGGTTGCTTTTTCCGAAATAATCGCCTCCGTCACTGTATCTCTGCTTTTAAGTCCGCCTTCTGTTTCAATATCGTCCCGATTGTAAAGGGGTTTCGGCCATACTCCTTTGCGATTTCACTCAACCGAATCCCACTTTCATTTATTTTTTTAACATCTCCTGTTTTACTTTTATTGATAACGGAGCCCGCTTCTTCTTTTCAGTCTCAACAGGAATCACTTTCTTGGGGCTCATGATTAATAACAAAAAATAACGCTGCAATGAGCACACTCAAAAAACTCACGAAACTCACGAACCAACAGTACAACTCTCCTTCACATGTGTGTCGAACAAATGGGTCGAAGGCACATGAAAAGCATTACGGGTACAGTCCTGTATTATGGACCGGGGCGGGGTGTCGGGAGACAACCAATGGGAAAGCAACTCGTGCATTATTTGAATGTTGAATTTGAATGGCGCGTTTGAATTTTGAAGATGCCGTATTCGTAACGTGAAATTGTTTCGTATCGAGAGACAAAAATTTTAGGAAAATGCGTTTCGTAACCTGAATTTTTCGTTTGGTGAGACTTTCGTAAAGTGAGGTACCACTTACTAACCAGGCCGAACCCTCCATACCTTCCAAGATAGGACAGGGTTGGGCATTCCCAGGGTAACCGAAGGGCATTTTGGGTTAATGAGAATCTATTACACCACTTCATTCAGACATTTATCCATTCTCAGTCCTACCTAAATCGCTTCGCACTAAATCAGTTACCTCTGTACGCAGAGTGCTCCCAGTTTCAACCCAATTTACTTTTGCGTCTACATGAAAATGCTGATTGCTTCTGACCTATATTAGTTGTCTGCCTGCACCACAATCTAAGGCTGACTTTGCAGCAGTGTGTAGGAGGAGGATGAGGATTTATAGTCTCTGGTCCAGGCTATAAGCTTTCTGCAGTGGTCATAAACAGTAATGAATGAACAAAGTAGTGGACAAGGCTACAGGATGGCGTGCACGTCTTCATAGTGAAGCACGGGAAACATCTGGAAACATCTTTTCCATGCTTGTAATGGTTGGATTGAGGGATTTTTTTTCCTTTTTCTTTTTCTGATGAATATTATTCATGATGGCACTTCAAGCCATAATATGTAGGCTACATGCAAAAATGATAAAATATAAAAGACTAACACAGTCTGCTGTTCCTGTCAGGGAACAGCACTAAGATGACTCATATCCAGCTGAAGGTAAGATATGCAGCAGAGCATCACATTCACAATTCAGACAGAAAGACCGACAGTTCCGACGTTTCAGTTTTGTGTTTTATCAACAGTCTGATGATTGTGTTGGCTTGTTGGCCAGAGCAGCCAAACACAGCATGACTTTCTGACCAACGCAGTCTGTGATCAATGACGGCCAAATCTTTGAGACAAAACCAGATCTGATACGTTCTTCCATCCCCGAAGTATAATCTCAAACGCATGCTCCAAAAAAAAAAGAAGCCTACCAACCCGAAATTGGGGTGGAGCGATCAGTAGATATCAAGAGGATGAACTTTAAGTCTGTTTCTGGCATGTTCACGGACCAGGCAAGAGGCATAGTTCCTCCAACGTGTTCTGGGACCCCGGGACAAGCCCAAAACACCTGACCCGTTAGACGATTCGGAGGTGTCCCAATCAGACGCCCAAGCCACCTCAACTGGTTCCTCTCAACGTTCTACTCAGCTCTTCCTGGATGGCTGAGCTTCTTACCGTATCTCTCAACCTGACAGTAAGATGTTTATACCTACACGGAGGACGGGTTCACGCTCCTAGAGGCCGCCATCTTGCCTCAGTATTTTTTGACACCAACCCAAAACCATGCAGGCTTCGAAGAGGAGGGGTCTGGAATGAAACAGCAGTTGGTTGCAATTTTGAAATTCACCACTAAATGCATCGCAATCTTCCAGACTGTACCTTTAACTATACCTGCTGCAATCTCACCATGAAGAGTAAAGCGTATGGTGCCTTTTACTGAGACACTTGAATGTCCTGCTTCAATCAACCAAACGCAGTCCATCTATGAAGGCTACGTTATTTTTTTTTAAGTGGACACCATCTCCCAATTTCATTCAAGAAACCATTTTATCATTCTAGCATCACAGGGAGAGTGGAGCCTGTCTCCGCCGACTTGTTGAAGGAAGGTTACAGCCCCAGCCCATCGCAGGGCCAAGACACACAACCAGCGACTCTCACATATACACTCAGGCTCAATTTGGAATGGCTCATCACTCACTCATTCATTTGTCAAGCCACCTAATCCTATCAGGATCACAGTGGAGCCGCCTCCCATCGCAGCCGACACTGGGCAAAACTGGAGTACACCCTGAACAGTGCACCAGGCCATCTCAGGACCAACACACACACACACTCACACACACACACACACACACACACAGGACCGAATGTGCATGTCTTTGATCTGGATGAAACCAGAGTACCCAGAGGAGACCCACACAAGCACATGTGAGTTCCACACAGGAACATCTTGGCAGAACCCAGGAACTTCATGCTTTGCAGGCAAGCAGACGAACTGTCCACTACGCCATAGTGCTATCTCTCTATATTTAGAGCATAAAGATGTACATTAAAGTTGGAAAAGATGTCCCAGAGAGAAGAGAAGCTGCAGTGTGCACTATTTATTTTCTTCTAATGAATTAAACATCATCGATGGGAATAAATTGAGAGGTTTGTGGTAACAGTATTTGGAAAATTAATCATGGTTTCCAATACATTATGATCATGATGATTATCAGAGGAACTT
The DNA here is from genome assembly GCA_024760905.1 of Plotosus lineatus. Classification (NCBI taxonomy): domain Eukaryota; kingdom Metazoa; phylum Chordata; class Actinopteri; order Siluriformes; family Plotosidae; genus Plotosus; species Plotosus lineatus. The sequence goes on from CM045732.1 coordinate 11,276,950, forward strand.
AATGCCAGTGTCCCTTATAGTAACCTGGGAAAAATAACAGGCTGCATGTAGAAATATATCTTCTTTTTTTTTTTTTTTTGAGAAGAAGATCTTACCTATGATGAGGTGATGAAGAGGTGCACCAGGCATGACTGCAGATTTAGATACACAATCAGAGACAGATTTAGGAAGAGATCCTCCTCTAGCAAGGCTACTGAGCTGTCCTTTACTGTCCTAATGCACTAAAAGCCCAGCAGTGGGAGACATGCCGTGCATCAGAAGGAGCGCCAGGAAGATTAACGGGGCATCTGCAGCATCTCAGAGCTTTTCCTCGATCTCAGTGACCTCGATGTGCGAAAGCATGACCCAGCCAGCATTTCACACCTGGCACATTTAAGGAAACTGCAGGATGACTACAGGGTTCTGCGGGCTGCTCCTTCTGGGATTTCTGGATGGTTCGCTCCTCCTGACACGCTCTCTGATGTTGCGAGTGCTGGAGAAATCTTTGAATCACTCGAAATAAGAGTCGGCTCGTGAGCCGACATTTTTGCAATTGTAACGTAACCACAAAAAAAAAATAATAGTAATAATAAAACACGTATAAAACATGTTTTATTGGCTTACAAAACTTAAATGTTAACTTAAAAAAAAATGCCGCTTAGAATATTTATTCTGAGTGAGTGAATGACTCAGATGAATCAGTTCACTCACATGGCGACAAACCTCGTTGTTCGAAAGAACCGATTCAGTAAAGTGAATCATAACGTTCAGGTGGATTCACGAGTCCGCATTGCACTAGTTAAACACTTGGCTGTTACTTACAGTGGAATAAACACACAAACACACACACACACACACACACAGAGTTAAATCTAGATGTTTGTCTGATGAGTATAGAGCACGATGGCTCTTTTTCAGTAGAGGAAAAAGTCAAATGAGAAATTCTTGAAGGGATAAAAAAAAGCAATACAATACTGTACATTCTGGTTGCAAGAAGGTTCTGGGTTCGAGTCCAGGCTCTGCTGTTTCTCTGTGGGGTTTGCATGGTCTCCACCACCACCACCATACACGCGGTTCATTATCCAATTCGTTACTCACTCCTTCATTTGTAGACACTTAATCCAAACTCTGGAGCCTATCTCAGCCGAAACTGGGCAGGGCAAACACACAGATACACAACCACTTACACTCACACCTGGGGCCAACTTGGAACAGCCACGTAACCAAAATGTGCATGCCTTTGGGTTGTCGGAGAAGAACGAGCAAATTCCACAAAGAAAAAAATCCTGGGACTCGAACCGAGGACATTCTTGCAGGGAAGCGAACATGCTAACCTGCATATTAGGATAACTGGCTCTTTCAAAGCTCACCTGGATTCAGGTGTGAATGACTGCGTGAGTCTTTGGGCTGTGGGAGGAAACCTGGAGGAACCCATGAGGAACCCATCATCCATAGCACCACCTCTCCTGCCTCAAACCGTCAGAAAGAAAACCACCCGGCCAGCCAAACAGTGCGCGAACACTCAAGAATAGTAAAGCATGGAGGTCGTCTCCTATGTAGTCTCCAATCTTCTGCACAAAAGCAGACCCTGAGCTGTAGAGTCAAGGAGGCTCAACTTACAAAAAGACCTGCAGTCCCATCATCACAAAAACTACTGAATGAAATTTCAGGAGTCTGCATAATTTGATCAGCCGCTTGTTCTGGGGTTATTTCCCGCGCGCAGCTGCCGAAGCAGTGCGGTCCAAACATCCATCTTCCGGGTCATTCTTCATGGGGGGGGGGGGGGGACCACACACACACACCATCCAGCATCTTCCAGCTCTTCATGGGGGACACCGTGCCATTACCAAACCAGCAATGAGACATTGTCCCTCCACTGTGTTCTGAATCCTGATTATCTTTATCCCCGCCCCACCTGCCCCACCCCTCACCATTTATCTTTGAAATGTGGGAGGTTTGAGTGAGGAACCCTGTATAATGAAATCAAATAAAACAATTAGAGAATTCAGTCTCGGGGGTGTTCTCCCCAGAATAAACCTTTCAATTATTCTCTTGATCTCACTTGACCCCTTTCACCAACTGTTTAATATCCAGGATATTTAAGGAAATGTTTATGCAGGGTCCCGCCCCTTCCCACCAATATCTACATCTGTACATTTTACTCCTTAACCCTTTTCTAAGCTTAAAGTCTTCACTTTATACCAGTGCTTCTCAATTATTTTCGGTGGCGCCCCCTCTAGGAAGAAAGAGAGAAAAAAAAAAAAAAAAAAAAAAAAATAAAATTCACCCCCCTCCCCGCGACTATAAATACTGTAGTATTATTTGTCTATTAAATTGTTATTAGTACACTTCCACATAACATTGTGTTTTTAACATTATTATAAATTGAACTATATTTCTTTTTTGTTCATAAAGAAAAACTTCATGAACATTGTTTTATTTTAATCTGTAACAGAAAAGATTTAAAGTGCACCAATGTGACTGAAATGAAAAAAAAAAATCCGATTTAAACTCATTCAACTTATTTATCTCTTAATATCTCCGTCTCTCTCAATCTTTCTCTTCGCTCCTGTTAGAAAATTTTCCGTGTTGTTTCCGGAGAGGTTGTTTACTGCACTTCATATCGTTGGCTCGTGCGGAAAAACTACTACACTATAGCACGACAGTGAGAGCGCCACTACCAACTACTGGAGTGGAGGCGCAATTACAGTTAATTCTGGTACAGTACACTACTCCAGAAACGCATGTTCCCCAGGGTCGTCCCTGACCCCCCCCCACCCCACCCCGCATCACACCACACCCCCCACTATGTGAGAAGCATTGCTTTATGCTGAATCAGCATTGCTATCTAGCAACCTGCAGTCTAACTACAGACCCAGCAAAGTATTTGAGCAAATATATGCACATGGAGAACCCCAGACACGGTTCATTTCCGCTAGCTATCAGAGCTGAAGTATTAGATTGTCTTTCGGGCTTGCAACAGCCAATAATGTGACCTTGGACTATTCCCATTGACGTATATCAAAGACGTGCACGCCCACAGATTCTGAGCATCATTCCTATTTGGAGAAGTAGCTGGATAGTGGTGTACACAGACTGAAATTCTTTAACAATTCATACACTGATGATGTGCATGCATACTCGAGGTCAGCATCTGAATTATTAAAAAACAAGTTAAGTATTCATGAATTTAAGCAATTAAACACTTGAAACAACCCCCCCAAGCCCATGAGAAATTGTTTTTACAATCACCATGATGGATCCAAGCTGGATATAATATGAGGGTTGTATAATAATATGAACATTTTATTGGATTTTTTTTTTTTTTTTTAAATAAAACCCGGTACAATCTTTTTCACAATATCCAATTCTACACATTGAGTACATTTCTAGATGTAACAATGACGCTCCCCCAAACACACACACACACACACACACACACACACACACACACACACACACACACACGAGTCCTACAAATAGCAAAAGCATATGTGTCCACAACCAAAGTGTAGCATTTCAATGAACAACCACAGTACTCCATAT
>CM045732.1:11290474-11357974 GCA_024760905.1 Plotosus lineatus
CACGGACTTGGCTCTTCGCACAGTCTCAGAAACAAGGACGGACATCTAAACTCATTATGAACTTGTGCTCACTCTCTCTCCGATCCGCTCGTCCTTCGACAAAGCAACAATGGCTTTCACGTCCTCGTCGGTAAGCTCTCCCATGGCCACTCGCTCGTCTTTCCGCACGATGTGATTGGCCAGGATTACAGTGGCGAAAACAGGAAAGCCATTAGCCATGTTCAGAGAGCCATCGTAGTTGTTGTGATAGATTCCCGTCAGCTCCTAACCATATACGGAAAAATCATATTAAAGGAACACCCTGTCGTTTAATACGGTCTTTATATACATCACCCCAAGCACCGACACTCAGATACCAAACAGATACTAACCCCTGAACAGCTCTTACTCACTTTATATATTTCAAACACAAATAAACCACAAGGACGACTGGACTCACAATTTCATCTCCAGGCTTGCAGCCGTCTACAAGGTCAGCCAGAAGGATGGCGTCTTTTGATCGGGGCAGACGACCAGCTGCTACTTTACCAGGACTCTCCTGGATGGTGATGCGCTGGTAGTTCTGATACACTGTCTGAGGAAAGAATGCTCATTTGAACTCAGGTTTAAGAGAACGGCCCAAGAAGCATTACAGATAGTAACAATAAAAAAAAAATTTAATAAAAAATATTTACAGTAGGCCCTTGACCATTCGCGGTTCACAGCGCTTGCGCCCCCACATATTCGCGGATTGGCGACAAACCCAGAAGTAACTGGCACGTGATTCAAATTTAGCCAATGGCTGAGAGCTTTTGTTTCTCCCTTCTGCTGATTGGTTGCAGATGATGTGTACACCGCTTTTTTTTTTTTTTTTTTTTTCCTTCACGCACAAGTTATCAACGTGATTGCTTGAATTGCGCAGTAAGTTTTTTTTTTTTTTTTTTTTTAGTGTGTTTTTTAATGATTATTGAAGCCCTATGATGTCACTCAAACGTCCCGCATCTTCTCTAGCTTCTGGTAAGAAGCCTAAGCGCTTTATTTATTCATAAATATTATCACAGTACAAAATTAAAAGTTTTTTACTGAATCATTACTACATTTTACTGCATTATTACTGTATTAATGAGTCAGATTGTCTGTAGAATATGATTAAGAAGCATATTTTAGTGCATGTAATATCATACATTGGGTTTTAAAAACCGCATCAATAACTCGCCGATTTTCTCGAACTGCCGGAAGGGGCGGAACCGAACCATCACGAAAAACAAGGGCCTACTGTACTAAGTGTATTACATCTCTCGACAGTATATTGTGTTACAATTAACATGCGATCAAGTACACACCTGCTCCATATTGATTTCAAACGGCCCAATAGACTGACATTCTGGACAGGAGCCCGGCTTCACTTCCTGGTTTTGTGATTGGAAAAAGGGGCCCAGGATGAAGTTACACTTGTTACAGTTGTATTTGACCATGCCAAGCTGGGGCAGCACTCCAGTACAGCTGGTTACCACACCACTGGTTCGGATCAGCTGGTTCAGATGCAGCTGCCTACAAATACAGACAGGTACAAAAATATTGGATTAAAGGACAAAGATATTCCATTCCCTGGCTCAGGTGTTTATGTGTGGAGTTTGCATGATCTCAGTTTAGATCAGGGAAAACATTTTTAGATTTCTGTACTTTTCTCCCTCGTTAGGATATTCGGGTTTGACGATTATTCAGATTACATAGAACCCAAGCCTAGAACATCATAACCCTGGGATGTTCCAATCTTATCCGCCCGTTTCAATCACTGATTTAAAAAAAATAGGCGAGAGTGCATATTAGCTTTTTTATTTTTGAAGCTGGATGGCAGCCATCTTGGTGAGACCATCATGCTTCAAGATCTCCAAACGTTGCCGTTGGAAACCAACACAGCTCAAAAGCAATGATATTTTTTACTGCTGATGGTCAGAATCCATAATTAATATTTAAATAAATAAAATTTAACTTTTATTTTCACTTATATTTGTAATCGATTTTAAAACATTAAATAGACCCTGCGTAAATAAAATTTGGGGAAAAAAAACAAAGGGCTTAAAATGAAGTGTACTGGTTGGATGTAAATATGTCCAGTTTCTTCTTTTTTGGCACAAAACAAACAAAACAAAAAAAAAAAAACAACAACAACCAAAAATTTCATGTTCATCATTCAAGTGGTCTCACCATGATGGCACCAGGTTGGCTTCAGGTTTTGCCCCATGCAAACAGTAAGACACAACCCAATCACTTCGAGATCATTGGATCACACAGGTGGAAGGTGTGGCTACCGTATGGTTGACCGGCACCCTCACCGGCCCTCTGTGGATAAGTTTGGGCACCCCATCATGAACCGCTTCAACCAGTCTCTATGAACTTAATTTGCGATACAGTTTCAAATAAGCAGAATCAGCCATGTGTTGACAGTAACTTGTGTAATTGCATACCTGAGTGAACGCAGTTCCTCGACTAAAGGCAGGTTTCCAATACGCACATGGATCTCATGAGCAATACGGTCGTATTTGGGGTACATGGCCAGCACAACCTCTTTCGCAGCTTCATCAAAGATCTTCAGCATCTCAGCAGGTGCCTCAGGGAGAAAGTAAGCCAGTACATGCTCTCTGGAGGCCAACTCTTCATAGTTCACCAGCAGGCTCTCTTTATTTTCTGGACGTAAACAAAAATTAATTAGCATTGCATAAAATAAAAGAGAGAAAAGCTATGGAATGTATTTTTTAAATATCCATGAATGGTGGTTTTATTTCTATGAAGACTATTAATCTACAAAAAAAAAAATCCTTCAAAGCCAAATCTAGCCAATCGTTCGCAAAAATTGTAGGAAACCTATACAGTAGGCCCTTCACTATTCGCGGTTTTGCACTCACGATTTGAGTATTCGCGGAGTGCCGAGCAACACTCAAGTGATTCACATTCAGCCAATGGCTGTCCTCCTTCCTGCTGATTGGTTGAGATGATGTAATGCCCCCTTTTCCTCATTCGCGCACAAGTTGTCAATGAGCCTTTTTTTAGTGTGTTTTAATTACCAGTTAAGTTCTATGATGTCACTCAAACGCCAGCTAAGCACCAGGAAAAGGTAATGACGTTGGATGTCTCTTCTGCAGAAATAAGACTTTCTCTGGAAGAAACGACAGTTTCCTCTGAAGTGCTGGAAGAGGAATAATCGTCTGAACTGTTGTAAAACACTCCATTATTAAAGTCTTTTCAATTATTATTCCAGTACATGACCTCAGGTAATGTTTAGAATGTTTGTGTGTTAGACTTTATTTACTGTTGTGTAGCATGTTTCTCATTTTGTTTATCCAATTTATTACATTTCTTGTTCTTTAATGTCCTTTTTGTTATGGTCTGTGTTTTGGGGGACTTTGATTTTGGCACTGTGCCTCTAACCGTTTACTCTCCGCTTCGGCTGAGGGGCGTGCCTGTGCTGCTCGCACGCTCACCTCTGCGCCACAGGATTAACTCACATCACCGCTTCTTTGGTTTGTAACGCTCTCACTCTAAAAATCTGTTTTGGACTCCCTCAGGCTGAAGGGCGTGGCTGAGCTGCTTAGACTTATTGCAGTCACCTGAATTCAGTCATCTCATGCCTAATGCAATACGTTCTCCTAGTGGGCATTTTTGAAAACTACAGTGCTGAATGTTTCAAAGAGAATGCATTTAAAGGTGTTTTTATTTTTATGTATGCTGTATAATATTTATTGATAATAAAATATAAACATCACAGTAAAAAAATTAAGTTTTTCTTAATCATTACTACATTAATACTGAATTAATGAGTAAGACTGTCTATAGAATGTGTTTAAGAGGAATATTTTAGCGCATGTAATAGATACATAGTATTTTACTTCCAGCTGCTGATTTGCGTATGTAACATGATACATGGGGTTTTACTTCCGGGCACAGAACTCACGGATTATATTCATTTGCGGGAAGGGCCGGAACCGAACTCCCGCAAATATCAAGGGCCTACTGTACACAGTCATGACACTAACGCTAACATATGGCAACCATTCATGGAGATTAATTACTTATTTGGCAAAAAGTACTCAGTGGACATAATGCACCACTGGAATAGATTACCTTTGCACATGTCGCTGATCCGCTCCTTGAACACATTGTGGCCGTGCTCATCCACATGCGTGCGCAGAAGGTTCTTGAAGCGGTGGTAAATCTCCAAGCGCGGGGCAGCCATGGACACCCACTCCCGCACCGAGTGCCCCTTCATGTCCTCCAGGTTCTCAATACTCTCAATCATCTCCTCGTCCTCACCCTCAGCACCTTCCGCGGCACGTTCTGCCAGACGCCGTTGCCTCTTTGATGGCCGCTCATCATCTTCATCTTCGCTGTCTGGATAAAGAAAAGGAAATCAGGGGGAAATTCGTATGTACGGTAATATAAACTGAACCGTATTCTTAATTAAGAAGTATGTGACTAGACGTAGAGTCATGTGATGGTTTTTAATGGTAGGACTGTAGTTTAACCTAACGTTCCTGAAGATGGAAATATTTTGAAGTCATGGTTAACTCGCTTGCGATGCAACTTCAGCTGATAATAAAGTGCTCCAATCTCTCACTTGGAGATAATCGTTCATCATCTATACAATTGCTGTGCATCAGTTCCTTCTCCTAATGCTGTTATAGTGCAAAATTTCACATTTTGCTCAAGATTTACACTTTGTTGTTTAAAACTAAACCATTATAATCAATCTGCATCTGAATTCTAATTGAACACACTGCAATACTGCTGAATCATCCCAAAAATGCACAGCAAGAATGACCCTTTAGAGCACTGGGATGTACTTGAAATACAGCCATTATAAATTAGTTTACGCAAGTACCAGGATGTGCAACATTTTCCAAATATGCAAATACGTGAGAAAATAAATGATGTATTGTACTTCAATATACAGTACACTGTACATAACTCACCGTAGAGTAACCCTCGCTCTATACGGCCAATTCCCATTCTTCTGTCCCTCTCGTTCATGGCTGCCTCAGCACGAGCACGAGCACCGGGAGACAGTTCACTCGGCTCCTCATCATCCAGACCTTCAGCCTCATAACGATCCAGTTCGGGAATAGGGCGGTAGTCCCTACATGTAAAAAGCAAAAAATAAATAATAATAAATACACTGACAGTCTTAATCTAGACGGCACAGTGGTGCAGTGGTTAACACATCTGCCTCATGGTGAAAGGACCCGAACTTGAGTCGCAAGAGCATCTATGTGGAGTTTTCATGTTCTCCCTGTGGTCCTGTGGGTCTCCTTCGGGTGTTTGTTTCCTCCCAGTCTGAAGACATGCATATTATGCTTACTGGCTGTTTAAAACTGCCCCAGATGCAATCGTGAGTGTGAATGGTTGGATATATTGGCTCTGTGATGATATGGCAAGTCGTACCCAGAATTAGCGAGGTAGGCTTCAGTAGACAATACTCACACATGCTATGTCAAAACATTCAAAAGCAAAATATTTCTTACCCTTCCATCTGGTTCCCAAACAGCTCCTCTCCATCTTCCTCCTCATCTTCCAACACATTGTCCCCCAGAAGTCCCTCAGACTCATCTTCAAAAGGAGGCAGATCTCTACCTGGGCTGGAGGTCAGATCACCTCGCCGTGAGCCACGACTTGGGCTTGTGGCAATGTTGAAAGATTCGGATGAATCCTAGGGAAAAGGAAAAAAAAAAGGCAGTCAGTCAGTCAGAATGTGGATCACAGCACAATCTGCACACAGCTTTTCTTCTCCGTCACTATGAAACCCACCTTTTATTCTTCATAAAACAATTAAAATCTTATATTTAGACGATTGTTTCATGTAACCAGGAAGGACGAGCAGGATTCTGTCATTACTACCACCAGACAGCAACGGTGGCGTAAACTGAAGGAAATACAGTCAGTACAGTCAATTACTCTGCATAACTCTGTAAACAAATACCAAGGTGACTTAACGAACTTCAAAGTCCCATAAAACCCTAAATAATTGGACCACGGGATGGCACATTTACAGGGTGTGCGACTCTCGACCCAGAGATTGCAAGTTCGAATCCGGATTGTTCGAAGTTGGGACGATGATGGGAGTCCATAGCAACTGATCGGCCGGGCTCTCACAGGAGGGAGGGATGGCATATGCTCATTTTGCTGTCAATCACAACCAATCATGGGTGTCTGTGAGCTCATTCGTATGAGTGGGTTAGACAGCCCCCAAATAAACATGCACCACAGTTTGAAAGGAGGTGTAATGCGAGCAACCTGCCTCTTATCAAACTTAAGTCTGTCTGTTGGGCTTTTGACACCTGAGCCTAGTGGCTCATCAGTCCGGTGTTTATCCCGTTTCCATAGCGTGAAGCGACCAGGAGTTCAACTCCTCCTGGATAGGACGCTAGGCCATCGCGGGTTACCTTCCCAGTATATCTTTTCCTGGTACCCATTTATACTGCTGGGTGACCAGAGGCACACTTATGGTTAAGACCTTGCCCAGGGGTCTTAGCACAGTGGGGGTCTATCTGAGATTTGAACCCACAACCTCCCGATCATGAGCCCAGCACTCTAACCACTCACACCAGCCCCATCAAACTTCTGCTCATGCATATTTGGGGCAGTCTAACACACTCGCAGGGAAATCTATCCTATCCATCCCAGTAGGAATGAGCTGACAAACGGCTATGATTGGCTGTCAATCTCTGAGTGACAGGAAAGTGAGCGTATGGCACCATCCCTCCCTCAGCAAGTTAGCTCCCATGGACTACCAGTCCCAGATGGCTCGGGCATTAACCTTTGTGGCTGTGGGTTTAACCTGCAAAATTGTGATCCCTGAGTTAATAGACAGTATTCTGCGTTAATAGAGCTCATGATCTGATATTTCCCAGTTCTCATGTTCTTAAAAACCTACAAATGGCAGTGTTTCATCATCAAAACTTGTCGACACGACAGACCCCAATTTCACAAGTCGCGAAAGCCGGTGATATCGATGAAAACAAATGCTCTCGACCAAAGTAACCGTGCTTTTTGGTAAAAAAAAAAAAAAAAAGTTCCTCCAGTCACAGACTGAATTTGAACGGAGAACAGACATGAATCTGAACATAGTCAGGCTGTTTTGCGCCATTAGATACTGTAGCTTGTTTCCAAACAGTCTGGTGATCCAACACAGTCCACTACAGTCCGGTCCAAAACAGTTTCCACCCCAGATTTATATGGTTCCGGTATCATTTTGAAGGTTCTCTCTAATTCTTAGTGTTATTTATCATGAAATTGTTAAAAATTTCGTCCATCTACCTCAAGACAGGATGCTTGAATGGAGCCCAGATTTGATGATATAAACGTCACCAACAAATATTTATTAGATTTTGGAATGTTATGCTTGGGATAGGGGGCCGTTTCCAGTGTTCATGACTTATTTTCAATAATAATAATAATAATAATAATAATAATAATAATAATAATAATAAATTGCACCCAATAGGTTATCTACACAATGGAGACATTTTAATCCTCCATCAAAAATATTTAACTAGTAATATTTTGTTGTATTAAATTCATTCAATTTAAATTTTCCATTCTTATAGTTTTACTGTATAGTTACAAGATACATTATTTGGATAAAAGAGCTTTTAGCATCGAGCTAACAAACTGTACGGGTGCACATTAGGAGTCATTTTACTGAATCGGTTCCTTTGAATCGTTTAACAATACCGGGTGTCGAGTTACGATTCAGTAAAGAATCATGAAAGTTGACGTAAACTTAGGCTAATAATAAACAATAACTTAATAATCTGTCTGAACAGGCATATCTGAGAAACATTTGGCATTAAATATAAATTTACCATCGTGACGCCGTTTACTGACTCGATTCCTTGGAGCGAACAGGTGTAAACGAGCCGAGCAATGCAAGTTATGCCAAAATTAAAAAATAAGCCAAAGTAGTAAGCAGAAAGCAGTCTCAACACGCATGTCTGAGAAATGGTTAATTTTAAAATGTAAATAAAGCATCATGTCCGCTGCGACTCACTTTGCTGACTCTATTCCTCACAACAAACCATTCATAGGAACCGAGCAGTGCGAGTTATGATTCAGGAACGAGAATTTAACACAATCAACAATGTGTCTGAGTTTAGTCTTGCAAAAAAAATTACAAGGATTAATATATTTAACATTAGTTGTTTTGCAACAATCATAACTGAAACAAGTAGAACTAACTACCAATCTAGACATGATCATATCAGATCCATGGTCAGAAACTCACTTCATGTTAAATGTTAGTCACAAAGTACTAAAAAACGTTGCACATGTTCACACACTGCACTTAAAACGCCACAGAAACCGAACACAATCGCAATAAAAGGTTTCATGATATCCTTTTTAAAATGTATATTTTTCTACATTAACTTAAAACAAAAGCCCCCCCTCTCCCTCTCAGGAAACCAGGTTACACACAAATACCTCAACGGGGTATTTCCAATTATTATATACATTAACTTCCCCTTACAAACTTTCTTTAATAATATTACGATTATCATTATTTTGTCAAACACACTCATTTTATTCACATTTTCACTTACCGCCATTGTACAACGTGCGGCTAAACCTTTTTCCCTTCCGACTTGTTTCCCTGACGAGACCAGTTTTCGCGCGAAATCAGACACGTGACCAAAAGCCCGCGAAACCTCATGAATATGGAATAACACTGGTTTTTCTGGTTGCTGATTGGTCTGCACGCTGTGTGCGTCACGGGCTCATTCACTGAGTTCCCTTTGAAGGCGGCGCTGTAGTCCATGTGGTTCACTCATCACTGATCCTGCAGCAGACATTAACATACACGCCACGGGGCAATTCAGAACAGCCCATTAATCTCATGATCTAATGTGTATGTCTTTGGACTGTGGAAGGAAACTGGAGTACTGGGAGGAAACCCAGCGAAGCACAGGAAGAATATGAAAACTAAACACAGAGACACACTCTTTGAGCCTGGGAATCGAACCCAGGACCTTCTGACTATGAGGCGGACATGCAAAACACTGTGCCAAAAACCTCCTGAAAACTGGTTACTGGTGTGTTTTACATTCTTCTGGTATCACTGGCCCTGGCATGTATCCACTCTCTTAGTGAGGGCAGAATCCCTCCTGGACCGCCCACCGGCCATCACAGGGCAGAAACACGCTGACGGCTAGGCAGCCTACTCTTGACGAAAGTCAGCAATGGTTCTTTTACATGAACCTCACACCATAGACAGTGAGAGACATGGCCGGCCTTTGATAACCCATTTCACTGCACTGGGGGACAATGACAACCTCGTGGAGAGTGGGGCTCGAACCCCCTACCTTAGGATCAGTGATTCAGCGCCCTTTACAACCAGGCCACTAGTTCCCACCCCCTGAAAACGTTTGCAACGACAATGTGGTGACAGGCATGTAAAAGTACCATTGCTGTTTTTTGTCAAGAGTAGGCCGTATAGCCATCAGCACCTTTGTGGCCTGATGAGCCGTCCCGGGTGTACTCTGCCCTTGCCCAGAGTCAGCTGATATGGGCACCAAGCTTCCCCTTGACCCTAATGACGATTAAGAGATTCAGAAAATGAATGAATGAATGAATTACAAGGTCCTTAATGTCCCAGTGCTATTAGCATAGATGCTAACTCTTATGTTTTTTTGGCCTAAGCTCCATTTTTAAGGGTTACAAAGACCAATTTCCACCCCAATCATATAATCATTCGTATATTGTATAATGATGGAAGACCCCATTAATATTTATTATAGTGATAATGATCACAATGTCAATGACAACAATACTGACTACAGAGCATATGACCAAATCCTAAGATACTCTATAGATGACAAGAAATTCAACAAGACATAATTGATGTAGAGTACACCTTTGTTTAATCGTTTACTCATCAGTGCTTGACTCTATGATACAGTAGTTGGTACACCACTCTGTAAAATCTGAGGTCAGTCCAGTGACAAATAATGGCCCCTTAAATGTAGACTACAGTCTAGGTGATTTTATCATGTACCTTTAAAGATGACATACAGCACAGGCAGAGATAATGCAAATGCTGTGTAAGTTATAATAGTGTTGTATAGAGTAGTCTTGTTAATTTGAGCCTCCAATCTTTTCTCAGTCTGATCTAGGCCTTGGATGATGCTCTCTGTTTTGCACACTAAAAGCGGTGTATCTTTTGTCTGAATGAATGATTTTTCTGCTGTGCGATCTGAGATGGACTTCTTCATGGCCTGGAGATCAATCACCATCTTCCCTACATTCTGTCTGATCTGCTCCATCTCTGGTTTGAGATCTTCCACGAGTGACTGAGCTTTCTGGCTGTGCTGAAGCATCTCGTTAATGATTTCTTCTGACATGCTGGGTTTTACTGGTAGTATTGCTGGCTGGGTTGTTATGGGAACAGATAGTGGTTTATCATCTGTTTTATTAGTAATGGCTAACTTAAGTGTATCTATGAGTCTGCGGAGTTCATCTTGCTGGCTCTTGTGTGACACTGCTTGGACTTTAATAGCTTCTTGTAGGCTTGCTGGTCCCTTCTGAGCCTCCAGAAGCAAGCTTTTCAGCTCCTGAAGGCGAACCCTGTTGATGTAAGTGGACCCAATGACACCTATAACAGCGCCCAGTACCGAACCAATGATGGACCAGTTTTTGGTGCGTTCAGCCCGTGTTCGCTCCTTCTCATGACTTTCTCGTACTCCAGCGGAAAATAGGGCAAATTTTTCCCGCTCTCCTTCCTCTGCGTTTTCATAAGCTGTTTTGAGTCGGCGCTCTTCCTATTGATGAAAAAAATAAATACTAAATATGTTCATCATTTAACACATTACCAACACCCAGATACATCGATTCTCATCCGACCTGAAGAAGCTTGTGTTCCAGTGTTGCTAGTTCAAGATAATGTGCCTCCTCTCTTGACACTCGATCCAGACGATCTCGAACCTCTTTCAACCTCACCTGAAGAGCCTCCAAACTAACATGAGCTTCACGAACCATTCCTCTGGTCACCATGAAAGCTTTCTCAGCCTGATCACAAAGCATTAAAACACCAATTGTTAGGATAACAACTGACTTTTTAAACATAACAGAAAAAGAAATGTCACAAAAACATACCTCTGTAACCTTGGACTGAGCTTCTCGAACATCATTTAGACCAACAAACTCCTCATACTTTTCCCACCAATAATTCACAGTAGCTCTCGCAGTTTTCATAGTATTCTGCGTCCACTGTTTCCCAAGCCCAGCTATATTCTTCAAGGCAGCCGATGTTTGCCCCTGAACAATCATGGGTTTATCTGGTGGACTCTTCTGAGAGCAGAAGGATCTTTTGATGGAGAAGACATTGCTCTGGATTCTGCCAGAGTTATGGAGGAGGTAGAAGCAAGCACCATTTCTCCTTTTTAACACACAGCTCCCTTTGTAGCTCATTGAAGGTTCATTTACAGGGCACTCATATCAAACCTGAAAGCTTGAATGAAGAATGAACACTGTAAACTTGTAGAAATACACAGTTTTAATAGTCTTACTGTTCCTGTGCATACCAATACAACTAGAGTTCCCTCATTATGTTCAATACTATACATTCATGTTATTATTTTGTTAAAACATGTTTGAAAAATTAATTAATGCTTTAATAGGTAAAATAATTTGGATGGCTCAACTAGCATCCATTAGCTACCTAGCTGATTATGTCAAAATGTATCTAAGCATAATATAACTACACAAACATAACATACCAGATATTGGGGTTTATTCTGCCTAGTTCCGTTTAGTAAAACTGGGCAAAAACGAAGCACGTTTTATAAAGACAGCGATGCAAAAGTTATGTTATCGTACATGACTTTAATGACAGATATCTTTTAATTCAGGCACAAAATGAGCCTACTACATCCGGGTTACACAAAAGCAGTTTAAACCGGAAGTGGAAGAACATACTGCCATTCTTAGTGAATCACTGCTGGTTCTTCAGTTAGCACGCGCCAAGTGATAATCAACAAACAAAAATATGTCTGGAAGAGAAGGTAAAGATTTAAAAGTTATTTATATGATTTTAAACTGAAGCTGAATTATATGGTATTGTGTGAACCCAAAATTCCGTTCTTATATATTTTGCTGTTGACATGAGGTTTCCACTCGGATTTATGCGGATTAGAGACGCCTAACTCGGTATTAAAACCTTGATGGATAATCAGATGTCAGCTTCACGAAGAAAGTCGGTCAGGAGCAAAATCTTGTCAGACTAATGAGAGCTGATGTAAAGGTGAATTGTAAAATGTTTTGTTGGATTAAGGACAGTATACACCAGAAATCGTTATTGTTTCATTGTTATCTATTCGTTTTAACCCGGAAGTGTTGTAAACGCCGGGATTATGGTGTATAGTGTGATTGTTAATTGTGGAGTTTTTTTTTTGCCCAACCGCGTAACCCTACTGGAGGCTCACTGGGCAAAGGTAGAGTACACCCTAAACAGTTAGCCTGATCATCGCAAGGCAACACACAAAATACTGTATTTACTATCACACCGCCACCTAGTGGCAATTTCGAACAGCCAGTTACCCTGAGGAAACCCACACAAGCAGAGGGAGCACTTACAAACTCCACATAGAAAAATGCCTGATATTCGAACCCAGGGCCTATTCGCAGTGAGGTGGCGTGCGAGCAACCATGTCGTCTAAACAAGAAAAACAGTAGTAACAAAATAAAAAGTTTATTCAGGATAGCAATAGTAATAAGGACAACAGTAAAAATAAACATTAACTTGGTCTGGGGACCAGAGTTCCACACGGCAATCACTCAGAAGAACATTGTGTGAAAATGTTGAAATGTTCATTTTCTGTAACCGCTTAATCTTAATTAGGGTCGCGGGGAGGCTGGTGCCCATCCCAGCTGACTCCGGGCGAGGGCAGAGTACACCTTGGACGGCTCACCAGGCTATCGCAGAGCAAAAACACGCTGAAGGTTATACAGCTACTCTTGATGAAAGTCAGCAATGGTTCTTTTACATGAACCTCTCAGCATGGACAATGAAAGACATGGCCGGTCTTTGATAACCCAGTTAGCTGCGTGAAGACAACCATTGGTGACCCACCATGAAGGATAACACCCTGGTTATCATCTTCACGGAGGTTTTCTTGGCAGGATTAGTGCAGTGGTTTACCATTGTCTTCTGCATGATGCGAACCTACGGGAAATTTAGAACGGCCAATTAACCTACTGTGCATGTCTTTGGATTGTGGGAGGAAACCAGAGCACCCGGAGGAAACCCACACAAACACGGGGAGAACATGCCAGCTCCACACAGAAACGCCCAGGCCGGGAATCGAACCCAGGCCTTCTTGCTGTGAGGCGGACGTGCTGACCACTACGCCACTGTGCTGCCTGAATGAAGTATAATCAGTTTTTCAGTTCATAAAAAAAGTTTATCAACTCATAGATTTAAGATGCATATGCTAATTAGGTAACTACATGGCGGACACACACAGGAAACATTCGTGCCTCACATTTGGACATGCCTTGTAATTGGACTGAATTAGCATCATGTGAACATTTTCAGAAGTAACTTTAAGCTGAGTCACCTGATGACATATAATAAAATACAGCACTCTGAGAGCGCATGCCTTGACTTGGCTGAGCAATCTCCCTGAAGCACAATATCAAAAAATCGTCTTCCTTATAATTTTAAAGAGTCCTTTAAAAAGTCCTAGATTCAGAATTTGATCATCTTCAAAATCCAATAGAGCTTTCCGTGTCCATAGCCCTGTCTCAGGTAGAACTTTTCTTGAAGATCCACACAGAACCTTGTGCCCAGTTATGCTAGCAAACTGGGGACAAAAGATTCCCCTCATTGTTGGAGGCGACTAATCTGTATCCCATATTTGGCGTGATCAGACATCGCAAGGTTTTTGTTTTTGTGTGAAATGTTCTGATAAATTCAAGTTTGCATGTGGATAATTCTGCAGTGCCAACAGGTAACAGTCACCACAACTGACATGCTAAATATGTTTGTTTTTCTTGCAGTAAAGACTCTATAAAGATAATCAGGCATTAAAGAACTAATCAGTGTTCAGTCCTGCTGCTTTCTGGCTGTCACTTCAGTCAGTCCTACATTATTTACTTGGATACAAACCCGCCGCTGCATTCTTACTTTTCCTTTACGTAAAAGCATACATTACAAATGTTCGGCTTCACTTTCGTCTTGTGTTGTACATTAGAATTTTAACATTTGAATAAAGTCAAAACATAAAACAGCTATGTAGAATTGAGAGCAGCTGTAATTAATTTCCTTTTTACTCAGTGGAACACTGTATATTCTGCTGATGTGCACTTTTACAGTGTGACTCTTTGTGGTTTCATACACAGGAGGTAAGAAGAAACCCCTCAAGGCGCCTAAGAAACAAAATAAGGAGTTGGATGAGGTGAGTGAATCTGAACCTGTGATGAGGTCACTGTTGGTAAATCCAGCTTTGCAATCATAAGAGGTTTGATCTTCTTCTACCGTGTTCATCTTCCCCTCACACACAGTCTGAGAAAGCTTACAAGGAAAAGCAGAAGGAGGAGCAGAAGGCTATGGAGGCGTTGAGAGCCAAAGCCGCTGGAAAAGGACCTTTAGGTATGAAAGTGTGATCTGTAAAAGGTTTTTTTTTTTTTTTTTTTGAGATACTAAATTAATTCACAACTTACTCCAATTTTAAAACGGAAATCTGTGTTGAAAGAAAGAAAACTTAAAGGGTACCTCTACCCAAATTTTACAGCATTCAAAAAATATCCACTATACGGTGATACCTCTGCTCACGAACATAATTGGTTCCCAGAAAGTGTGTGTAAGGCGAAAAGTTCGTCTTCCGAACATTTATTTCCCATAAGAAACCATTAAAATGAGAATAATCCGTTCCCAGGTCCCCATAAAACATAATTTTCTACTAAATAAGCCTTAAAACTACACAAAAATATACCTTATTTTATGTATAATAAATGTGCTATTGTATTGTAATTAAAGAAATAAACTGTACTGTATAATAAAGTGGTTTTATTTACCTTTGTGATGGTAGTTGATGGCTTGATGGAATGGAGTGGGAGGAGGAGGGAGGGAGGGACTTACTGTTTGGAAGGAGAGTTTGGAAATGCCTACTGTTTGGAAACACCCTTAGCCACACACGCACCCTTAATAGCTTCCTTGTTCTTAAGGATGGGAGCAATGGTAGACTTAGTGTACTGGTACTGGGACGCTAAGTCACACAAACGCACACCTCGTTCGTGTTTTTCAATGATCTCCGCCTGTGGTGGGGTCTTTTTCGGTCCCATAATAGCAAAAGTACACTCAATATGGTCCAAAATGTCTATCAAACACAAACCACTTCCGCACTCAAAGAAAGGGGGTGACGAACTGTGACGCCGTGAGCGTGCGTCAGCTTCTCGTGGCCGCCACCGTGGCGCTGTTCGACCGCGTGGTTTGATTCGTCCGCCGAAAACTAGTTCGTCAGCAGAGACAATATGCTCGCAAATTTAATGTTCTTGAGGCGAAAAGTTCGTGAGCTTAAGAGTTCGTCAGCGGAGGTTTTACTGTACTTTATTATTAACTTTTAAACATCGCGTGATGTCGGAAGTTTATTTACAAGTCCACATTTCCTTTTCTTCTATATGACATTCCTTTCTCACAAAGGTTGCGTGCGCGGACATGTTGGCTTGTTTTCACCGGGGTTGAAGGTCATTGTGACGTTACATCATTGTCAGTCGTTTAGCCAATTGCAGAATGTCAGTTTAGTCTCTGTCCTTGACCTCAGCTGCCTTGAGAATGTCTCAAAGTGGCGCCTTGCAAAGTGTAGGGTTGTAAGAATAACGAACGCCACAATAAAGATAAAAAGTATCACTGCGTACCTAAACTATCAGTTGAAGAGTAAAAATTGTTTAGCCTTACATTTACATTGCAATCTCGCAGTTCGGGTCGAGGCTACAATATGACAATATTGACAACAATATGATGTCACGCCAAATGCGCCATTTTAAATATCCATAATAGGCAATGGGAGGCAGATGCGTCATCCCTCCTAGCCAATGGGATCCCTGTCCAAGATGGTGCTTGAGTGAAGGTGACATAAACGACAGCTCAGTTGTTAGCCAATGGGAAGCCAGCGGGGTGGGATGTTTGACCGTCATTGATGGGAGAGCAGCTCGTGTATTGTTTGAATATTTAAGATGGCGTTTTCATAACTTGAACTTGTTTCATATCCTGAGACAAAAGTTTTAGGAAAATGCTTTTCATAACCTGATTTTTTTTGTTTGGTGAGACTTTCGTTAAGGTGAGGTACCACTGTACTTACTAGTGAGAAGGATAATTATCACACATCTGACACTGTCTACTTTGAATATATTTTCAATGAATAATAGGTTATAGCATTTGGCTTTTATATGACATGGGTTATTTGGACTTGGCGGGTATTGGTCCTCGAGCTGTGAGATCTCAGTATTCCTATTCTCAGTGACTGGACCTAGATGGCAGTACTGAGCAGCGCTTATGAGCATTGCACATTCACACAGTTAATCCTGTTATCTTGTCTGTGCTTTGCCCTTCACAGGTGGTGGTGGGATGAAGAAGTCTGGGAAGAAATGAGTTGGTCGTGTTGGTTCCGTTCATTTGGGAACCGTCCTGTGAAAACGCCATTCGATTCTGCTTTGGGGCCACAAACGCAAACATACACAGCGTAGTATTTTTAATACCCTACTGTGAGGATAAAAGAACAAGCCCACAGTTTTGTATGTATTTTGTGTTAAATCACACACGTGTTTATTGCATAGACAACCATGTACAAAACACACACACACACACAAATCTCCCAATTTTAACACGTGATGTACATTTTAATATTAAACATCAGGATTTTTTTTTTTTTTCAGAAAAATTGCTTTTTTTCCAGGTTTACTGTCGGCGCTTTCTTCATTTATCATCATGGTTCCTGCTTGTGGCAGATCCGAAAGAAGGGATTTTTTTTTTTTTTTTTTTTTTGTAGATGAAAGTGAAGCCTTTGTGTATTGTGTGTTGAATCACAGTTGTCAGTAGGGATGTACAAAATAAATATGCTGCTTACTTTGAAAGCCAGCCTCGCGTAATTCCGCCTCCACTGGATGATCACGTTCAGTGCCTGTAAAGATGTCCATTAATGACAAGACTAAAGTTTTTGGTACTGTATGAATAAATTATTGCAGTTGGAGATGAGCATCAGCTAAGGCCTCAAAAAAAAAAAAAAAAAGAGCCATAAATAAGTAGATCATGTGGGTTATTCATTTATTGTTTAATCCTCTCGGTCAGGGACGCTCAGTCCTGCTCCTGGAGATCCACCTTCCAGATAACTTTATCTCTAACCCTCATTGTGGCCCATGTGACATGCAAGATCCAGTCAGGTCTTGATGAGATGATTGGCTGGTTAGGTGGGCATGATTAGTGTTGGAGCGAATGTCTTCTGGAAGGGAGATCTTCAGGAGCAGAATTGAGCACCACTGCTCTCGGTCAAAAGCATCAAACTTTCTGTACAGCACTTGTTTAAACATGTGTACAATTAATGATCATCTTTTACGGAATGTAAGCGGCCTTCACCCAAATAGAAAAGAACATGGACGAATTGCAAAAGTGTAAATACAGTACCGTATGCTCAAAATTCAGTCTTACCGCTGCACACAGGCTATTCACTACCACACGTCAAGTTTGTATGCACGAACAACAATGTACGGGAATTTCTTGGAATGAACGTCAGCGGTGATTGGCAAAAATTGTCCAAATTCTAGACTAATGTCAGACTGCAAAGACCACGTTCACAAACAGAAAAGGGCCTCTGACCGGATATTTCGGCATTAATGCCTCTTTGATCCACCAAACCCAAGATCTGGAAAAACCCCCGTCCTATGGTGATCTCTTAGTGTTGCTATACCCCTGTCAGAGTGATTGGTCAACAAGGGTGATGTTCACCTTTATTTTTGTCTGAGAAGGTGGTGCCACAGTGTCTTACGCTGACTTAGTGGCTAAACCTCTCAGTGTGTTGGACGAGGGTTCAGATATCAGATTCCATGTGATATGCACATCGTACCCGGCAGTATGGTGGTCTAGCGGTATAGGGTGCTGGATCGCTGATCCAAAGGTTGGGGGTTCGAGTCCCACTCTCCACAAGGTTGTCACTGCCCCCCCCCCCCCCCCAGTGCAGCTAACTGGGTTATCAAAGGCCGGCCATGTCTCTCACTGTCTATGGTGTGAGGTTCATGTAAAAGAACCATTGCTGACTTTCGACAAGAGTAGCTGCAAAGCCGTCAGCGTCTTTCCGCCCTGCGATGGCCTGGCGAGCTGTCCAGGGTGTACTCTGCCCTCGCCCGAAGTTGGCTGGGATGGGCACCAGCCTCCCTGTGACTCAAACTAGGATTAAGCGGGTACAGAAAATGATGATGATCCGGCAGTATGCGTGTTGCGTTATTGAAACTGAAGCATGCGTGAGCACCACCTCCCACTTTTACATAGAGAATGTGAGAGCCAGACAAATAAGTCACGACATGCACGTATGAGATTTCCACCAGTTTTTATCGTGGGAGTTAATTGTGACACAAACTCTATCTGACTCTTAATGACCAGGGATTAACCCGTGTTGACGGTCATGGTTTTAGAAATATTGGTCAATAGATCCAGGTCTGACCCTTGTTTGTTGTGTTGAGACACCTGCTGGCCTGAAATGGCCAAAAAAAAAATAGTGTAGGATAACAACTGGCTTGGAATTCAAAATAGTAAATACAGCTATTTAATGAAATTACAAATTAAATGAATACTGCATGCAAATCAATTACAGCGATACCTCGATTTACGAAATTTATCCGTTCCAAGGGCAAGCTGGTAAGTCGAAATGTTCATTCGCTGAAACAAAAATTCCTATCGGAAACAATAGAAAACCAATTAACCCTTTCCAACACCCTCCCAAACTCAACCTGAATCAAACGTGTATTTTTGACATAATATATTGAAGATAAACATGTAACTAAACATTTCATAATAATATGTACAGTAACAATAATAAAACATGTCAATAAACAATACAGTACAGTGTGTGCCTGAACTTAAGGATAGCATTTAACATTAACTTGCACTACTAATTTTTTTACCTTTTATTTATTTACTTATATTTTTCATGTTTAGCTATAATTTCAAGCTTCGTTTCAAGAGAAATTGATTTTCTCCTCTTGAATACATCAACCAGCTTCCTACGAGCGATCCTAGAAACACTGGGCTTGCACAATAAACAAATAAGACTCATAAAGTCACAAAATCCGAACCACAGCGAAGAAAAACTTTGGTGCACATGCATGCTAAAAATGCCAGTGCGGAGGAATACATGTGGAAGAATACGAGGCTAACTGACACTGGGGAATGTGCCTTTTTTTTTTAACAGACTGGTTGACCAGCTTTACGTGTGATTGCGTATCCTCTACATTAGGTGGCAGTGGCGCTCTCACTGTGTTCCCTATGGTGGAGGTGAAAAGCATTGAGCAAATGATATGAAGTGCAGTAAACACTATTTACAGTCGGGGAGGGGGATATATATGTATGTATATATATGTATGTATATATGTGTATATATATATATATATATATATATATATATATATGTATGTATGTATATATGTATATGTATATATATATATATATATATATATAAATACATATATATATAATATTCTCCCAGCCCCAACCAATCTATCACTCATATCAGAACAAATCTGTGGTCATTATTTTTGCTTGTGGTGGTGTCCACTCAAATACCCAGTCATGTTACTGATCTGTTGCCAGTTAACCAAATGAGGCGCACAATGTTCCTCCCGCGATTTCTTTTTAGTACCATTAACTTTCCCAGGCTGTTGTTTGCCTGGTCAAAACGTTTGAGGTGTTTCTTCAATCAAATTTTAAATTGGGTTGATATTTTTTCTTGACACAGTGAAATGTCCCACTTTCAATGTCTGATAAGTTCTCCATGTTCTATTGTAAATGAAACATGGCTTTATTAGATGTGTAAATCGATGCTTTTTTTAATTGTACATTTTACACAGTGTCCCAAATGTAATAAAAAATGACTTGTGGATATATGGTACCTACATTGCTTACAAAAGTAGAGAATACTGAGAAAATGCGTTTTGAAGGAAAAGCTTGGGTGCAGTCACATGACCAACAACTGTTCCGTATCATGTGTGCAAATGGACTAATAATCCTGGAGCTCTCAGGTTTCCATATTGATACTCATTGAGATAAATGAAATTAACCCAAATGGTGAACACTAACCCAGATTATCATTTTACTGCATACAGCCTAAATCATAATGCTGGTTGATCAGTCTGAAGAAGGAACTATTTGACGGCACAAGTTAACAGTTATGAAATGACTTCACTCCTCGGTCTGTTGAATCCCATTCATATCGGAATTGTTTAAAATAAGGGAAGTTAGATCTTGATGGAAGAGAAACAACACAATACACATTTAAACTATGTACCTCAGATAAACAGCTAATACTTCAAGCCTTATCTTAAGGCCGGATTGACCTGATATTAAATAATTAGGACATCTGGTGGTAGTAAAGAGAGGTAAAGTACTTAGGCTCAACAATCCAGAGCAATGTAGAGTGTGGAAAAGAGGTGAAGAAGCGTGAGCAGGCAGGTTGGAATGGATGGAGAAAAATGTCCGGTGTGATGTGTGATAGGAGGGTATCGGCAAGAATGGAAGGAAAAGTGTACAAGACGGTGTTGAGGCCAGCGATGTTGTATGGTTTAGAAACAGTGGTGCTGAGGAAAAGACAGAAGGAGGCAGAGCTGGAGGTAGCGGAGATGAAAATGTTGAGGTTCTCTTTGGGAATAACGAGGATGGATAGGATCAGGAATGAGTACATCAGAGGGATAGCACATGTAAGACGTTTTGGAGACAAAGTCAGAGAGGCTAGATTGAGACGGTTTGGACATGTACAGAGGAGGGATAGTGAGTATATTGGTACAGTAGTAGGATGCTGAGGTTGGAACTACCAGGCAGAAGGCCTAGAGGAAGACCAAAGAGACGATTCATGGATGTGGTGAAGGAGGACATGAAGGCAGTTGGTGTAAGAGAAGAAGATGCAGAGGACAGGGTGAGATGGAGGCAGATGATTCGCTGTGGCGACCCCTGAAGGGAACAGCCGAAAGGAAAAGAAGGACAACCTTGTGGAGAGTGGGACTTGAACCCCTAACCCTAGGATCAGCGAGCCAGCGCCCTATACCAGTAGGCCACCACTGCCCCATTTAGTAAAATAATAATAATAATCACACACAAAAAAAAAGAATAATCAATAAATAGATGAATGGGGGGGAGGGGCTAAGATAAGATATGAGAATAGAACATAATGAATTATCTGTATGTAAATAACTTGTGGGAAATGTCCGGTGCAAATAAACAAGTCATGTGAAAATAGAGAATTTGATAAATGATTTCTGAAGTGTCCAAAAGAACACGTGTAATTTAACGTGTGTGTGTGTGTGTGTGTGTGTGTGTGTGTGAGACTTTTTTTAAACAGAAAAATAATTAGTTCCTTAATGCTGAACCTTAAGGTGCTTTTTTGTTCACTGCTAAAACCCAGGTTACTCGAATCTTTTGTGTCCCAAAAAAAAAAAAAAAAAAAAAAAAAAAAAGACTGAAGAAGACAGAAAGAATGTATTCCGTGTGTATCGGGTTAATGCTTTGGCAAGATCACACATGCAACTAACTGCTCTTGTTCACAGCTCTGTGGTCTCAGAGGGGTCTGAGGAGGAAAACACACCTGAGTGTGGCGGTGGGAAACAGCTTCAGTGAAATATCTGTGATTCGGGCGATACTCAGCCGTGAGCGAAGAACATTTTCTTCTTCTTCAGCTGCACTTAATCAACCAGCTGTATCTAATTGCGAGAGGAATTTTTTAAAAATACACAATTACAGACTGTGATTTCGTGTTTACCAGCATGTTTCATGAAATTCGATCTACAAGCTCAGATTTCTGGCTGAGATTGTTGACATTCTTCGTCGGTCACTGTGGGGGAAAGGTGTGTTCTATAAAACACGCTAAACCTGAAGTTAAACCGAACCCGAGGACAGAAGCCGAGGTCAAGGATTGAGTTTCTTCAAAACGTTTCAAATAAAACCGAACTGCATTTTCAAACCCCAGTTTATTAAAAACATAAATCCTACTTTCGTAGCTTATTTCTTCCGAAAACTATGTTTCCCATACAATAAGCAATTGGCTTTTATTTTTCAATGTAGTGACATTAAATGTAACATGCTGGAGAAAAAAAAAAAAAAAGGCTGAATATTCCATAAACCATTATGTCGTCTCTCTGAAAATTCACGAATACGGATGGCGTCTTTCATGGGCTGAGGTGGGCTGGCGGGTGGGGGTGGGGTTTCTAAATTAGAAAGCAGCATTCTATAAATTCCTCGTAAAACTGAAACATGAATCGTGTAGGGCTGAGAATAATTATTTTTTAAAAGCATCACTCCATCATTCATTCTGACTCGAGCAAATTCTCCGTTATTGGCTCATAATGTTTACATGATTACCAACAATATCCACATGACACCTCAACAGGCTTGACGTGTCAGCTTAAAATAACCAAATAAAACAACAATAACGGACTTGCGGACTTGCATCTTCATATTATACCCGCTTTCTGTTCCCAGAAAAAAAAAAAAAATGTTGAGAAATAAATAAATTTGAATAGGCGAGATTCTTGTTCTTTAAATGTGAAAAAAAAAAAAAAAATTGTGTCTCCATTTTAAATGGCAGGACATATCCAAAAGCTGCTTGATTACGTCTCGAAATGATAATTATCAATCTAAAGATGAGCACACCCATCATTCTTCTGATCTAATGTACAAACAATAGACGGAAACTCGCAAGGATACAAACACAAATAAATTGGAAACATCACTCACTTCCAGTGATCAAAGCCAAAATCCACAGGAAACCGTCAGTCATTAAAAGCACAACCGGGACGCTACGGATAGTGGGCGGGTTCATACCATCTGATTAGCCAAGAATATATAGCATGGTCTATGCTTGGACCAGCAATAAACATGAGCACAGAGCATAAAAACACTGATAATCCCTCCTACAAGGTCTGCATGACAGGAAGGAGGGACAGTCATACTTGAGAAAACAACAACAACAACAACAACAACAACAACAACAACAGAAAGGATGGGAAGTTCACTTGAATGTTGTACAGTCAACATCCTTACTGTGGATAAAATAATTTTACGTGCATTCTACATCAATAGTTTAAGATTGGCAGTCATTTCAACATCATCATCATCATCATCATCATCTTCATCTTCCGCTTCTTCTGGGGTTGGGTTGCGGGGACAGCAACCTCAACAATGAGGTCCAGACGTCCCTCTCCCCAGCCACTTACTCCAGCTCTTCCGGGGGGACACCAAGACGTTCACAGACATGCTGAGAGACATAGTCCCTCCAGCGTGTTCTAGGTTGACCACCGGGGTCTCTCCCCAGTTGGACATGCCCGAAACACAACACCACGGAGGCGTTCGGATGACCTCTCTCAATGTGGAGGAGCAGCGGTTCTACTCCGAGCTCTCCCCGGATGGTAGAGCTTCTCACCTTATCTCTAAGGGAGAGCCCCGCCACCTGGCGAAGGAAGCTCATTTCAGCCGATTGTATCCGCGATCTTGTTCTTTCAGTCACGCCCCAAAGCTCATGACCATAGTTGAGGGTTGGACCGTAGATCGACTGATAAATTGAGAGCTTCACTTGCGGCTCAGCTCTTTCTTCTGAGAAGAACTTCACTCTTAACCATGCAAAACACAGTAACGTCGAAATCAGCTGTGTCCAACCCTCTTTCTGGAGATATACCCGACTGAAGATTTCAGCTCCAAGCCTAATGTGACCCATCAGACAGATATATTGATTTTGGTTTTCATTTCAAAGTCTTAAGTCTTGATTGCATGACTGGATGCTGAGATAGGCATCTGGAGAAAAAGTCTTCAGGGCACCTCTGGTCTTAATAGACAAAACAGCGATTAAACACTAAACACCTGCAAAGAATTATGAGAGATCCAGTGCCAAAACTACATGGAAACTCCCATCCCATACCCACCGTGGGAGAATCTATGATATCAACGCAAATGACGTACAGTTACTTAAAATAAGACGTGCTGTATAAACCTGTGTTGTACTGACGTCATTAAGCAGCTAAAATTAATTTCTTTAAAAAAAAAAAAAAAAAAAGAAACCCAAACAAAACTCATTATGTTATAAGGGGACCATTGTGGTATTGGGTAACACACTGGCGCACAGCAAGGAGGTTCTGGGTTCAAGTACCGGGCTTGGGTGTCTCTGTGTGAAGCTTGTATTCTTTCCCCGTGCTCACACTCCCTGGGTGCTCCGGACTACCGTCAGTTCAAAGACATACAAATGAGGCTAATTTTCTTTCCCAAAGTTGGCCCTTGGTGCGAATGTGAGTGGGAATGGTTTTGTGTGTGTGTGTGTGTGTGTGTTCGGCCCTGCAATAGCCATGGCATGTAGGGAATACCCCACCTTCACTCACTGTCGGTTGAGATGAGCACCCGCCTTCCTGTGGCCCTCATGGGATTCAGCGTTTTGACAAATGAGTGAATAAGTGAGTATACAGTATGATGTTATTTTTATTATAAAGTTCTTTTTATTTTTATATGTAAAAGATCATAATAATATTGGATTCTGTTTTAAGAGGTTGGCCACAGATGGATTAAGAGCATTGAATGAATGAGTTCTACTGAAAAGTTTAACCGACATCCCCACCCCCAACTGAGCCATGTAGCATGCAAAGCACAGTAAAGGAATACTGACTCGAGTTAAAATCCTGACATGTTCCCCTCAGCTCGGTCTGTCACACACACACACACACACACACACACACACACACACACACACACACACACAAACACACAGGAACCACACCCGGCGCAATAAGTATTCCAAACAAGACGTTGGCACGAAGGTAAGTGAGATCTCGCTAGGATTGTAATACATAATAAGGTTGTAATGCACAAATAACTTGTTGTGTTTTAATGTAATCTCTTTAAATTATGAGGTTGTTTTATATTTTAAATCACATGATTCTGTACATCTGTATATTCTCTATAACCAAATGATCTATACATTATTCTATAATTAGAATTCCAGTAAAGCTCCAATAAACATTTAAAGGCCTCTATTTAAAAATTCAACTCTTTATTAATAGAATTCACAGCTTTGCATATACTGTATATATTATAGTTTTGTTTGTTCATTTGTTTTAATGTTACTGAGTTGCAAAAGTTCATGACCTTGGGTTAATAATTAAACTGTTACTACTTCCTTACAATTTCGAATGAAAGTTTCATGTTTTTAATTGCACTGAATATTATCATTGTTGAGAGTTTGCCAAGAACTGAAACTCTTGGGGTTCCCGCCGGCCAAGAATTAACACTGTGGTTAGAATTGTTTGGATAGTTTCTTGATAACCTTTCGTAATAATGATGAACTTATAAAAAAAAAAAAAAAATGTAAATTAAAAAAAAATTGCATTATTAATAACACACTTTAGGTACTTTATCTGTGAGACTTTCTATAATAGTGCAAGTCTACATTTAACCCGAGGAAGAAAAAGTGAGAGAGAGGGAGGGAGAGAGAGAGAGAGAGAGAGAGAGAGAGAGAGAGAGAGAGAGAGAGAGAGAGAGAGGGGATGATACCAGAACTACTGCTGTACTTGCATAATATGTATATTGGATATCTGTATCTGCCATTTTGAATGACTATCAAAACACACACACACACACACACACACACACACACACACACACAGTGCGAATGTAAAGATAAGAAGGAATGAAATATGTCTTGGGCTAAAGAAAACACAAACATAAATACACTTCAACATAGCATTTATTTCCATCTATTATCGAGTTAATTCGCTGATGTTTTGAAAGGATGATGGAAAAATGTAACCATGTAATAAAATCTTCTCCGACACATCTGATACATTAGTGTGCAACTTTTTGTTTTGCAGTGTACAAAGGCACATCGGGTTTAAAATACTGTTCCAGAACACTGGGATGTTTTAACATTAGCTAAGTGGCTGCTTCTGCTAACATCCACAATTGACCCTCAAACGCTTGCATCAGACTAGGGGCGATTAAATAATTATAAAATATAATAATAATAAAAATGATAATAATAATAATAATAATAATAATATAATGGATTAGGTTAGATTTACAATGCTATCATAGTGAGACTTCGGTTGGTGGGTTGCGGGAATATCCGTCTAATATCTGTCCATTCATTTATAAAACCATCAATTATTGAATTGTGCTTTGTTAGCCCAAAACTGTTATCTTCCAGTTATTACTGTAATTTTGAAATACAGACTTTCAGATATCAGTACTGTAGCTTCTTGTTTTTTTTTCTTTTTTTTTTTAGACTAACAGTATGAAGATTGCATCCTTTAATGTCCGCCGTCTTGGCTTGAAGAAACTGTCAGATGAGAGAACTGTAAATTACCTTATAAAGGTAAGAATAGTAATACCAGTGTTGTGAATGTTGTGTTCAGAAATGTAAATGAAAACAATGTTCTTTACGTCACTGATGGTTAACATCATTACAATAGACACTTTACACTATATAGTAACCAGGTGACCGAAGATACATGCCTTTGGACTTCATAAAAAAACAGAATACCCTGAGAAAACCCATGCAAGCGTATAGAGAATATCCAAAGTGCACACAGAAAGTAGCAGAGATAAGATTCAAACCGTGAACCTTCTCGCTGTGAAGTGAAAATACTAATCATTGAACTAGCATGCATCCACCAAGTCAGCCCGACAAATTAAAAGACACTTTAATGGTAAAATATAAAAGGGCTTAGCTTGCTTGGTTAGCATCATTTATGTATACTGTTTACAGTTTGGTCATTTCATGAAAATTTCGGTAAAGATTTCAACGAAAAGCCTTGAAATTGGACATAAAGAACAAATTGCCAAAAGGACAAGTGTAAAAAACCTTAACAATGAGTCCAATGTGATAATTATGCCAATGTATAAATATTCATTCATGCTTTCGTCACTGTATCTCCGCTTTTAAGGTGTCCTTCTGCTTCAGTATCGTCCTGATTGTAGGTGGGTTTCGGCCATACTCCTTTGCGATTTCGCTCAACCGCATTCCACTTTCAAATTTTTTTATTATCTCCTGCTTCACTTCGATTGATAACAGAGCCTGGTTCTTCTTTTCGGTGTCACCGGGAATCACTTTCTTGGGGTCTATGATGGATAATGAAATATAATGCTGCAATGATCACTCAAAAAAACTCACGAGCCAAGAGTCCTGTTCAACTCTCCTTCATGCGTGTGACAAACAGGAAGTATGAGTACAGGAAGTATGGGTACAGTTCAGCTCCCTCCTAGCCAATGGGAGGCCAGCGGGGGCGGGATGTTTGGAGACAGCCAATGAGAGAGCAACTCACGCATTGTTTGAATGGTGCGTTTGGCGCTTTTCGTAAGAAGACATTGTTTCGTAGACAGAAGGCGAAAATTTAGGAAAATGTTTTTCGTAACCTGGATTTTTCGTATTCAGAGGTTTCTGTAAGTAGACGGCCGACTGTATGTGAATGAGTAAGAGAACGTAATTTTTTTTGACGATTGTCTATTCCTACACCAGAACCTAAAGCACTACTTCCTGTTTTTTTTTCCCCATGCAGATTGTGTCTCGCTATAGTATCATTGTGATCCTTGAAGTAGTGGACAAGAGAGGAAAGGCAATGCTTCAATTCTTGAAGAAGCTGAACAAAAAGGGGTCTGTAATCAACGTTGTCCATATATTCTCTACTCCAATGCAAAAGAAACATTGTTAAGCTTTTATTCATTATTCTCCAAACATGATTGATTGTTTGTTTTTAATCATTTTGCATATATATATATATATATATATATATATATATATATATATATATATATATACATATATATATATATATATATATATATTTTTTTTTTTATTGACAGAGCAAACAAAAGGCATCCTTACAGAATGGAAGTGAGTTCTGGCCTGGGGCGATCACATTACAAGGAGCAGTTCGCATGCTTCTACAGGTGAATTAATAAATGCACAGCCAAATTATTTATAATGAAAATCATCAATAAATACTATATAAGCAAAACTCCAAATACTTTTCATGTTGTAATCATCTAAGGCATGCTTGCAACAGTGCTACGGATGCTAACGGGTACAGCACTTTTAGCATTGTGTACCGCGTACGTGCAAGTTACCGAGGTGTTTTCAGAACAGGTTTTATTGCATGCCCCCTGTTGACAGTAGAAACAGGAAAATGAAAGCTTAAAAGCTTACAATCATAGCAGCAATCTTTAAGTCAAAATTGCTTCCTTAGAGTTAAGACACACACACACACACACACACACACACACACACACACACACACAGACATATACACAGGGATCCCTCGCTACTTTGCGCTTCAATTCATGTGGCTTCAGTGCATCGTGTTTATTTTTTTTTAAATATTCATCGAATTAAAAAAATAAGGAAATTAAAGAAATTCGGGGAAAAAGTTAATGAAAATGCCGCAAAACAAGCCAATTATTGCAAAAAAACAAAAAAAAACAACCAAACAAACAAAAAAAATCTAAACAAACACAAAACAAAAAACAACCCAAAACCTCCCATCAAAACTGGTTACTTTTTGTGAGGTGCGCATCTATATGTGTGTGTTTATATTTTATTTACATATTATGCATTATTTTTTCATGTTTAATTGTTATTATAAGCATTTATAGTGTTGAATATGCATTTATTGATATTATATACACATATACATGTAAGTATACGTACGTCAGTCGTGGGTGGGTGGGGTGGTCCTACTTCGCGGAATTCGGTGGTCACGGGGGTTCTCGGTCCCAATTAACCGCGGAAAAGTGAGGGATCCCTGTATATAAAATATACTACAGTTTGGTTTCCAGATGAGAACTCGAGAACACTTGCTCGGATTTTGATGAAATTTGATTGAAGGGTTGTGTTACAGGTACCTGTATGTATGATTACTGAGCCAGTTGGACTTAACTTGTTTAATATAATTGATTTTGGTTTAAGGAAGACATGAATAAACTTAAAAATACACATTCCCGGGAGCTGTGGACACCTGCTGTCTATTCTTTAAATTGTTATCATGTGGAAAAAACTATTAAAAGTCTGTTTTAATTTGTTTTTTATTTAGACATAGAAGTAATGAAATTAAAATATTAATCTATGAGAGTTAAAAATGTCACGTCAAGTGTTTATATTTCATGTACGACAGATTCACTTGTATTTTTTATATTAAATCTAATACCATTAGCACATCATCGATTGGTAACACCCAATAATTTTGATGTTCTGGATTTTATGTATTAGACCAGACAAAGTCCAGCTGACCGATACATATCAATATGAGGACAATCAAGAAGGAGACGAGGACGCCTTCTCGCGAGAGCCTTTCATTCTGCGTTTCAGTTTACCTGACAGAGGTAATTACAGTAGTCACATGTTAAGTGAATTCATTAAATATATTGATGCAAACCTGTGCTAGTGACCGAAAGGTTGTGTTCAAATCCCAGCACTGGCTAAAAATAAACCTAAAATTGAACTACAAGTAAATTAATCAATTAGCAATAAGTTTACATAATTTAGTTTAATTTTAATGATAGTCAGTGCTGAAGCAACTCAATTCATTTCCTATTAAGGCCATGGGGAAGCTGGAGAATATAGGAGTCACTGGGCAAAGGCAGAGTACACCCTAAACAGCTTGCCAGACCTTCACAAGGACAACAAACTATTCACACAGGGCTCTTGGGAAAATTTGGACCAGCCAACTATCCTGATGCAAACTCCACACAAAAACGAGTAACCCGAACTCGGGACATTCTTGCTGTAAGGTGGACGTGCTAACCACCACGCCCCAGTGCCACCCATGAAATGTTTAATTTAACGCAAGTGTTACTGATTAACCACGCATGATTTTTTTTACAGAATCTGAAGTTTTCGTCATTAATTTTTTTGCACAGGACTAAAAGAACTCATGTAACGTTCAAAACTATTAACTGACCCTTAAAGATACCATTTTGCAAACTACATATCGTCTGTCTATGCATTTGATTTCAGATCAAAGAATCATTTTAAAGTCTTTGCATAAACTATTACTATGGTGAATGAATGATCTTTGAGCTTGTTTTTGGTGTGTTTGTGTGTTTCTAGTGGTAAATGACTTGGTATTGATCCCAGTCCACACAAAGCCCACAGACTCAGAGAAAGAAATAGATGAGCTGTATGACGTGTGCATGGCTGTTAAAACAAAATGGAAAACTAATGTGAGTAAAATGTTATAAAAGTGTCCAGTAATAGCGTATAAATTGACATTAAGCTTTGATCATGACATTTTAATTAAATCCTAAAAGTGAAATGAAAGGTGAGCCTTTCAAACTCCCATCTTACGCATGAACATATGTATATTTTCTTCATCTGGTGACTTTACTTCTAGTCTCAAAGTTGCGATCTGCTAAAATCTGTTCATCTTCTTCTTCTTCTTCTTTTACTTTCGGCTGTTCCCTTCAGGGGTCGCCACAGCAAATGATCTGCTTCCATCTCACCCTATCCTCTGCACCTTCTACTCTTATTCCGACTACCTTTATGTCCCGCTTCACCACATCCACAAATCTTCTCTTTATATTTTAAATTAATCAGTTTGAAAAGGTTGCTGTTTCACTCCTGTGAGTCTGAAATCACAAGAATAGGATGTGAATCCCCCAGTTCATAACGCATGTTAATAGCAAAAATAACAGTATACAGATATTAAACCGACAAATCATATATCAACAAGTGAAGTGCATGTCTAAATAAAATAAAACTAGGCACAAATACAAATTCATAGACAATTCCATCTGAACACATCCAGCAATCCAAACATACATATGACAGAAAAGAACACTGCTCCATGCATTTGTGATATAATATATATATATATATATATATATATATATATATATATATATATATATATATACATATATATATATATATATACATACATACAGTAAAACCTCCGCTGATGAACGCTTAAGCTCACGAACTTTTCGCCTCAAGAACATTAAATTTGCGAGCATATAGTCTCTGCTGACGAACTAGTTTTCGGCGGACGAATCAAACCACGCGGTCGAACAGCGCCACGGTGGCGGCCACGAGAAGCTGACGCACGCTCACGGCGTCACAGTTCGTCACACCCCTTTCTTTGAATGCGGAAGTGGTTTGTGTTTGCTAGACATTTTGGACCATATTGAGTGTACTTTTGCTATTATGGGACCGAAAAAGACCCCACCACAGGCGGAGATCATTGAAAAACACGAACGAGGTGTGCGTTTGTGTGACTTAGCGCCCCAGTACCAGTACGCTAAGTCTACCATTGCTCCCATCCTTAAGAACAAGGAAGCTATTAAGGGTGCGTGTGTGTGGCTAAGGGTGTTTCCAAACAGTAGGCGTTTCCAAACACTCCTTCCAAACAGTAAGTCCCTCCCTCCCTCCTCCTCCCACTCCATTCCATCAAGCCATCAACTACCATCACAAAGGTAAATAAAACGACTTTATTATACAGTACAGTTTATTTCTTTAATTACAGTACAATAGCACATTTATTATACATAAAATAAGGTATATTTTTGTGTAGTTTTAAGGCTTATTTAGTAGAAAATTATGTTTTATGGGGACCTGGGAACGGATTATTCTCATTTTAATGGTTTCTTATGGGAAATAAATGTTCGGAAGACGAACTTTTCGCCTCACACACACTTTCTGGGAACCAATTATGTTCGTGAGCTGAGGTATCACTGTATATATATATATATATATATATATATATAAAATTTCGGTATTCCAGAGGGAACATGGCATGACTTTTCACTACTTTCTGCATTACAGAGCCAATGTGTGGAGTTAATACTTTTTATTCTCTGCACATTTTTTTTCATTAAATGGCACATTTTAATAGAAACAGACAAACTATGCATGCAAGATTTTTAAATTTAGGTTCATTTTCCTTTGAAACAAAAAGTGAGAATATGAAAGCGGTTTTACTGCGAGTGTGCCATTAAAAATAAGCTCTAGGTAGAGTACATAACTGCAAACATTGTAAGTTACAAGAGTATATAAAGGGAGTGAATATTAAATGAAAATCTTATGCAGCATATAATAAAGGAGCTTTCAAATAAAAAGCAGTAAATTACCTTACAGCATTTGTCTATCGTTTCAGTCAGATTGTTTTTATTTCATCATTATTTTGCAGTAGTCGAAAGAAGTTTAGCTAAACTGTCAGAAATACTATTTTTGTATATTTTCTCTCTCTCTTTTTTTTTTTAACTTATTTACTATACAACTAAAGACAGAAAACTGAATTCTTACTCACATAGAACACTTTGCTTTATTAGTTGACAAAAAAAAAATGTTTATTTGCATTTTGGCTACATTAACATTTCAAAAAATACAGGAGTTAAGTATAATTTTCAGTACATCTGGAACAGTATCCTGTAATTAGGTCAAAATCCGAAGCAGTTATTTAGATGTGCTTAATGAAAAACTCAAGAACCCCCCCAAAAATTTTAAGTGATATGAAGAAAAACATTTAATAATATATTAATAATCATGTATAAGTATACTTGCTTTGCAGAACATAATGATCCTGGGTGACTTTAATGCTGATGGTGCGTATGTTTCCAAAAAGAAAATGAAGAAAATCAGGCTACGTAATGATGAAGACTTCCACTGGCTGATAGCAGATGATGTGGACACGACAGCCAGTCAATCCAATGACTATACATATGACAGGTGTCAAATAATTTTGTTTAAACGTTTATCTATGCAGTAAATGTTTTTGTATTAATCATGCTGTACATAATTCATCTTCTTTATCTACAGTATGTTTTTTCCTCAGTGACGTTTGGGTGCTTCTTGTTATTCATTCATTCATTTTCTGAACCATTTGATCCTAATTAGGGCCGTGGGGAATCTGGCACCCTTCTCAGCCGACTCTGGGTGAGGGCAGAGTAAAGCTCACCAGGCCATCACAGGGCAGAAACACATTAACAGCTATGTGTCTACTCTTGGTTTACATGGCTTTCACCACAGACAGTGAGAGACATGGCTGGCCTTTGATAACCCAGTTAGTTGCACTGGGGGACAGCAGTGACAACCCGTTCATTGTGGGGCTTGAACCCCCCCCCCCCCCAACCTTGGGATAAGTAATCCAGCATCTTACCACCGGGCCACCACTGCTTGCTATTTCTTGTTATATTAAAATTAATAACTCTGATTTGGATGCGGTGATTTAGGGAACAGATATAATAATATAATAAATAATAACTTGTTGGAATTATTATGTTATCCATTAGTAAATTAACTTTCTTTTAGGATCGTGGTATATCAGGACAAGATGTTGAATGCAGTAGTGCCAAGATCAGCAAAACCCTTCAACTTCCATGAGGCCTATAATCTATCATTGGAAATGGTGAGAATATTTTCAAAAAGAATAATGACTTATCAGGTCAAAGAAAACACTCTGGAAACTTTATTATACCGTTTCATTTTGATTTCATGCCAGACTGACCCTGAACTAATGAGTGCTGAATCAATAAACGCAGTCAGGAAATTCAGTCTGCCGGTACATATGGGTAAAAGGGACAGTTGCCAAGACAGGACGAGGGTTTTCATGGTGTTATTAGTGCAACCTGCCAGCAGGAAAATTTAAAAATCTCGGAAGAAACAGATTACTGTTGATCTGACTAGCAAAAGCACACTTACAGTATTCGCCCATTATTCTTTTATTTTATATTACAGATGTTAGACATCATACCAGACATCAATGCTCCTCTGTGTTTACTAGCTTGACTCTCACTTCCTGCTACCACAGATTACTCCATTTGGGTAATGTCTGTCATTCATTCATTCATTCATTCATTCATTCATTCATTCATTCAAGTCTGTCAGTGGAGTTAAAAATAACTTTTTCACTTTTGAGGGTTGGTTAACTAGTTTGAAAATTCTGTAACCTTCCTTTAGACCAGTTCATTCAGTTCATTTTCTGTATCCGCTTAATCCTAATTTGGGTCGGGGGGAGGCTGGTGCCCATCCCAGCCAACTTCGGGCGAGGGCGGAGTACACCCTGGACAGCTCGCCAGGCCATCGCAGGGCGGAAACACGCTGACGGCTTTGCAGCCTACTCTTGTCGAAAGTCAGCAATGGTTCTTTTACATGCCTCACACCATAGACAGTGAGAGACATGGCCGGCCTTTGATAACCCAGTTCGCTCCACTGAGGGGGACATTGACAACCTTGTGCAGAGTGGGACTCGAACCTCCAACCTTTGGATCAGCGATCCAGCGCCCTATACCACTAGACCACCACTGCCCCTTCCTTTAGACCAGTGCTTCTCAATTATTTTCTGTGGCGCCCCCTCTAGGAAGAAAAAAAACATTTCACACCCCCCACCACCCTGCGAGCGACTATAAATAGTATTCAGTTCAGTTCATTTTCTGTAACCGCTTAATCCTAATTAGGGTCGCGGGGAGGCTGGCGCCCATCCCAGCCAACTTCGGGCGAGGGCAGAGTACACCCTGGACAGCTCACCAGGCCATCTCAGGGCGGAAACACGCTGACGGCTTTGCAGCCTACTCTTGTCGAAAGTCAGCAATGGTTCTTTTACATGCCTCACACCATAGACAGTGAGAGACATGGACGGCCTTTGATAACCCAGTTAGCTGCACTGGGGAGGACAGTGACAACCTTGTGGAGAGTGGGACTCGAACCCCCAACCTTTGGATCAGTGATCCAGCGCCCTATACCACTAGACCACCACTGCCGCATAAATAGTATTATTTGTCTATAAAATTGCTATTAAGTACATCTCCGCATAACATGGTATTTTTATTAACATTAAAAACAAAAAAGAAAGAAATATTAAATTTATATATAAAAGTTAAATATAAAAAAAATATAAGTTAAATATAAAAGTTCAAATTACAATAAAGAAAAACTTCATTAACATTGTTTTTTAATCTGCAGTTGAAAAGATTTAAAGTGCGCCAATGTGACTGAAATAATAATAAAAAAAAATACATATTTATTTAAACTCATTCATTTATGTCTTAATATCTCCGTCTCTCTCTCCACCTTTCTCTTCGTTTCTGTTAGAAATTTTTCCAAGTTGTTTCTTGAGGTGTTGTTTACTGCACTTCATATCGTTTGCTCAAGTGAAAAACCACTACACCATAGCGCTATAATGAGAGCACCACTGCCAACTAGTGGAGTGGAGGTGCAATTACACTTAATTCTAGTACACAATTCCAGAAAAGCATGTTCCCCAGGGTCAGATGCGGTTCCCGGGCATCACACCGCACCCCTCCTCGGCATCATACCGCGCCCCACTATTTGAGAAGCAGTGCTCAGTATAATGTGATTTAAAATCAGTGGTATTCACACATATTTTGACAGAACTCTTCAAACATCTGGTAAATTTCCAGACCTCCTTTCCCTTATAACATACCACAAAACAAACAAACAGACACAGACGCCAAACTACACTATTAAACAGTAAGAAGTTCTCTTTCCCCACTTTGTGCTTTTCTGATTGCTACACCCGCAAGAATAAAATTATTTAAAACTGGGGGAAAATGGGATATTGGGGGTATTGTGTTTATTGCTGGTTTCTTACACAGAAGTATTTCAGAGCTTCCTATATTCAAACTGTTTCACTTTCAGCACAAATTAAATCAGAATAAGTTCCACATTTCACCATTCGTGAACAAATCTATTATCAAACTAGTATTGCTAATATTTCTCACATTGAAATGTTTAAAAAAAATGTTTTAATGTCTTACAGTTTGAAAAATAAATTAATGAAACCCTTGTTGTATCTTCGTCAGGCTCTAAGGATTAGTGATCATTACCCGGTGGAGGTGGGACTGAAGAAAAAGCGTGTAGCAAGACTCCGACGCAATACAAGGGCACCGAAATACAAAACACGCTAATATATGGCTGATTTACAACAATACACAACTGGAGAAAACATTTCTCCCATTCAGTAACAGGGAGCCTTAAGAACCACAAAAAGCGATTGTTAAGAACAGCATGTGCACTACAGTACAGTATTATGCAGAACCACATCCTGTAGGGGGCAGAACACTGACAAACAGGCAGGTGCACAGGCAGCCCTTTTCCACAATAAATGAACACATTTCAATATTAAATTAATGATTAACTGTAAGGACATACACTTCTACTGCTGTATGTTGAAATGATGAAGTTTTGATTGTTGCTCGTGCGTAATAACGGTTTTCATCTTCGGAAGAATTTCAGTGATTTTAAAGTGTTTGACAGATTATGTGAAATAAAACCATTTGAAATATGAACTATAGTTGTAGCACTACTTAAAGGTGTAGATTCTCTAATGAATAGCCTACATGTACTATATGTACACCAGTTAACCGTGTCACTTGGTCTATCTTGTTCGGTGTGCTCTTGAAATATGGTGTACTGAAACCATTGCAACCTGACAGTTGGTCTCTGTATTACCAGAGTCAGCGCTTAGTCACTGGTTCTATTCATAATTTTTATGGGTAGAATTTCTAGGCACCACCGAGATGTTGAGGGGTTCTGGGTCGGTGACCTTTCTCTGCTTTTTGTGGATTATGTTGTCCTTTTGGCTTCATCAAGCCAGGACATCCAGTTCTCACTGGAGTGATTCGTAGCCGAGTGTTGAAGCAGCCGGGATGAGAATCAGTACCTCCAAATCTGAGTCCATGGTTCTCATGGATGGAACAGATGGAAAGAATGGAACGGGAGGTGGACAGGTCCATTGGTGCAAAGTCTGCTGTAAAGCAGAGCTTGTAGTGACTGAAAGAACAAGTTGAGGCGGCTCAGGCATCTGATTAAAATACCTCCCGAACACCTGGTGTGGTGTTTCGGGCTTGTCCGAGGGGGAAGAGACTCCGGGGTCAACATAGAACATGCTGGAGGGACTACGTCTCTTGGCTGGTCTGGGAACACCTCAGGGTCCCCCCCCAGAGAAAGAAAACGACTGACTGACTGATTATCAGTTCATTTTAGATCAATACTTAAACCAACCCAGATCACAGTCTTAGTATTTCTTATTCATCTATTTTGAGACTTGTTTTTATTTTGCGTCACACACACGCCCACACAATATTTATATATATATATATATATATATATATATATATATATATATATATATATACACACACACATACACACACACACACACACACAGGGATCCCTCACTTTCCGCGGTTAATTGGGATCAAGAGCCCCATGCGACCATAGAAATCCGCGAAGTAGAATCACCCGCCCAACCCCCTGACTGACATATACGTACATGTGTGTGTATCAATGAATACATATTCAATGCTATAAATGCTTATAATAATGTAACATTAAAAAAATAACATAAGATGTAAATAAAATATAAATACACACACATGCAGATAATATTGCATGAGAAGACGACACACATACTTATGTGCATGCAAGAACGCAGGCAGATGCGCGTGCACACACAGATGCAACAATGCAACTAGTTTTGAAGGGAGATTTTGGGTTGTTTTTGTTTGTTTAGGGTTTTTTTTTTTGCATAATTGGCCTTGTTTTTGTGGCATTTTCCTTAACTGTTTCCCTATTCGTCCTTAATTTCCTTATTTTTTAAATTCGATGAATATTTATTATTATTTTTTTTTAAACCGTGATGCACTGAAGCCGCATGAACTGAAGCGCGAAGTAGCGAGGGATCCCCGTGTATATATATTATATATATATATATATATATAAATGTGTATGTATACTGTACTGTACACACACACAAGAAATAGTGTGTATATTTGAGCCATGTCTCAAAAAATATTTAATGCAAATTAATATGCAGTATGTGTACTGACATTCTATGGTCACTCATGAAGATCTTTCACATGGAGCTGCCATGAGCACCACAAGCAAAAAAACAAAACAAAAACAAAACAAAAACCAGAAGGTTTAAGTAGGCCTACTAAGGACTTTCGGAAACACATGGAGTTGAAGGAAGCCCGCACAGACACAGGGAGTGCAAGTGAAACTCCACACTCACAGTCTCCAGAGCGGAGTATCAAACTACGTACGCCACTTTAATGTCTCCGCCCCCGACCTATATCTAAATAATTAACCAAACTCTGCAGATAGATGAACCACAATGAAGTTACTGATCTGCTGTCAAACAAAGACCGTTGTTACCGACTGCTTAATTATTAGCAGTTAGCTGGTAATTTTTTTTCCCCACATTTTTTACAGAATTAACACACACACACACACACACACACACACACACACACACATATTATGACATCATGTTTTGCTAATTTATTTGCTCATTCATTTGCCATACAGCTTTATTCGATAAGGATCGTGGGGAGGCTGGAGTACACCCTGAACAGTTTGATAATTCATTGTAGGGCCAACACACACACACACACACACACACACACACACACACACACACACACACACACACACACATGGGGTAATCTGGAACAGCTAGGAATTCTTTTAAAATTACATTAAGTAGTTCAGTATAATACTATTTTGTTAGAGTTTCGAAAGGAGGGAAGGGGAAACAGAGAAAGAGGGAGGGAGGGAGGGAGGGAGAGTAAGAATGGGTGTGTGTAAAGCATTGGGTGAATGTGGGGCGGGTGAGTGACTCCAGGTAAACTCATAGAGAGCAGACTGTCCAAAACACATTTGTATGTGCGTGCGCATCAACTGAAACAGGATTTACAGCATCACGGTCAACTCCACCCAAATCCTGGGATTTAAAAAGCCCACTCAACTCAAACCTCCTGCACTTCCACGACATCTCTCATTGCATCCTCAGCTTGGTTCCATTCAGCCATCATTTCTTCAGCATGAGTCTGAGGAGCAAGAGGATGAGTTCGAGCAGTTCTGTAAGAAGCAGTGGGAAGCTTGGTGGCTATGGTGGCTATAACACTGGGTTTAGTACAATGTCCCTTGGAGCCTTGTCTCCCAGCTTCAGCACCAG
This sequence comes from Plotosus lineatus, assembly GCA_024760905.1. Classification (NCBI taxonomy): domain Eukaryota; kingdom Metazoa; phylum Chordata; class Actinopteri; order Siluriformes; family Plotosidae; genus Plotosus; species Plotosus lineatus. The sequence continues at coordinate 11,329,640 of CM045732.1, forward strand.
CAGCACCTACTTGGGTGTCCCCCTAAGCAGCATCTCCGTCAACAAAAGCCTGCTGGCGCCCCTTAATGTGGAGATCGACCCCAACATCCAGATGGTACGCACGCAGGAAAAAGAGCAGATGAAATCTCTCAACAACCGCTTCGCCTCCTTCATTGACAAGGTAAGAGATGTGGTGTTGACCCAAGACAGGACAATACGTCATTAAGACAGTTTTACAAATAGTTTGTCTGAAATTTGCACAAAAACGTAGCAAGCAGGTCCCCTGATTAAGTTTGGTGAAGTCAACACGGTGGACAATGTCTTTCTTTGGTTTATATCAAAAGCAACACACGGTTTAAAGGGCTGCCTCACAAAGATGGTATTGTATTGGAAGACTATGATGCAAAAGTTGGACTGAAATTGGTGACCCCATTTTTTTTTTTTTTTTAAAGGATACTTAGCTCTGGACATCTAAGAAGCCCAAGTGTTCTCAGACAAGAACAATTTGCTTAACACTGCTGGAACGCTCATGAAAACGATAGTTGAGCTTTAGCACCATTGCCTTTTTCTCTAAAGCTGGACTGTAACCTGATAAAAACAAAAAAACAAAACAAAAAAACCAACAACAACAAAAAAAAAAAAAAAAAAAAAACAGGTCAGGCTTGGCCAAGTCATCTAAGACACCACGATCCCTGAGAGTATAAAGAGAACCTTTGTGTGCTCAGGGACAATGGCAACCCAATCCCAGGGGCCTACTGGTCTGAAACAGAAACTTTTACTGATACTGGTTGGGGCCAAAGGGGGGGTCTCTAAGTACTGGCCTCAGATCGGTTTTCAAAAAGAATGAGACTGGGATTGAAGAGAGGTGGTTGATCTATGTGCACGCCTTGTTCATCTAGCAATGGCCATGCAAGTAACTAGGGGATAATGTTGCTCCATTAGTGCCACCAGCCCAGCACAACAACCATAAATTAAACCAATCTAGGCTTTTATTATGTATGATGGACCAATGCACCAAAGGACTTTTAATTATCCCCTTAAAATATTCCACCGAATAAATCTTAAGGATCAGCAGACCAACTTTATACGCTCAGATGTCTACTGTTACAAGCAAGAGTCACACGTTGATAATGAATAAATTACATGTTTATTAGTAGGATAAATAATGTATGAATTTAATTTGAAAGCCACACCCACCTACACCTAATGACCTAGATAAAATGTAACCAGAGCTGGGTATCCGTGCATCTTTGATCCGTTTGGCATCACACCGGACTTCTTCTTTCAGTAAGGCTATAAGGCGCTATACTGATAACAACAGACTCCCGGTGAAACAATGCGTCTTTTTGTTTCGGCTGCACGGAGTAAGATAGGAAGAAAAACTGGGGTTTTATTTGAAATAACTTCCCAATTCTAGTACATATTCCATTAAAAAAAAACAAAACCTGAGCCCAGACACAAATCCCAAAAAGGTTTCATATTATCTTCTTGGGTATCTCTTTTCACCAACAGGTGAGGTTTCTGGAACAGCAGAACAAGATATTGGAGACCAAGTGGGAAGTTCTGCAGAGTCAGACCCCAGGAAGGTCCAACATTGAGCCCATGTTCGAGGCTTATATGGTCAATCTGCGCAGGCAGCTGGATGTTGTCAACAATGACAAAGTCAAGCTGGATGGAGAGTTAAGAAACATGCAGGGTTTGGTGGAAGACTTCAAGCACAAGTATGGCACTCAAATCAATTTAGCAGGAGTTTTGTGGGAATATACTGAGGTTGGGCTTTTGAAATAATACCCCCCACACACCAAAAAAAAAAAAAAAGACAGAGTTTTAAACCTAAAATGTGAAAGATGCCATAATAGTCTTTGTAAAGGAGATACGTCTGTTGTGATGCATGACCAGTCTGTACACTAATCCCTTCCATTTGTTTTGGCTTTGATTCAGGTACGAGGATGAAATCAACAAGAGAAACAACCTAGAAAACGACTTTGTGATTCTGAAAAAGGTTTGATTCCATTAATCTCCTCTCAGGGAACACATGAGGACAATAGACGCTTTTGTGTGCTAGAGGTCTGATCTCACTATGGTGGACCACTGGATAAATTAGGCCTCAAGGGACAGGATGAACCTTTAAGGCCTGATTCAGGTTCTTCATCCAAGAGTCAACAAAAGAGATACCGAGAAAGTGGGTTAGACTTTAAATAAATAAATATTTATAAAAGATGAACCTATAAATATTGTATCCTTTTGGACAAAACTCCTGGCTGAGTGAAAATTATACGTATACCGAACGGATGTCAAAAACAGCATGGTGCCTATTGTTACACTAGAAATCTCATTCAAAAAAAGGGTCACTTACTCATTTTCTAAAGTGCTTAATCCTATTAGGATAACAAGGAGGCTGGTGTCTATCTCAGCCGACACTGACAAAAAAAGGATACACCCTGAGCAACTCACCAGACCGTTGCAGAGCGAACACACATGACTATTACACTCACATCCACACTGGGACTCAATTTGAAAAAAAAAAAACAATTTGCTTAATGTGCAGACAATTGGACTGTGGGTGGGAACGGAAGTAACAGAAGGTAACCAGCACAAGCACAGGGAGAACACAGAAATACCCGTACTGAGACCAGGACTCGAACCAAGGATCTTCTTCCTGGGAGGCACATGTGCAAACCACTATGTCACCTGCCACCCTACAACGATACGTGTGGCATAGTACATCTAGAATTACATTCTGTATTACAATGGCTCATATTTTAATGTTTGTAATGGATCGTGTCAACAATCTAAAGTAGTGATCACCGCGGACCGGTCAACGCTTGACAATTTTACCCTGAACCCGGGGGTGGGGGGGGGGGGGGGCATAGATCGTTTATATTGTAAACATAATTAATTAATTTATATAAAATATTATTATTATTATTTATTACTATTAATAATAATAATAATAATAAACACTCCATGAATGTTATTTTTCAAGAGCTGAAATGAAGTTGGTTGGGAAGTAGAGCTCGAACTTTTCTGAAAAAAAAAACCAACAACAACAAAAAACCCCACAGGTGATGCTGCACCAACTGGGAGAATGAAGGCTCAGGCTCAGTCTCACCCAAAATCCCAGCTAATGTTTGAAACATGTTTAACACGCCTCTGTTCACACGCTGTCCCCTTGCGGGTTACATATAAGCGCTCAAATAACCAACATGTCACTGAGAAGATCCGGTGGTTTTTTTCAAAAAAAAAAAAAAAAAGATGTTTCAAAATTAAAGATCGTTCAAGACTCAGATAATAAATAAAACGGAATTAATTAATTATTTCTTCTGCGGCCCGGTACCAATTGAGCCTGGTGGTTGGTTACCCCTGATCTAAAGGCATAAGATCGAAACAAATACAGATATCTTCAAAAAAAAAAAAAATTTGATTTTGATGCAATTTATATTATTAATAACAACAACAACAACAATAATAATAATAATAATAATAATAATAATAATAAAAAATAGTTATGTGATTGAGCCGGTCTCATAAAAATTGCATTTTTCTGGGATTGATTATTTTGACTGACGAGAGCCTTTGTTCATGTAAAAGAACCATTGCTGACTTTCGTAAAGAGTAGCTGCAAAGCCGTCAGCGTGTTTCTGTCCCTTGCTAAAGGGTTATGTCAGAAAGGGCATCCAACATAAAAAAAAAAAAAAGCTAAATCAAATGTGCCAATCATTCACTGTGGTGATCCATAAAAAAGGGAAAAAGCAGAAAGGAAATCTCTCTCTCCCCCGTGTTAGTGTTGGACTCCTCTGGGTGATCTGGTTTCCTCCCTCTGTCTGAATCTGAATAGTTATTTGTCTCTGTGTTAGCTCCATGATCAATTTTTGACCTGTCCTTATTCTGATGGACAAGCGGGTTAGACAACTGATGGATGGATGGATGGATGGATGGAGGAAATAATGTGGCTGTAACTGAGAGTACCGTCGGAGAGAAGGTGCTGAACTAGGTCACTTGTCCCGCAAATGCTGTAACACAAGTACCTGAAGGATAATGTTGCTTCATTAGTGTCACTTACCTTCTACAACAGCCAGCACTTGAGGTTTAACCACGGATTATGTACAGTCATGAAGTACAGGACCTTTCATTATCCCTTTAAAGCAAATCATTTCACAGAATTAAATTTCGTATTGGGGTAATGTGCAACTTTGATTAACGCAAAATAGGTCAAAAGAATTAATGTACAGGTGAATCAGGAAAGAAAATTAAATTCGGTTTTGATTTCATCGTTGAAGAAGTCATTGTTCATAGAAAAATAAATACACGGGAGTGTATGCAGATTTGGTTTTGCAAACTACATGGTTGATGCTTTTGATGGTAAAAACAACCCTTTGTTGGGTACAAACAATTTCAAACCCATTCCTGCCCAACATACTATGCTATCTACTTCCAAAACGCAATGAAAGGGGTGTCAGTGTTACCAAACTGGTCCAGATCCACTAAAATCAGTCACTTTTATTCTGTTTTTCACCTTCATACAATAAACAGATTTGCTCTTTCCCAGCTCCCAGCACACCTTTGGGATTGCTGAACAGAAACGTCTGCCACTGAAAGAGCATCTGATCTCACTTATCTAATTCAATTATATATCATCCTACTTAGAGATCACAAGTTCGAAGGCCAGGTTAACGCACACATTTATCCCTGACCATGAGTCCATGGGAGCTGACTGGCTGGGCTCTCATGGGAAGGAGGAATGCTCAATACGCTCATCTCCCTGCCACTTACAGCAATCACCAGTCAGTTGTGGGTGTTTGTCAGCTCATGCATACAAGAACGTAACTAATACTTTCCCAGTGTGTTATACTGTCCCTGAATATGCATGCGCAACAGTTCGTAAAGATGAGGGTGTCAGCATCACATCGTAGAGATGGCATGTGCTTGCTCTCATCTGTACCCTGGGTGGTGGTGATCACATAAAAGGTAGGTAATATTTGATAGCTAGTCATCAGCAATGACTAAATTGGGAAAAAAAACTCGGGGGGGTTAATAATAGGAACAATATTAACAATAATATGAAAAAGACCACAAGTTGAGATTTCATCATACACATCTCATGCTCAGTTATGAAGTAATTTATATGAGACCATAGCAAGGTATTTTATCTGAAGACAGATCTGCAAATGAATGAATTGTTTTTAGGATGTAGACTCTGCATACCTGGTGAAAGCTGATCTGGAAGACAAAGTGGGTGCCTTGACTGACGAGATGAACTTCCTCAAGGCTATTTATGATGAGGTAAAACTGCCCACATACAGCTTGTTACTTAGGGTTATAAGCCTGCATCACAATTTTATAGAACTGACTAATGTTATTGACAATTTAAACATGATTGGACTTAAATGATTAAAGTGCATAGATATGAAAGTTGACGTGAGATGTAGCGTTCGTATTTTTTAATTGTTGATGCAGGAGCTGCGTGAGATGCAGGCCAGCATCAAGGATACGTCTGTCATAGTGCAAATGGATAACTCTCGTAACCTCAACATGGACCAGATTGTGGCTGAGGTCAAGGTCCAATATGAGGAGATTGCAGCCAAAAGCCGTGAGGAAGCTGAAGCCTGGTATAAGTCTAAGGTACGACCATCTCTACCTAGTAGACTCCATTGGAAAGCTGTGAATTCTGGGAGAATTATGCCGTATACAGTATGACCAGGTCTTCTGACTTAGTATTATTCCATTACCCTGGCTTTAGACTACCATTCATATTCTACAGAATAAAAGTATTTGAATAGGATTATGCCACTGAAAGGTAATCGGTCATGAAATTCTAAAAATTCAGTTAATTTGGTTGATAAATTGAAATGGGCCCGTATTTCCGGCCCCCGGGGGACTAGTGCGGGCTGTCAGAGCCGTTATATCATCAACATGTTGAATGCACATTGCAGCCCCGGGTCCCTCCTGGGGCCACGCCTGTTTGGATCGCTATCTCCATCGATCGTACACACGAACGTCTGTGGCTGGAGGCTCGCAGGTGCCCAGGGGTACAGGGGTCTGACTTTGGGTGGGAGGATGATGTCACAATGGGTTCCATGCATGTGCAACACACAATTTCTGGGGATCTAGAGAAGTCCACATAGGTACCTTGTTCTGTTAAGTGCATGCTGCAGTCTCATGGTTTGATGTGTTCAGGTGAACAATTTCCATTAACATGCATAGAGAGATATCCAGCATTTACCTGTTATTCTTCCAGTATGATCAGATGGCGAGCCAGGCCACGCAGTATGGAAACGAGCTAAGGAACGCCAAGGCTGAAATTGCTGAGCTCAACCGCATGATCAGTCGCCTTCAAAGTGAAATCGAGTCCATCAAGGCCCAGGTAAATACCACGTGACACAGTGACCAGTAGTCATCAACCCTGTTCCTGAAATCAGAATTACCTGGCTTGAAACTTAATTGCCACGGCTATACTGTACACTGTCAATGTTTATAAGTATTGCATGACACGGAGGGGCCGTGCGCATGCTTTTGCCTCTCCCTGGTAGGTGGTGGTCATGTGATGGGGAAAGTAATACCTGATAGGTCAGAATTGGAAAGAACTAAATTAGGGAGAAAACAGGGAAAAAATCAAAAAAAAAAAAAAAAAAAAGAAAAACTTTGTTCATCATTTTCCTAATATCAGAAGGCTTTCTAAATAAATAATTGCTCTCAGCGCACTAACATGGAGAACCAGATTGCTGAGGCAGAAGAGCGTGGTGAGCTGACTGTGAAGGAAGCGAAAGCTCGCATCAGAGACCTGGAGGAAGCACTACAGAGGGCCAAGCAGGACATGGCACGTCAACTACGAGAGTACCAGGAGCTCCTGAACGTCAAACTGGCATTGGATATCGAGATTGCCACTTATAGGAAACTGCTGGAGGGTGAGGAGGACAGGTGAGAGCCCGAGAATCTTTAACGTAGCATGCTAGAAATTGGAGACTGGCACAGGTTAATTAATTAAAGTACATATGTCAAACTCAATACCTGCGAGCCCACCAACTCATTTCATGTGTCCCGTAAGAGCGTTTAAAGAATATGATTATCGTGCATTCTTTATATCGACCATTACCATGAAACCTAATTCATCCTTCCACTAGATGGCAGCATATTTCAAGTGAACAGCTAGTCATTCATGACTCAAACATTTCATGCTAGCTTGTCACTGTTAGGTGTTGTCAGAAAATACAAGTGAATAAAGAAAAGGAGGACAAAGGAATAAAACAAATCATTCCGCCGTACAGATTTCATGGTTGTACTTTTAGAATCGATGTTCCATGATTATTCGAAACTTGATCACCTGTAAATTTAGTGATATAGACCTTAGTGAAAATGAATTTGACACCCCTGGTGTAAGCTTCTAATTCCTTCCTTCTCCCCCCCCCCCCCTCCCATTCTTTTTTTCTTTTAAAGAATTGGACAGCAGGCTGTTATCAACGTTCAGTCCATGTCCAGTTATAGTGAGTATCAAACTTTTTAATGACTGAAAGTCATGTAGATTTGACAAGTAGTTGGTTTCTGTCCACACTTTCTAGCAAATTAAACACAATTCAGACACACCCGCCTCAAAAGATGTTGTTCAACTTGTTAATGCTAGAAACTTACCAAATAAATTAACGATGATCCCCTCGCGGATTTATCTCATGACCAAAAAGGGAATTTTTAAAATGGAAGAGGCGGCACGGTGGCGTAGTGTTCAGCACGTCCGCCTCACAACAAGAAGGCCTGGGTTCGATTCCCAGCACGGGCATTTCTGTGTGGAGTCTGCATGTTCTCCCTGCTTGTGTGGGTTTCCCCAGGCACTCTGATTTCCTTTCATACTCCAAAAACATGCACAGAAAGCTAATTGGCTGTTCCACATTGCCCCTCGGTGTGAATGGTTCTGCAAATGTTGCCCCTGCGGTCACACGACGAGCTGTCCAGGGTGTACCCTGCCCACGCCCGGAGTCGCTGAGCTAGTCACCAGCCTCTAAACAACCCTAACTAGGATTAAGGTAAAGTCCTTTGGGCTTTTTACGCCCGAGCCATAGTGGCTCATCATCCGGTGCTTATCCCTGGTTTCCATATTGTGAAGCGACCGGGAGTTCAACTCCTCCTGGATGGGGCGCTAATCCATCGCAGGTTACCGTCCCAGTATATTTTACTGGCACCCATTAATACTGCTGGGTGAACAGAGGCACACTTGTGGTTAAGACCTCGCCCAGCGGTCTTAGCACAGTGGGGGTCTAACTGGGATTCGAACACACAACCTCCCGATCATGAACACAGCACCCTAACCACTACGCCACCGGCCCCACCAATTAGGATTAAGCAGTTCAGAAAATGAATGAACGATAAAAATGGAATACATTTTAAATAGATATTTTGCAAGTATTTTTTTTTTCCAGGCTCCAAAGGAATGAACGGCTACCAGCAGTTCAGTTCTCCATCCTCTAAAGTACTGATCAAAACCACGGAGGTCAGAGACAACACCAGGTTCAGCTCACACTGAAGCGTCCGTATGAGATATGATATCGCGCAGCTTTGAGATGGTGAACTTTTGGTTCATTTAATGTTAGACTTGTTACATGAAACTATATCTATACGTATCACTTATAAAAGGGTCATAAACCTGATAATACTCCAGAACATAAAGTATTAGGAAAATCTATGTGAAATTAGTGAAGCACATTGTTTAATATTACAGTGCAGAGTCAGTAAGATATATGTAAATGAAGTCAACCTATACTTTTATTCATTCTTTCCACCGAATCATTTCATTAAAATCATCTATTAATATCAACCTACTGACAAGTGCATTTGTTCATATTGCTATTTTAGAGCGTTTTCATGAACTTGTAATACTTGACATTAAAGTACTGTACAATTTTTAGCTGATTTTTCACAGAACTGTGTCAATCAACCAAGTTATTTGGAATCTACATTTTTCTGCTGAAGTGTTTTTATTTTAAGAGACTAACGTACACGAGTCGTTCCTTATACCAGTGACGCCGGGTGTGAGGCAGAAATTTGCAAATGATGCATTACAGGATATAATTCCATCTCACACAGGCCATAATTCTCTCTCTCGCTCTCTCTCTCACACACACACACACACACACACACACACACAAAAATTATTTGCATGTTTTTGGCAAGCAGAAGGAAACTGGAGATCCCAGGAGAAATGCTTGCATCACAGACAATCTTTACAGAGAAAGACCAAAGATCAGAATTAAATCAGGGCTGGAACTATTTGTTGTTGATTTTCCTGCTACAGTAGTATCTCACCTTACAAAATTAATCCGTTCCAGAGCTTTTTTCTTAACCTGGATTTTTCGTAAATTGAACCGCACTTTACATGTAAAACGTGTGATTCGTTCCAAGGCCCCCAATACTACCCCCTAAACCCTTTAAAAATGATAAAAGTATACCTTTGAAGACCTCCTTCTGCTTCAATATTGTACCGAAGGTAGACGGGTTTGGCCATATTCCTTTGAGATATCACTCAACCGCATGCCACGAGCCCGCGTCTTCTTTTCACTCGCACCGGAAATCACACGCGTGTGTATGTCTGTGTGTATGTGTTGACCATGTCTTCTGAGCAGAGTTATAATCTTACAGATGTTTATGGAAGGTTGAAAGCCTGAGTCAAAAAATAAAGTTGCAATGACTCAAAAAACTCATGAAACAACAATAACTCTGTCCTTTACACGAAAAGCATTATGGGAGATGCAGCTCCATAATAGCCAACGGGAGGGAGCGATGTCATCCCTCCTAGGCAATGGGATGCCAGCAGGGTGGGATGTTGGAAGATAGTCAATAGGAGAGCAGCTCATGCATTGTTCGAATGGCGTGTTTGGCGCGTTTCCTAAGGAGAACTTGTTTCGTACACAGAGACAAAAAAAATTTGGAAAATGTTTTTTGTAACCTGGATTTTTCCATTGTTGGGACTATCATAAGGTGATCTACTGCTGTATTTAATATTATTAGCTCTTTAAAAAAATCTCAGACTGATTTTAGAATAAAAATAATAATAAAAAAAAGTCCCACAATCAAATGTTTTGTTGGGTAACCTTTAGTCTGCATATAGTCACCATGGCAATGTTTCAACAAACTTAAGTAACATCACCATTAAGTAATCATATTTATTACCATCAAGTGTTGGGTTAATTCTTTTTACTGACATCTTGGATTGATTTTAGGAAAATTAAACCACTCCATAAACTCGTCTCCAGCACATCCCAAAGACTTTCTGTAAGGTTAAGGTCTGGACTCTGTGGTGCCAGTTCATGTGTCAGAATGTTTCTCATCCTCCTGTGAACCCGAATTTTATACCTGCACCATCAGGAAAGAAAAAGTCCATTGAAGTGATAACCTGCTCGTTCAGTACATTCAGTTTTTACTGCCACAGTAATGTTGCTGAGCCTCAATTGGACCAACTGGAGTGACAACATCGTGGTGATCACAAACTGCTAAAGGTGGTCCACCAAAATATTAGCGTGAGATTTCATTTTGTTTGTTTTTTTTTGAACAGGCAGTGTACAATCAGTTTTATATTTCATTCATTCATTTTATGAACCACTTAATCCTAATTATGGTCGTGGGGAGGCTAGCGCCCATCTCAGCCGACTCCAGGCAAGGGCAGAGTACACCCTGGGCAGCTCGCCAGGCCATCGCAGGGCAGAAACACGCTGACGGCTTTGAAGCTACTCTCGTCGAAAGTCAGCAATGGTTCTTTTACATGAACCTCACACCACAGACAGTGAGAGACATGACCGGCCTTTGATAACCCAGTTAGATGCACTGGGAGGGGGGACAATGACAACCCGTTGATAGTGGGACTTGAACCCTGAACCTTGTGATCAGTGATTCAGCACCTGTACCACCAGGCCACCACTGCCCTAGTTTTATATTATGTACAAAACAAACAAATAGTATTTTTTTCACATTACAGTATTTTCCTTTACGATCAGATCAGCAGATTCCTTCAGAACGAGAGATGTTTCCTTCCTGTGTGCTTATTTTCTTTCACAGCTATTAACCTGTCTCCATATCCACATACATGGTCTGAGATCTTTTCAGCTAAATTTATCAGTGAACTCAATCCGAACTGGACCTTTTTTTTCTTCTTTCTTTTTTTTTGCTGGCATGTTTTTGCCCCTGCTTGTCCAATTATAGACAGAAGACTCACTTCAAATCAATACAGTAGAAATGTATTCTGATAAATAAGCTTATCCATGCCATAACCTTCACAGTCCCTAGATTTCAGCCCAACTCAACCGCTCCTTCATAAAAATTTGAAAGAAGAGAGTTCATTGTGAGACATCGTCACAATATGTTTTGAAACTGTTCTCTCAGCTCATGAGGATCCTGAATCGTACCCAGACTCTTTATTTCACTTTGTACTTGAATTTGATCACTTTCTGGATTCAGCTTTCCAAATTTACATGGTGGCAGGTTCACAGCAAATTTCCTGAGTTTCAACAAGAGCGCCACCTTGTGGTGAATCTTCCAACTGAAAAATCAAGAAAGAGTGGGGGGTTCTTCTGCAGTAAAAAAAAATCCATTCATTGTGATATAAATGCCACACAACAACAATGTCTTAAAATGGTGTGTGTGTGTGTGTGTGTGTGTGTACTGTATATGAATTACTTGCTGGATGAATGGGGAATATTATCACATGAACAGAGGCGAGTTGGACAAGCAAACTAACAGTACAGTCATTCCTTAAATATTGCGGATAATGTGGACCAGACCTGGCGGCCATATTCGAAAAACCGCGAAGTAGGAACGCCCCGCCCACCGCCCCCATTTCTATATGTTTTCGCGTCTATACAATATCAAGAAGTGTATATTAAACGTTACACAGTTATATGCATATGTAAATACTGTATTGTATTAATATTTAAATAGAATTTATATATAAATACTTTAAGTACTGTACTCAACTCTGACAGTGGCTCTTCTCCGCGGTGCAGGACGTTCACAAACACTATACAGTAAGATCACAAAATCCCAAAAAATCCCGCGGGAATGTGCGAGGCAACAGCGTCGCGTCTAAGCCAATCAGCATGCGAGATTGAGCTGAGTGGGCAGGAGGCAACAATATCACGCGTCTAAGCCAATCAGCTTGCGAGATTGAGTTGAGTGGGCGGGAGGCAATAGTGTCACGCGTCTAAGCCAATCAGCTTGTGAGATTGAGTTGAGTGGACGGTCCCTGCCTGAACTGGGGAGGAGGGGCACTCCAGTCTGTTGTTTGGAAACAGTGGGACGTCGCCTGCCTTGGGTCTCTGCCTTCCGCTTGCTTACGTGTGAGTTTCAGCGCGAATTTTGAATTTTTGATGATTATTAATCATCCTTTTTTTTTTTTTTTGACACCGCAATCTACCAAGACCGCGATGCTCAAATCGCGAAGTTGCAAGGGATGACGATCTTGTCCAGTGAAGCAAGCGCAAGTCTTTAATGTACAGTAAATGGGTTTTGAAAGGTGTTTATGTGAGACTATTCTAGCGGCCCCTAGTGGTACTGAAAATAATCTTTTTAACATCACATGCTTTTGTTTAGCTGGAGCATTTTTATTTGTAGCATTTGGCAGACACCCTTATCCAGGGTGACTTATGTACATTTTTATAGAACAACGTAAATATAATTTGTTTATTTTATAAATTTTTATTTACACAGCTTCTCCATTAAAAAAAATTGTGTCTGGATACAATAGCGCTTTATGACAGAATTTAATAAAATACATGACAGGTTAATTGCTTTCTCTAGTCTCGGTCCATCATCTTCTTTTAAACAACAAAAGGCTCCGGTCCCATGATGTACTTCCGAAACTCCGAATCAGCTCCATCCCACACCGCTTTTCTAAATGTTCTTTAGCATGTGCCGCCACATCGCCACGGATCTCCAGAGTCTTAAAATGGTCGAAGTCGCTGCGTCCGAGTTTCCGTAACCGCCTAGCAGCCGAGCGGTAACATTTCCACGGTTGTGCCTCCAATAACAAGCACTCAGAGACTGCAGCCAGACGAGAGAGGAAAGATAATAAGGCCACATCGCCGTGGTTCAGGTGAACCCACATCGTCACAGCAAAACAGGAACACAGGTGAAAGCGACTTTGTCCAAATTTCTCCAGATAAGAGGAAAGCTCGGTGTTGCTCTCGTCACTGGTGATATCGAGGCGGATAAACTCAATGTTTTTGGGGAATGGATTCGAGTTCTGAGCCCGTAGGATTAAATCCTGGTCCAGATCAAATCCAAGTAGGTGAATATTTTTGGAAGAATCGTCTCCATGTGGCTGGTCTTGAAGATGTTTATACAGTGCAATGGCCAAGTCCTGGTAAAAAACAACAATGGAAGAAGGTGAAGAAAAAAAAAATTAATCGTAGCATTTTGTAGTTTTTTTTGTCAACAGTGTATGTCTGTTGAAGAAGGTCACATTAGAGGTGTGATTGAAAAGTGACGGACATGAATGGAAATTCGTGGCTGTAGCTTTTCAAACTTAAAATCTTCTTAAATTTGTCGTGTGGCATTCGGTGCATTGTGTTTTGGTCGCCTGGTTCGTGAACTCATATTCAGAGTATTTTGTCATGATTAGGGTTTTATTCATATTTTGTTCGTGCTCATAACATGCGGAAAAAAAAAACAAAAAAAAAAACCACACTCATGATTTATGATGGGAGATTTTATTTTTTTTCACAAACATTAATGCGCTACTTTCTCTTTGAAGCCACAAAATATTCACTTGCAATTTCATGATCCACAAAAACACCCCAAAAACCATTTAGGTCAGTCACATTTCTAATGCAGCGCTCGTGTAAACAACCCCCTGAGCAGTGTATGAATGAAAGGTGCTGCTGGGTCACTTTCTTTATTTACATATAAGGCTCGAAGTCGCAGGCCTCAACATCAGCAGGCTGGTGCGGCCTAACAGGACGGCAGATAACAGGGGGACTCATTAATCACGACTGAAAATAAACATTTTCATGAAAGTTAAAAAGTTTCAGGAAAAAATAAAAAATAAAGAAATAGAAGGAGGTTTGAAAGTTCCACATGCAACACCCCACCAAATACTGTAAGCTTTCTCAGGAGCATGGAAGCCGGTTTCCACCAACTCTCATATTAGGTCATAATAATGATGCCATGTCACGCAATTCTGACTCACTATGTCATTATCCTCACTTATTTTGTCATAATAATGGCCTACTATTTGATTCATCATAACTCAATGCTGCACTGTTGAGACACTAAGTCGTTGTAATAATCATGTACTTCAGTCAAAATAATAAACTGTGTCACAATATGACTTTGAAAGCACAGACAGCATTTGTGAAAGTTAATTTTCATCAAAAAACACCATATTAAAATCTGCAAGTGGGCAAAAATCTTACACCAATTATTTGAATTTTATAAATTTTATGGATGTTTATTTAAAAACTGTATCTCAGAACGATGATGTCATCAATACTCAAGTTACCATGCAGAAATACAGCTCAAAGCATCATTTTTATTTTGGTACTTCAGGTGTTTGTGCTTATAGGTCCCACCCCAGGCAACTACAGTATTTTAATCTGACATGAACTTCCTGACACATGTCTGTCAATAAATGGCAGGAATCGATCAAAATCCTTCTCTTCTTCATGTTAATGTATTCGGTGACGTCATCATTCTGCGACTCAGGTTTCAAACTGCCCATAAACTATCATTTTTCTCACTGAAAGAGATTCATCTAGAGATTTAAATGAGGTTACATTTTGCATGATCCCAGGTTCTTATGGGACAAGAGCTCGTAATCACGAGACTGAACGTAATAGATATGATAAAAATGATTACATTATTATTCAAATTATTAGAAACATGCACACATTTTATGCTTATTTATGAAAGTAATCATTATGAGACAAGTTCCTTTAATTATAAGACAATTATAAAAAAAAAATCATAATTATGAAGAAAATTTCATTTACATTTATTTCATTTTTTGACACAACTGAGGGCCTTGCTTAAGGGCCCAACAGTGACAGCAAAGTAAGAGAATTAAAACCCCTATCTTAAAAGCAGTAGCCCAGAGCCTTAACCACTGAGCCACCGCTTCCCTTAATAATAATAATAATAATAATAATAATAATATATTCACTCTCAAATTATTTGCCGAATTTATTCCCACTAGGATTACATGGAGACAAAATCCCATCGAAGCAAAAACTGTGTGTAGGCGGGGCACAGACCATCGCAGGGTGTTGTTAATAATAATAATAATAATAACACTAACAACAACAATAATATCAATAATATAATAATAATAATAATAAAATAATAACATCAACAATAACATCAATAATAATAATAATAATAATAATAATAATAATAATAACTAGTACTGTAGTGGTTTCCTTTCTTACCCCGGAGTTGCAGCCCACATCGAGCATCAGCACCACTTCTGTGTCCGTCTGATATCCGACATCTTCCAGTAAAGTGCTGGGGATCAAACTCAGACGGTTATCTGGTGGATTAAATGTGTAATAATTTATAAAATTTCCATAAGGAGCAGCACCGGGATCATCTTTCTCCTCAACTGTTTCTAAACTAAATGTGCGTTTATTATTATTGAGCGCCTCCATGTTTTATTCTTCTTCGCGCGGATTTTTTAGCGGATCACAAACTTAAAAGTTTCTACTGCCACCTACCGTACAATAATGTAATAACATATCAACCACCTCCAATTTTCTCATTTCGTGTTGATTTGCTATCGAGTGAAAAATACAGTTGGTAGATTATGTATAAAAGTATTTAAATTTACATAAAATTATTTAATGGATATTTCAGATTTAACAATACGACACTTCTTAAAATTGGCAAAATATAGGATACAAAGGCGAATATGTAAAACGTGTTGGAGGAGGAGTTTGTCCATTCCGGTTATCCGTAGTATATTCAGGAAGTAGTGCAGAAGAAGAAGTTGGCTGACATTGGACTTTTATCGAGGAGGTGTTTAAATCATCTTTTCGATTTAAATCGGATTAATAAACAGGTGAGTATTAAAATAATAAGATGAAATGTATTAATATTTGTAGTTTGCTTGGGTAATTAAACTATGGCTCGCGATTCACTCCAAGATAGAAATCATGTGGTTTTTATTTACACTTAAATCTTCCTGAAGGTTTCACTTTATGGCCCCAGTACACCTAAACACAATATTTTTTTTTCACTTAGGGGGAAATTGTTTAAAAATTTTAATGACAACCTGCACTAGTCTTTGTTTTTCATCCAATTAAATACCAGATTGTACACCAATCAGCCATAACTTTAAAACTACTGAGTGATTCAGTGAATGTATTACAATGGCATGTGTCATGTGATTGGGTATATTAGACAACCATTGAATCCTTTCTTAAAGTTGATGTCTTGGAAGTAGGAAAAATGGGCAAAAGTGAACTGAGTGACTTTGACAAGTGCCTGCTTGAGTGGACGCCTGCATCAGAGCATCTCCATATACAATCCAGGTCCTGTGGGGTGTTCCTGGTGTAGGATGGGGAGTGAAGGCAAGTGTGCGTGCTCTGATCCCACAGACAAGCACAACTTGTTGAAAAAAATTTGTGCTGGCTTTGATATGAAGGGCAGAACTGCGGACCAATCAGAGTGCACACACTTGACCTCTGATCAACACTAAAAGTGCCTACAATGGAAATTAAAACTGGACCATAGAGCACATCTTAAGGACACGAAAGAGCTGAGAACAGAATGCTCAGTTCAGTTCATTTTCTGTAACCACTTAATCCTAATTAGGGTCGCGGGGAGGCTGGCGCCCATCCCAGCCGATTCTGGGACAGGGGAAAGAGTACACCCTGGACAGCTCGCTAGGCCATTGCAGGACGGAAACACGCTGACAGCTTTGCAGCTACTCTTGACGAAAGTCAACAATGGTTATGTTATGGTAATGTAACATGAACCTCTCACCATAGACAGTGAGAGACATGGCCGGCCTTTGATAACCCAGTTAGCCGCACTGGGGTTACAGTGACAACCTTGTGGAGAGTGGGACTCGAACCCCCAACCTTAGGATCAGCGATCCAGCGCCCTATACAACTAGGCCAACACTGCCAGAACAGATGTTTTGCTGGGAAATTTTGGGCCCGAGAATTCATGTGGATGTTTGTTTGACATGTACAAACTACCAGTACCTAAACACTGCAGACCAAGTACACGACTTTATGGCAGAATGTTCCCAAATCAGAGTAGTTTTCTTTCAGCAAGGTAAAATACTTCATCATACCACAAAAAATATTCCCAAAAACTAAAATGTTTTAAAATTTGGCCTCTGCGGGATGTGCTGGGCCAACAAACCCAAGCCGCAGATACCAAACTTTGTAGTTCACAGGAATTAAAGGATGTGCTGTGGAATTCCTGGTGCCAGAGACCACCGCAAATCTTTAGCGGTCGTGTGGAGTTCGTTCACGTCTTGATGGGTTGGAACTGTTTTGGCGACATAACAGGCAACAGGCAGGTGGTTTTTATGTTGTGGTTGATTGGTGTCTTGCTTTACAAATTTTTTTTTTTTTTTAGGAGCAGATCTTGTCCGAGCATTTTTTTTGGCGGTTTTCTCAAACGTTTCACGTTTTTTTTTTTCAATCTCTTAGTTGGAGAAAAATAGGTTCTTCTTTCTTCTTCTTCTTTTCCTTTCGGCTGTTCCCTTCAGGGGTCGCCACAGCAAATGATCTGCATCCATCTCTCCCTATCCTCTGCATCTTCTACTCTTACTCCAACGACCTTCATGTCCGCCTTCACTACATCCATAAATCTTCTCTTTGGTCTTCCTCTGGGCCTTTTGCCTGGTAGTTCCAACCTCAGCATCCTACTACCAATATACTCACTATCCCTCCTCTGTACATGTCCAAACCATCTCAATCTAGCCTCTCTGACTTTGTCTCCAAAACATCTAACGGTGGTGTGCAGGATGACGCTGATGGTGAGGAAGGTGAAAAAGGCAAAGGCAGAGCAGAAGACAAAGTGGTGGAAGCTAAAAAAGGAAGAGTGTCGTGTTTTCTTCAAGGAGGAGTTGAAACAGGCTTTGGGTAGTCAGGAAGTGCTTCCAGATGACTGGACAACAACAGCCAATGTGATCAGGGAGACCGGTAGGAGAGTACTTGGTGTGTCCTCTGGAAGGAAAGCAGATAAGGAGACTTGGTGGTGGAATGAGGAAGTGCAGGAGTGTGTACAAAAAAATAGGTTGACATTTATTAATTTCTTGGAGAGTGGAGTTGTAAGTTGGCGGTCGCATCACAGATGCCTTGCAGTCGCTTTCTTTTAAGCTGCTCTTTCACTCCAGAATGTTTTTCTCAGACTGATGGATAATGTGAGTCTCTCATGAACACCATTGTGGCTGCACCATCAAGATGATGAATTATATCTTAATATTTAAGACCATTCAAATAGTACCAGGGTGAAATCCTGTGAACATCAGTCCCCCTCACTGCTGCTAACATGCTAACAGTTAGCTTCGCTTAAATATTTATGACATGACTAAAAAAAACCAAACAAACATGTAGCGTCTTCATCTAGGATATGATGCACATTAAATTTGACTGATATGGTGGCATTGGTCAAAAGAACACATCTGGGGGAGGAGGACGCTCTCACCACACCCTTTTCTTCTTTCCAGTTTTTTTTTTTTTTTCTTCTCTCCATATACAAGGTTGTAAAGCTACTGTTTATTTATAGTTGGCGGGGGTGTGGTGTGCTCGGTCACTGTGGTGTCCATCAATCAGGTGCTCCACACAGTCATACCAGATTTACAGCAGCACATCATTCATTGCAAGGGTTAACTCTGTAGCAGATCGTCACTGTTGAATTGTGCATCTCCAAATTTTTCCAGATCACAAACACTGATCGATGTCCCTGATTGGCTCCCATCACCTTCCAACTTAAACCGGTTTATCAGATCCGTCAACATCAGTCGTCACAGACAAGCATCATTGCGATGAAAAGTAATGTAACATTGCCGCAGTTGGTAGTATTTCTGCGGCACGGATTCGATTCTCTTCTATTCCAGCTTCCCCCCCGAGTGCCCCCTGCCCAGGTATACCCTGTATGTACTAATTCATTCATTTGCTGAACCACTTAATCTTATTAAGGTCCTGGGTGAAGGTGGGGTACACCCTGGACAGCTCCTCCTGAAAATTGCAATGGTCCACATACACACCCCTTCCCACTCACACCTCGCCGCTTATGCTAACGTGCATGTCTTTGGACGGTGGGATGAAACCCAATGAAGCATAGAACATCTAAATTCCACACCAAAGCACCCAAGCCGTGACCTTGTTGGTGTGGACATAAAATACTTATGGAGGGGAGGCACACCTGTCAAATGTTTATGAAAAAAAAACAACAACAAAAAAAAAACTGTAAATACATATTCTATCCGAAAGGAGGAAGCTACACAAGTCAAAATGGGGTCAAGTCCTACAGATTCTGCTTACTTTCTATTAATGTATATTTTTCTTTCTGGTTTAGTAAGATCCCCATGCTGAGCACCAAGCGACTAGCTGATGTGGGCTACCGTGTCTTCTCCGGGTCCATGATGTTGCTGACTGTGTACGGAGGCTACCTGTGCGCCATGCGCGGCTACCGCTACATGCAAAGACAGAAGGAGCTCAAACTGTCTGCAGAGAATCAGAACATTGACTCTGAGCTGGTCAAGGACTGATTCTGTTCAAACAATGAGTCGTGTTTTTCTTTGTTGCTTGGCAACAGTGAGATTTCACCCAATTTCATGTAGGGATGGCAACTATACAATATCTTTTTTTTTTTTTTCAAAAATAATTATTTGTCTGCTGTAATATAATAAATGGTGTACAAATGAAGCCATTTTAATCCGTGTGCTTAATTATTAAAATGTCACCAGTGTAGCTGTGCTTTTTGTAGAAATTAAAAAAAAAAAAATTAAATCACGCCAACCTCAAAATAACCAAATGGAGGCACAAATTTCAACTAATCTGCTTTAATCCTTGAAGATCTGTGCAAATTGTTCAACGTGTACTGCATAGACAACTTTAAAATAACAGGGAAGCATCGGCTACTTTACATGTTTTTCACCAGATTGTTGATCTGGCTGGACAAAAAAAAAAATCCCAGTTTCTCATCAGAGCTTTTTGAAAACCTATTAAAAAAAAAAAAAAGTGTGTGTGTGTGGACGGACAGACCGATAGAAATGAGGTGACTGTAGAAGCCCAAAAACTTTTAAAATTAAATGTGGGTAAAGTGACTGAAGCTGGGAACTTCAGATGACTTCCAGCAATTTATTGGGATTTTATTATTTAATAAATAAAATCCTTTTCGAAGTACTTTATTTCAATTTTCTGCTTTACAATACAATACACATTTACAGCATTAAACTGTCTATAGAACAGCAGCCTTCAGTTCCAAAACTCTTTCGAAAATGGAACGATTTCAAACAACTTTAAAACCAATCTCACAATCACATCATCGAACACAGTTATGTTTACATCGTCTGAGGCGTTTTCAGTGTAGTTTTTTTTCCAAAAAAAAAAAAAAAAAGTTATATGTGGTGCAAAGTTCCGAGTGCAGGGGCTGATGAGAAATTGGGAATTTAAAAAAAAAAAAATTCTGCCTTACATTCGATGAGGAGACCACAGATGCATCTTAATCAATGTGTCAACACCACACATCAGTACGCCGTGCACTAGGAGGTTCTACACACAATTTCTTCAACGTGAACTCGCCTGAAATGCACAGCCCTGTGAAATGCAAAATTCAGACTAATCGTGAATTAAAAAAAAAAAAAAAAAAATACAGCATGCATTAACTTTAAAACGTCAGCATAATTTAAATATAAATCAATGAATGTCGTTTTCATGGCAAATGACCAGCTGAGAGATCTTTGGTGTCTGTCT
Source organism: Plotosus lineatus (assembly GCA_024760905.1). Lineage (NCBI taxonomy): Eukaryota > Metazoa > Chordata > Actinopteri > Siluriformes > Plotosidae > Plotosus > Plotosus lineatus. The sequence goes on from CM045732.1 coordinate 11,350,528, forward strand.
GCTACTTTCATTGCTTGTTAGTGACAGATCAGGTACAGTCTTTCAATCAAATTACTTTTTACCAACACAATACAGCCACATATTCCTGTGGAAGACCAACTTTCTAGTATTAAGATGGCTGCGTAGATAACTTTTACCAGGAGGTTATGTTTTGACCTGGAGCTGGCTTGTCATCCTGAACTTAGACTGGGGCACGGTGTCCGGGATTCAAAAAAAGTATGGAGCTCCATTGTTTATGTGGAAACCTGGAGCACGACTGGGGTACAAAAAAAAAAAAAAGAGACAGGGTGCATCCAAGAGATGAATCCTGAAGGAAAAGGTTATCAAGATCTCCTGTGATGGTGCATCACGATTTGTTATGGTCTGGTAAGCTCGACTGTGCTTTACTATGAATCGCACCTTACACGATTGGCAGCAAAGTTGTAAAACATAATAATTATGGAAAATTTATAAAATTCACCATCACGAAGCCACCGAGTTCCTTTAAGATTATGATTCAATCTCATGACCCCATGCTCATCACGAGTCTTTCAAATCGTTGAAGTCGTGGACATCGTGCTCCAGTTTAAACCCCGAGGGTAGGTTAGATTGTTTCTGTGCAAGATAATTGGTCATGTACAAATTTGAATTAAATTGTTTTCCAAAGTTGGATGCAGTATTTTATGCAGTAAGTAACGAACCATAACATTTTGTGAAGTGATCCGTGCATGGGATCATGTTTAAAAAACAAACAAAACAACAAAAAAACAACAAAATTACCCATTAAATAATATGCACCAGAATGTTCATAAGATGCCCACTAGGGGGAGGCATTTCATTATTTCTATGACAAGTTATAATAATCCATTTCTGCTTCACATAGTTACCTTGTACGACTGTCCCTCTATTTATTCAAATCACTCATCCAAAACTGTTTAATTATACTCGGTTGTGGGAAGGCTAGAGTCTACATTTGCCAACACTGGCCAAATGGCAGGGCATACTCTGAACAGCCTGCCACTCATTCCTTTGCAGGGCCAATACGCACAAACACACACACACACCTGGAGCTACTCGGAACAGTCAATTCGTCTGATGTACATGTCTTTGGACTGTGGAAGGAAACAGAAAGCCCACACAACCACATGGAGAACATGTAAACTCCACCCAGAAACACCCTCGGAAAGTCCATGACTTAAAAACCAGGACCTTCTTGCTCTGAGACGGACATGCTGATCATGACATCATGTCACCTTCAGGAAAGTTTTTTTTTTTTCCCGTATGAAGTATATGTTAAGTCGCTTCTCAGTTTGACATTGATGTCCCCTTAGGCTGTGAACCAAATGTTCAAGGGGGTGGAGTCAAACATGCATCAGCCACTTCGACCCCACTTAACGAGGCAGTAGGGTACAGGCTGGGTTTGAGTTTGTTGTGATTTGTACAGCAATCATGAGAGTTCGGATTACTGGAGGCTTGGAGCTGTTTAAGCTGCAGACCCTGAAGTGTATGGTTTTGCATTGAGCAGTCAAACTTAACCTTCCTGTCACTGAGAAGATAACGTCTCGGTCACTATGGAGGTTTCTCATGACAAAGTAGCAAAATGGTGTCAGTATGAAGCGATCAAGTCATATTTAATAAACATATTTGGTCTCTAAATAAGAATAAAGCATAGTGAAAAAAAACGAGTGGCCAAATGATGAAATGTGTACAAAAAAATAGAAAGCGGTGTCAAGTACATCAGACATGGAGAAAAAAGAAGGAAGTAGAAGAAAAGGAAAGGCTGTCTTCCCTAACTTCAGTAAAACATGAAGGTTAAGGAAGGAAATGATCACACTTCCACTTCTGAAACAAGCTAGTGCAAAAAAAAAAAAAAAAAACAGGAAAGAGAGGGGAAAAAAAAAAAAGGATAATTTAATCCCATTGTTGTTTGTCTCTTTCCTCCCATACACATGAAACATCAGAGTCCATACAGCCAACCCTGATTCAGCACTTCGTCCTCACAGTCAACATTTAACACCATGTCAACTCAAAGTGTAGAAAGACTGGGGAACGTGTACATGATGCCTCGCTGCGTGTTACAGTTTGGTCAGAAAACGGACGGAGGAGTGGAATTAAGCTTCTTGAGTAATAACAGTTCTTGTGAAAAGCTTGGGAAGCCTCACTGTGTCACCAGCTCTCGTCGTTCCTGCTCCAGGGTTGGGAGGCGAAATGGCCGTTGGTGCCGTTTTCCCGTTTGCCTGAAGCTGTGAGGGGAGACGACGTTTCAGGCTCGTCCTCTGAGCTGCTTTCAATATCGCTACGCACGTCTTTGGATACCTGGTACGGAGACAACAAAGGTAGTGGTTGATGGTCGTTATAAATCATGCATGCAGGAATATACAGTATCAGACACACTTTATAAATACCTCATGGAAACCTTTCCAGCCTTACTGAATTCACACATTTTGCCTGTTTATTAGGTACAGTACATGCAATACTTCAGTATAAAATTCAATCAGCACACCCCAAAATCACCAAAAAAAAAAACAAAAACAAAAAACAAAGAAGATACACCACATGGGCAAAAGTTTGTGGACACCTATTCGTATCCTATTTCGGATTGAGTCCAACTTTAATGTTCGAATACTAGTCCTTCTCAAAAAATTAGCATATTGTGATGTTCATTATTTTCTGTAATGTACTGATAAAAATTAAACCTTCATATATTTTAGATTCATTGCACACCAACTGAAATATTTCAGGTCTTTTATTGTTTTAATACTGATGATTTTGGCATACAGCTCATGAAAACCCAAAATTCCTATCTCAAAAAATGAGCATATCATGTTCAGGTAGTCTAAACGAGCTATTAAGCTAATCATCTGAATCAACCAATTAACTCTAAACACCTGCAAAAGATTCCTGAGGCTTTTAAAAACTCCCAGCCTGGTTCATTACTCAAAACCGCAATCATGGGTAAGACTGCCGACCTGACTGCCAACCTGAAGGACATCATTGACACCCTCAAGCAAGAGGGTAAGACACAGAAAGAAATCTCTGAGCGAATAGGCTGTTCCCAGAGTGCTGTATCAAGCCACCTCAGTGGGACGTCTGTGGGAAGGAAAAAGTGTGGCAGAAAACGCTGCACAACCAGAAGAGGTGACCGGACCCTGAGGAAGATTGTGGAGAAGGGCCGATTCCAGACCTTTTGGGGACCTGTGGAAGCAGTGGACTGGGCTACAGGTGCCGCATTCCCCAGGTCAAGCCACTTTTGAACCAGAAACAGCGGCAGAAGCGCCTGACCTGGGCTACAGAGAAGCAGCACTGGACTGTTGCTCAGTGGTCCAAAGTACTTTTTTCGGATGAAAACAAATTTTGCATGTCATTCGGAAATCAAGGTGCCAGAGTCTGGAGGAAGACTGGGGAGAAGGAAATGCCAAAATGCCTGAAGTCCAGTGTCAAGTACTCACAGTCAGTGATGGTCTGGGGTGCCATGTCAGCTGCTGGTGTTGGTCCACTGTGTTTTATCAAGGGCGGGGTCAATGCAGCTAGCTATCAGGAGATTTTGGAGCACTTCATGCTTCCATCTGCTGAAAAGCTTAATGGAGATGAAGATTTCATTTTTCAGCACGACCTGGCACCTGCTCACAGTGCAAAAACCACTGCTAAATGGTTTACTGACCATGCTATTACTGTGCTCAATTGGCCTGCCAACTCTCCTGACCTGAAGCCCATAGAGAATCTGTGGGATATTGTGAAGAGAAGGTTGAGAGACACCAGACCCAACACTGTGGATGAGCTTAAGGCCGCTATCGAAGCATCCTGGGCCTCCATAACACCTCAGCAGTGCCACAGGCTGATTGCCTCCATGCCACGCCCGCATTGAAGCAGTCATTTCTGCAAAAAGATTCCCCACCAAGTATTGAGTGCATAACTGAACATAATTATATGAAGGTTGACTTTTTTTGTATTAAAAGCACTTTTTTGTTGGTCGGATGAAATATGCTAATTTTTTGAGATGGGGATTTTTGGTTTTTATTTACTTTTTTGCCAAAATGATCAATATTAAAACAATAAAAGGCTTGAACTACTTCAGTTGTATGTAATGAATCTAAAATATATGAAAGTCGAATGTTTATCAGTACATTACAGAAAATAATGAACTTCATCACAATATGCTAATTTTTTGAGAAGGACCTGTAACCTCCGGTCTTCAGAGGCTCATTTTGGAAAACAGTGTTGACAGCCTGAAGCTCTGGGTCGTTTACTGAAGGCCGTGTGAACTAATGCTTTGAAGTCACATGATGGAGAGATGACTGAAGCTTTGTTCTATGCACCACGTGAACTGCTCAGTGGTTCGGAAACAGTTAAATTAGTTCAAACTGATGTGGCGTTTCCGTGGGATTAGCACCGAGTGCTGTTTCACAAAAGCTTTACTGATTTAAATAGAAAAAAGGCTCAGAGCAGTTTTCATGCACTGCAGCCTCCTTTGTTTCATGTAAGCATTTATTTTCATTTCATATGAAAGGGAAACTGTTAAGGAGGAAAAGTAAGAAATTCCAAGATGGTGGTGCAAATATTTTTCCAAAGTACAATTCTAAACTCCTAATGGAGTGGCTCAGTGGTTAAGGCTTTGGATTACTGATCTGAAGGTTGGCAGTTCGGATCACAATAGGACCAAACCCCAGCTGTTGGGTCCTTGAGCAAGGCTCTTAACCCTCAACTGCTCAGCTGTATAAAAATGAACGTAAGTCACCCTGGATAAGGGCATCTGCCAAATGCTATAAATGAAAATGCTCCAGCTCAACAAAAGCATGTGACGTTTAAAAGATTCTTTTAAGTACCACTAGGGGCCGCTAGAATACAGTATGTCAAATACACCTGGACGAAAAGAACTCTGAAGTCCAGAACTACCCAGAGGGGTCAGGGATCTGTACAGGACACTCAAGGTTTACTCCAAACTGGGTAAACTGTCTTCCTTGCTTTTAATATTACACAGGTTTTGTGCTTTTTACTTCAAGAGACTGGAATTTGTACCGCTACAATACCAATATATACATTATACAACTGGGTGGCAGCAGTTTGAGGAGGAGCAGCATGAATGGAAAGGTCGAGTGTCCATAAAACATACACTGTACACTGCAGTTCTATTTAGACTCTACACTAGGCTTGTGCAACACTGACTCTTCCCTGCTTGTGATTTTCCATTGTAAATAAATAAGAACATGATAAATGTAAACATCAGATGCTAAAATAGCATCTCTATAGGGATCCTTTCCATGTTGTCAACACTCATAATAACAACAACCATAAAATGTTGCCCTGAAGGGTTACAATGTAGAGCTGGTTTTCATTTAATTTTGTATAGCGTTCTCACACCACCACAATAATTTATATTACTTTTGTCCCGAGTGAAACTTTGGAAACGAAAACATGGGAACATTCCCAAAGTTTTCCTTTCATTAAAAGACAGAAGAAAATACACAACGTACAAGTAAATAAACTAAAACAATCATGAAAATATGTTTAAGCCTGAAGATAGAAACTGGCCTAATTTTTTTAAACTCTAGTTTAATAGATTAATGCCATTGGACTTGAAAGATACACATTAAATAAAGTGTTAAACTATTCAAATAAACTATTCTCTTCAAGTAAAAATTAAATATTTAGCTTGATACCTTGCACACACACACACACACACACACACACACACACACATTTCACTGGACACGTTTAACCTTTATTATAGCGCGTACGCTCGCATTCAAGGCTAACGCCAGCGTGCTGGCTCTCTTAGCCAGTAGGTCTAACAGCTCTAAAAACCCTGCAGCCACAGGAAAGACCTCTTTGGGACATTTTTTCTCCATTTGAAAGACAGTTTTGAGAAACATACTTGTATATGACGGTACATGATTGATGCAGTTTCTGTTATTTGGTTTCGGATAGCTGGTAGATGCATAATGCATTTTTGAAACTTAATTAACAGCTCTGTTAAAATATAAAGTGTCTACCGTCTTATTTTTGCTGATGAACTGCACGGTGGGTATGTGAGAATGAACCTGACCAATCAGAAAGTCTATTTAATACCTTCACAGCACACAAGTGATGATGACGTCAACGAGTGCATACATACACCATCGGCGACAACAACACTTGGTGAATTATGAGCCTGGGTTTCATTTAGGTTTTTTTTTTTTTTTTGGGGGGGGGGTTAAATGTCTTAAAAATACATAAATAAAGAGCATGTGTGGTGAAATGATTTTTATACATCACCAATGTAGTGAATTTAACTTTAATACAACACTAATATGGTGATTTCTTTTCATCAATAGGACTGTGGCGATGACTAGCCTAGGTTTTGTTGTTTCAGTTGGTCGGGTCGAGGTTCAGAAACGTTACATGGACAATAAAATTAAGTCAGCTGATGACCTGAATGTACAGAATGTCCAGGTAATCACAACAATGGACTGTTACTTCCCGTTGTCTCACACATACATGGGGCTGGTGGTGTAGTGGTTTGGGTGCTGCGTTCATGATCAGGAGGTTGTGTGTTCAAATCCCAGTTAGACCCCTACTCTGCTAAGACTCCTGGGCAAGGACTTAACCACAAGTGTGCCCTCTGTTCACCCAGCAGTATAAATGGGTACCAGTAAAAATATACTGGAAGGTAACCTGCGATGGACTAGCGTCCCATCCAGGAGGAGTTGAACTCCTAGTAGCTTCACGCTATGGAAACCGGGGATAAGCACCGGCCTGATGAGCCACTAGGCTCGGGTGTAAAAAGCCCAATGGACTTTACCTCTCGCACACATACTGGCAACACGGTCCTAACCTTAACCTCACTGAAGTGCTGAAGAAGACTTTATGGGGTGGTTCAGTTTTCAAGTTGTTGGTGAAGAATAAAGCCAACTCTGGATGAAAGTGAACATTGTGATGTTGATCGAGTCTGTCAAAACAACGCCTGGTGATTGCGTGCTATAATCAAGGATAAAGGCGGTCCAACAAAATATTACCATGTGCAAGTTTGATTGCCAGATAAAGGGAAGTAAAAACATTACATACAAAGAAAAAAATCTGCCCACATGTGGACTTATTAAACCTTCAACGTAACCAAGTTACTATAAGCTACTTTATTAAAACTGTGATTTTAAATTAAAACTAGAAAAGTACTGAAATCTATCATGTACTTCATCAGTCAGTCAGTTCTTTGTGTGTGTGTGTGTTCATGCAAAAGATCTCACAACGCTTAGAAGATTGGAAGAAAACCATTCACGCTGTACCTTAAACACATTTGGATTCTGTTTTCACCAACATTACAACCATCAGGCTGAACCTGCACCAAACTAAAAAGGACAACGAGTGAAAGAGGAGGCACACTTACTGCTGAGGGATGACAGCATGGGGTCTACTAGACGAGAACAGTGAGCGAGGATAAAGCAGAGAGAAAAGGCAGAGATCTCGATCAGGAAAGAGTGACAGAAAGACAGCA